>OY754313.1:46226234-46696234 GCA_963573325.1 Astragalus glycyphyllos | reverse complement strand
GACCTAACATTCCAATACCTATGAATCAGGGAAACGAAGGACAACAACAAATTGTCGAAGAGCCTATGAGGATAGAGGCAATCCCTGAAATTGTGTTGGTGAATAGAAACCAAAATGCTGACGAAGTGGTCAGACAAGTGCAACAAAACAATTTTGGAGCACAAAACAATCTGGCTAATATGGTCGAAACTATTTTAGCCCAGAATGGCCTTAACTTTGGTTTACATAAGCCTAATTTTGTGTCGCCCTTGTCAGAATACACCTTACAAACAGAGCTGCCTAGGGGATGGAAAATTCCCAAGTTCACAAAGTTCGCTGGAGAAACCAGTGAATCTACCGTCGAACACGTGGTTCGTTATTTGACTGAGGCTGGCGATCTAGCACACAATGAGAATTTAAGGATGAAATACTTTCCAAATTCTCTAACTAAGAATGCCTTCACATGGTTCACTACACTGCCTCCAAATTCAATTTTTAATTGGAATCAATTAGAAAAGGCCTTCCATGAGCAGTTCTATATGGGCCAATGCAAAATTAGTCTTAAAGAACTAGCTAGCGTTCGACGCAAGGGGGCAGAATCTGTTGATGATTATCTCAATAGATTTAGACTACTCAAAGCAAGGTGTTTTACCCAAGTGCCTGAGCATGAGTTAGTCGAAATGGCTGCTGGTGGTCTAGATTATACTATAAGAAAGAAACTAGACACACTACATTTAAGAGATACGGCACAACTGGCTGATAGAGTTCGACAAGTCGAAAGACTCAAAGCCGAAAAAGCCAGAATTGGTAGATTCCAAAGTAAAAAAGAAAAGGTTGCTTATGTCGAAGCTAATGACAGTGACCAAGAATCCGATATATCTTATGAAGATGTCGAAGAAGAGGTCAACATTGCAGAACTAAAACCAGGACCTCCTTATACTTGCAAATTGTTAAAACCTTTTAATGGAAAAAATCTTGTGGAACCTAAGAATGATAAATTTGTCGCAAAAACTTACACTTATGATGTATCTAAATGTGACGAAATATTTGATCTGCTTGTGGCTGATGGTCAAATCTTAATGCCTAAAGGCCTAAAGATTCCACCATTAGAACAACGACAGAAAAGAGGCTTTTGTAAGTTTCATGGTTTCTTAGGTCATAACACTTCTCGTTGTGTCATTTTCAGGGATTTGGTTCAAAATGCTATCAACGAAGGAAGGCTGAAATTTGGTGACAAATCTAAGCCACCAGTGAAGATTGATACTGATCCCTTGCCAACAGCTGATGCATTGCTGGTTGAAGTTGATCTCAATGTGGTTGAGGTCACAGAGGTTATTGCAGAAAATGCTAAAATAGAAGAAGCTGTCGACAAGGTAGGTGTCGAAATGGTTACTGAAGACCAATATGCTGAGAAGATGAAGGTAGTGTATCCAAGGGCTGAAGAGGAATTGATTGACTTCCTCATTCGCTGCAAGATCAATAACACTGAAGTTATGCTTTGCCCAAGGTGCAGTGCTGTCTTCGACAAAGATTCTGCTAAGAGTTTTGAAGGATTTAAGCCTCAACTGAAACGCAAAGGAAAATGGGTTGACAAAAGACCAAAGTTTAGTTACAATAACAGAGGTATCCAATACAACGATACTTCGACTAAGAATCTTCAGAAGGGACACATTAAAACTTATGTTCCTCCAGCAAGATCTCCTGTCGAAAAATGGGTACATTCCGGTGGAAAAAGTACTGGTTATTACCCAGTATATTATGCTGGAAAGTATGACGAAAAGAAACAGGATATGAAAAAGATGGTTAAAGGGAGCACAAGTGCTACTAACCAAAATAAGGCAACTGAATCTAACAAGTATGCCTATAACAATAATTACAAAGGGAAGAACCCTATGGAGAGAACTCAATGGCGTAGATATCAACGCCAGAAAAAGGTTGCTGCTGTAGGCAAGGTGGAAAATTCCAACAAAGAGAAAGGTAAACAAATACCTTCAAAATCTCTTGAAATGGCTAGAAAGCCAGCAACTGAAAGGATATTTCCACCTCTCTCAGTGATTAAAGAAGGTCTCAATCTAGACGAAGAAATGGGATCTGATTTCGCAAACTCAGGGTCAGAATTCGACGTTCTGTGCGGTGTTGTCTCGATCCTACCAATTGAGTATGACGTGGTTTCTGAGGTGAATGACGCTGAAGAGGATTTCGACGAAGAAACCACTTACAAACCCATTTGTTACTATGTCTTGAAAAATGGATGTGTGGAAGAGCAACACGCTGTCTTTGAGAGACCTGATTGTGGGATGAGGAATCATCTCAAACCTTTGTACATCCAAGCAAAGGTGAACAATGTTGGGGTAAGCAAGATCTTGGTTGATGGTGGCGCTGCTGTGAACCTGATGCCACAACATATGCTAAAGAGGATTGGGAAGTGTGAAACGGATCTGAAAACACACAACGTAATCCTTACCAACTATGAAGGTAAAAGTGGCCACTCTCTTGGAGCCATTGAAGTTGACCTTTCTGTTGGAAGCATTAGAAGGCCAACTATGTTTATGGTGATTTCAACCAAAGAAAATTATAATATGCTATTGGGAAGGGAATGGATCCATGCTGTGGGGACAATTCCTTCGACAGTTCACCAGAGGCTCATTATTTGGAGAGAAGATGGCCTAGTTGAAAACATTGAGGGTGATCAAAGCTATTTCAAGGCTGAAGTGAATACTATCACAAAGAAAACCTTCGACAAGAAACTGGCGAGCATTGCGCCATGCATTTCCTCTGAACATGGTTATGAAAGCAGAGATAATGTGAGGATCTCAGTGATTCTTGATCCCAACTATGGATTTTTTTGGGATAGAGAGGTCATTGACGAAGACAACTACCCACAAGGCTATGTCAAGCCTACAGGGTGGGAAGGACCATAAATAGTTATTTATGGATAAACCCACTGTATGGGATAGGATTACGGCCTATGTGGCCGAAAATAAGCAAAAAGCAGTTTTAGAAGCTGACTTACAACAACAATTAGTTGATGAAGCCGCTGAAGATAAAAATAAAGACAACATTGTCGAAAACCAGAGGCTTGATTGCGTCTATGATGACGAGCCTTTAGGTTTTGAAAAAGATCCAATGGGTTCAACCAAAAAGATCCAAGCACAAGATCCCTTAGATGAAATTGATTTGGGAGATGGCTCAATAAAAAGGCCAACATACATCAGTGCTAAGATTGATCAAGAGTTGAAGGCGCAGATTGTTGAATTGCTAAAGGAATACAAAGATTGCTTCGCTTGGGATTACAATGAGATGCCAGGGCTGAAAAGAGAGGTGGTTGAGTTGAAATTACCTATTCGATCAGAGAAAATGCCTGTGAAGCAAACACCAAGAAGATTTGCACCAGAAATCATGTCGAAGATTAAAGCGGAAATCGAAAGGCTATTGAAAAGCAAATTCATCAGAACTGCCAGGTATGTCGAATGGCTTGCTAATATAGTGCCTGTAATTAAGAAAAATGGTACGCTTAGAGTTTGCATAGATTTTAGAGATCTAAATAATGCTACTCCCAAAGATCAATACCCAATGCCTGTGGCAGAAATGTTGGTTAATTCAGCGGCAGGTTATGAATATTTAAGCATGCTTGATGGATATTCTGGTTATAACCAAATTTTTATTGCTGAAGAAGACATTTCAAAAACTGCATTTCGATGCCCAGGGGCATTAGGTGTTTATGAATGGGTGGTGATGCCATTTGGTTTAAAAAATGCTGGTGCTACATATCAAAGAGCTATGAACACTATGTTCCATGATTTTATAGAAAATTTTATGCAAGTCTATATAGATGACATAGTTGTTAAGTCTTCATCAGAAAATGGTCATTTAGATCACCTACGACTATCATTCGAAAGAATGAGAAAATATGGATTGAAAATGAATCCACTCAAATGTGCCTTTTGTGTAAGTGCAGGTGATTTCTTGGGCTTTGTTGTGCACAAAAAAGGCATTGAGATAAATCAAAACAAGACGAAAGCTATCATGGAAACACAACCTCCTTCAACAAAGAAAGAATTACAGTCATTATTAGGAAAGGTCAATTTCCTGAGAAGATTTATATCAAATCTAAGTGGCAAGATTCAAATATTCTCGCCATTACTTCGACTAAAGAAGGATGATGTTTTCAAGTGGGATGTCGAACATCAAGTAGCTTTCGACGAGATCAAGACATATCTGATGAACCCTCCTATTTTATTGCCTCCTATTAGAAATAAGACAATGAAATTGTATATAGCAACATCAGAATTGTCAATAGGTAGCATGTTAGCACAAGAGGATGAAAATGGTGTAGAAAGGGCCATATATTACCTCAGTAGGGTTTTAAATGATTCTGAAACTAGATATCACCCTATTGAAAAATTGTGTCTATGCTTGTATTTCTCTTGTACTAAGTTAAAGCAATATATTAAGCCTGTTGATGTGTATGTTTATTCCCATTTTGATATTATTAAACATATGCTGTCGAAACCTATCCTAAATAGTAGAATAGGCAAATGGGCTTTAGCTTTACTTGAGTATTCATTAACATTCCAACCTTTAAAGGCTATTAAAGGCCAAGTCGTTGCGGATTTCATTGCTGATCATTCAATAATTGAATCAGAAATTAATTTTGTGCACCTACAACCTTGGAAATTGTACTTCGATGGCTCCAGCCATAAAAATGGGTCTGGTGTTGGGATGTTAATCATTTCACCTAAAGGGATTCCAACTAAATACAAGTATAAAATTAAAGAAAGTTGCTCCAATAATGAGGTTGAATATGAAGCCTTAGTAGCAGGACTTGAAATTCTGTTAAACTTGGGGGCAAAACAGGTCAAAATTAGAGGTGATTCTGAATTAGTAATCAAACAATTAACAAAAGAATACACGTGCATTAAGGAGAATTTGATTACTTACTTTATTGCTGCCAATACTTTATTGAAACAATTCGACAGCGTTGATATTCAACATGTGCCTCGTATTACAAATCAAGAGGCCAATGATCTGGCACAAATAGCTTCTGGTTATAAAGTTTCTAAAGAAAAATTAACAGAGCTAATCGAAATTAAAAACAAGTTAATTTCGACAGCAATGACACAAGAAACCTTGTCAAGAAAAAAACTGGAGGAGGCAGAGAGCTACTCTTTAATCTTAAGTCAATTACCTCTAAGTGAAAGTGAAAATTTTATTGAAAATTTTAATGATGAAGTTTCCGACAAAGGTTATTGTAATAATGTGTTTGAAGTTTTTGCCATTGACAGTATGTCAAATGATGATTGGCGAAGACAAATTGTTAATTACTTGGAAAATCCAACAGGGATAACTGATAGAAAAACCAAGTATAGAGCTTTAAGTTATGTCATCATGGGCAATGAGTTGTTTAAGAAAACCCCTGAAGGAGTTTTACTCAAGTGTCTTAGTGAAAATGAGGCATACTTGGCAATATCTAATACTCACAGTGGAACTTGTGGAGCTCACCAAGTAAGCCATAAAATGAAATGGCTCTTATTTCGACAAGGTGTCTATTGGCCGACTATGTTAAAAGATTGCATAGAGTTTGCCAAAGGATGCCAAGAATGTCAAAAGCATGCAGGAATACAACATGTACCTGCAAATGAATTGCATTCTATTGTAAAACCTTGGCCATTCAGGGGATGGGCTTTGGATATAATTGGTGAAATCAAACCAAATTCGTCGAAAGGCCATCGTTTCAAATTAGTAGGAATAGATTATTTCACTAAATGGGTGGAAGCCGTTCCTTTAAACAATGTTAATCAAGAAGCAATGATTAATTTTATTCAAGACCATATATTATATAGATTTGGTGTGCCTGAAACTATCACCACAGACCAAGGTTCAGTTTTTATTGGTCAGAAAATGGTCGAATTTGCTGCTGAAAATGGCTATAAATTGTTAAGTTCGACACCATATTATGCTCAGGCAAATGGTCAAGTTGAAGCAGCCAATAAAATTATTGTTAGTTTGATTAAAAAACATGTTGGGCAAAAACCCAAGAATTGGCATAGGACACTTAACCAAATTTTATGGGCATGTCGAACATCTCCCAAAGAGTCAATCAATAGTACTCCTTTTAAACTTGTTTTTGGGCATGATGCAATATTGCCAGCAGATATTTGTCTCCAATCAACTAGGATTCAAAGACAATTTGAAATCCCGTCTGATCATTATTGGAATATGATGTTAGATGAATTAGTTGATTTAGATGAAGATAGGCTCAGTGCATTAGATATGCTCACAAGACAAAAAGAAAGAGTGGCTAAGGCCTATAACAAAAGAGTCAAATTGAAGACATTCGACGTAGGAGATTTAGTTTGGAAAGTTATCTTACCTATGGATAGAAAAGATAGAGTCCTTGGTGAATGGTCCCCAAATTGGGAAGGACCGTTCAAAATTTCACAAGTCTATTCAAACGGCGCATATGAAGTCGAAGAGATTGGCGCTGACGAAAGAATTTTGCGTATAAATGGCAAATACTTGAAAAAATATAAACCAACATTGCAAGAAGTTAAGATAACGCTGGAATAAAGATAAAGAAAGCGTAAGTAAGTAGCATTCAAAAGAGATTGTGATTGCCATATGAGCATTGTCAGAATTACAAGTAGAACGTGGAAGGCCACATGGTACACCAATATAGGAATAACGCCAACAACATTTAACAGTGATGACGTCAGGTAGGTGAGATATTCCGATCAAGTGTAAAACCTATTTCGACATTGAGTTCAAAAATGCTCTTTTTCTGCCATTCACATAACTCCTGTCGAAAAAGACATTTTTGAAGGGGGCAATTTGTTAGACTGTAATTTCGACAGGCTAAATTAAATGCAGTCAACGAGGTTTGATTTATTTTTAAAGTTTGACCTTGTATTTCAAGAGACAAGTATCAATTTCGACACTGAAATGAATCAAGCTATCAAGTTACATCAAGTAGATTTCGACCTCAGATTTGGCTAAGTCGAAGAAGCTGAAGACAGATATTTCGACAAGAAGGAGTTGGAGGCTGATGTCGAAGTAGGATCAAGTAACCGTTACCAAGAGCACGTAGCAGTTACATTTTTTAAACATTGTACAGTTATTTTCTATTTGTATAAATAGTAGTTTCTCATAGGAAAAACGGGTCACAATCTCTCATACCAAGTTCCCACGCTCAAAGTACCGACACGCACTGAGAAACGAGTACAAGGAACGCATGTATGATCTTGTGCACCACCCCTTTAAATTAATGCAATTTTAATTTTCCTTTTCTTTACGTTTCATGCAAATTTTCTCTTAGTTTTATCCTCCCTCATTTGGAGTAATTCGACTGTTTCGCGGAGAAATCGACGGTTATCTTTTTCTTTTTACTTTTAAACGCGCAATTCTAGAAAAATATTAAACACAAACGGTCTTAGGATTTACTAGTTGATCCTGCAAGCAGAAGCAATTTCAAACTAGCGGTGTTTACCAAAATCCAACGTAAACAGAACTGTGAAAGCGTGGCCTATCGATCCTTTAGTCCTTCGGAATTTGAAGCTAGAGGTGTCAGAAAAGTTACCACAGGGATAACTGGCTTGTGGCAGCCAAGCGTTCATAGCGACGTTGCTTTTTGATTCTTCGATGTCGGCTCTTCCTATCATTGTGAAGCAGAATTCACCAAGTGTTGGATTGTTCACCAACCAATAGGGAACGTGAGCTGGGTTTAGACCGTCGTGAGACAGGTTAGTTTTACCCTACTGATGACAGTGTCGCAATAGTAATTCAACCTAGTACGAGAGGAACCGTTGATTCGCAAAATTGGTCATCGCGCTTGGCTGAAATGCCAGTGGCGCGAAGCTACCGTGTGTTGGATTATGACTAAACGCCTCTACCGTGCGCCCGTCGTTCGCTTGCCGACCAGCAGTAGGGGGCCTTGGCCCCCCAGAGGCACGTGCCGTTGGTGACTCTCGCAAGATGGATGCGCCTTGCGAGACACCTTGAAGCGCTATTCCCATTGAGCGGCGGGTAGAATCCTTTACAGACGACTTAAATACGCGACGGGGTATTGTAAGTGGCAGAGTGGCCTTGCTGCCACGATCCACTGAGATTCAGCCTTTGTCGCTTCGATTCGTCCCCCCTCCCCCAACCCAAAAAAATCAAGTGAAAAAACACAAGTCTTTGAAAACCACATCTTTTTGAGCTAAGGGTTAAAAGTATGCACCTCCAATGCCGGAGGCTATGCACCTATGATGTTTCAGCTTGTGGCGCGCATGGGCGGGGAGTTGTACAACGGGACAAGACGTGGAGGAAACACGAGACATAATGGGGATCGGTCGTCGTGAAAAAAATGCAAGAGCGGGGGTAAAAACTTGCGCCATGTTTCCACTCGCTCGGTTGCTTCGGAGAATTGGAGAAAACTTGGTGGGAACATTGGGCACATTGCACCACGTTGTGACATGGAGAAAACTCAGTGGGAAAATTCGGTATTTTGCCCAAAAAATGGTAAAAAGTAGGTCGCTTGGAAGAATTGGAAAAGACTCGGTGGAAACATAGGACATGATACCATGATGTCCCAGAAAAATAAGGGGGTCAAATAGAAACCTCTAGACGCACCTTTGTATTTTTACGGTTTTTGCCAATTTCCAACAAAAAATTATATAAAATCCATCCCTTGGTAGAATCGATTGGAAATTTTTGAGGGCATTCCATATGACGGTTTTGTACGATTTGGTAAAAAATTCAAATTCGGAGTTTGGAACCTCAAAATAAAAAAAAGGCTCCTGGAGTTCTTCTAAATGTTACTAGGAATTCCCAGAAAAAAAAAGAAACTCAAAATTCAATTTCTATGATTTATTGTGTATTTTTTAAGTTTTACGGTAAAAAATTCATAATAAATAGACCGCTTGTCGAAAAATTACAAAACTTGGTAGTTTTGTACCTCTAAATAGGGTCTACAGCCCTACAAAAGATTGGAAAAAAATTCGTTGTGGAACTTCGAAAAAGGGCCTTATGTCTGGAGAAAAAAAGTGTCGACGCTCGGGTTGGAGTGGTTTTGGTCCGTTTGTCTACTATAGGGAGCACCACACAACCTGCCCCTGGCACCCATGGCCTAGGCCGCCAGGATCCCTGGCGCAAGTTTCCCATGGTGCCAAGACCCGTGCCAGTGCCCCATGCGACCATGCCCAAGTTTCCTAGCAGGGATCCACGACCCGTTCCGTTCCCAAGCACCGAGCCACAGGGATCCAATCATGGCGCCATGACGTCTCGGTCCCTGTATATATCAAAGAAGGAAGGAAGGAAGGAAGAAAGAAAGAAAGAAAGAATCAAAGAATAAAAATAAAAGGAAGGCGCCCATGCCCCAGGGTCCTAGCAGGGATCCACGACCCGTCCCCTTCCCAGGCACCGAGCCACAGGGATCCAATCATGGCGCCACGACGTCTCGGTCCTTATATATATCAAATAAGGAAGGAAGGAAGGAAGAAAGAAAGAAAGAAAGAAAGAAAGAAAGAAAGAATCAAAGAATTAAAATAAAAGGAAGGCGCCCGGTCCCTAGACAAATGTTGCCACGTGCCTCAACAAAGCGCCATGAGCAAGACATCACTCGTGCCCTCACCGGGCACGACTAATAATTTCTCCTCAAGCATGGTTTCCTAGAAATTTTAAGATGTGCCTTCATTCCCGGTGTCCATAGTTATGTTTGGTGGGGAGCACATCTTATCGAAGCATTTTACGGTAGTCGCAAAAAAACGGTATTTTACTCAAAAAATGGTTAAAAATAGGTCGCATGGAAGAATTGCAAAATACTTGGTGGAAACATTGTACATGATATCATGATGTCCCAGAAAAATAGAGGGGCCAAATAGAAACCTCTAGACGCACCTTTGTATTTTTACGGTTTTTGCCAATTTCCAACAAAAAATTATATAAAATCCATCCCTTGGTAGAATCGATTGGACATTTTTGAGGGCATTCCATATGTTCCCAGTAGCTCCCAGAAAAATGGAGAAGCAAAGATTCAGACTCTAAGGGCAAAAAAGTATTTTTCGGCATGACGATTTTGTGCGATTTGGTAAAAAATTTAAATTCGGAGTTTGAGACCTCAAAATGAAAAAAAGGCTTCTGCATTTCTTCCAAATGTTACTAGGAACTCCCTGAAAAAAAAGAAACTCAAAATTCAATTTCTATGATTTATTGTGTATATTTCAAGTTTTACGGTAAAAAATTCATAATAAATAGACCGCTTGTCGAAAAGTTACAAAACTTGGTAGTTTTGTACCTCTCAATAGGGTCTACAACCCTGCAAAAGATTGGAAAAAAATTCGTTGTGGAACTCGAAAAAAGGGCCTTATGTATGGAGAAAAAAAGTGTCGACGCTCGGGTTGGAGTGGTTTTGGTCCGTTTGTCTACTATAGGGGGGAGCTCCCTGCCAGCCCGTGCCCCAGGCGCATTGCAGGGCGCCAGGATCCCTTCCTGGTGCAACATGTTGCCCTTTTTGGGCAACATGTTGCATGCTTTTATGGCAAATGTGGGAATCAGATGGAGTTATGTTTTTGAAAAAAAACCGTAATTCCATGGGGACGTCATGTTGTGCCTCGTCTAGAATCTCTGCCACCCAAGCAACACTTGGGCTTGCCCGTGCCATTCTTATTCAGCATTAATTTGCTTGTTTGGATAGCGGCACGCTCCGGAAGTTGCTTGTGTGGCAAATTCGCCAGACTTGGCACTTCATGGCATGGTTGCCTTTCGGATGTCTTGGTGTGGGCACTTGGGTGATGGGTGCTGGGTGCTTTGGCGCCCTGTGCTTAGGCGCCTCCACTGAGCCCTTGGCGTAGGTTCCTTGTGTGCCTATTGCTAGGGGACATCATTGCGTGCCTTGTCTAGCACTGGCGCCTCACGAGCAACAAATTTTGAGCTTGGCCATGCCATTCTTATTCAGCATTAATTTGCTTGCTTGGCGCGTCCTGCCTTGGAATTGTTGGTTGTGGGGCAAATTTGTTGGACTTGGCGCAACGTGGTGTGGTTGTCTTTTGGATGTCTTGGTGTGGGCACTTGGGTGCTGGGTGCTTTGGTGCCCTGTGCTTAGGCGCCTGCACTGAACCCTTGGCGCAGGTGCCTTGTGTGCCTCTTGCTTGGGGACATCATTGCGTGCCTTGTTTAGCACAAGCGCCCCACGAGCAACAAATTTTGGGCTTGGTCATGCCATTCTTATTCAGCATTAATTTGCTTGCTTTGCGCGTCTTGCCTGGGAATTGTTGCTTGTGGGGCAAATTTGTTGGACTTGGCACAACGTGGTGTGGTTACCTTTCGGATGTCTTGGTGTGGGCATTTGGAAGCTGGGTGCTTTGGCACCCTGTGCTTAGGCACCTGCACTGAGTCCTTGGCGCCGGTGCCTTGTGTGCCTGTTGCTTTGTGATATTATTGTGTGCTTTGTCTAGCACAGGCGCCTCACGAGCAACAAATTTTGGGCTTGGCCATGCCATTCTTATTCAGCATTAATTTGCTTGCTTGGCACGTCTTGCCTGGGAATTGTTGGTTGTGGGGCAAATTTGTTGGACTTGGCACAACGTGGTGTGGTTGCCTTTCGGATGTCTTGGTGTGGGCACTTGGGTGCTGGGTGCTTTGGCGCCCTGTGCTTAGGCGCCTGCACTGAGCCCTTGGCGCAGGTGCCTTGTGTACCTGTTGCTTGGGGACATCATTGCTTGCCTTGTCTAGCACTTGTGCCTCACGAGCAACAAATTTTGGGCTTGGCCATGCCATTTTTATTCAGCATTAATTTGCTTGCTTGGCCGTCTTGCCTGGGAATTGTTGGTTGTGGGGCAAATTTGTTGGACTTGGCACAACGAGGTGTGGTTGCCTTTCGGATGTCTTGGTGTGGGCACTTAGGTGCTGGGTGCTTTGGCGCCCTGTGCTTAGGCGCCTGCACTGAGCCCTTGGCGCAGGTGCCTTGTGTGCCTGTTGCTTGGGGACATCATTGCTTGCCTTGTCTAGCACTGGCGCCTCACGAGCAACAAATTTTGGGCTTGGCCATGCCATTCTTATTCGGCATTAATTTGCTTGCTTGGCGCGTCTTGCCTGGGAATTGTTGGTTGTTGGGCAAATTTGTTGGACTTGGCACAACGTGGTGTGGTTGCCTTTCGGATGTCTTGGTGTGGACACTTGGGTGCTGGGTGCTTTGGCGCCCTGTGCTTAGGCGCCTGCACTGAGCCCTTGGCGCAGGTGCCTTGTGTGCCTATTGCTTGGGGACATCATTGCTTGCCTTGTCTAGCACTTGTGCCTCACGAGCAACAAATTTTGGGCTTGGCCATGCCATTCTTATTCAGCATTAATTTGCTTGCTTGGCGCGTCTTGCCTGGGAATTGTTGGTTGTGGGGCAAATTTGTTGGACTTGGCACAACGTGGTGTGGTTGCCTTTCGGATGTCTTGGTGTGGGCATTTGGAAGCTGGGTGCTTTGGCACCCTGTGCTTAGGAGCCTGCAATGAGCCCTTGGCGCCGGTGCCTTGTGTGCCTGTTGCTTTGTGATATTATTGCGTGCTTTGTCTAGCACAGGCGCCTCACGAGCAACAAATTTTGGGCTTGGCCATGCCATTCTTATTCAGCATTAATTTGCTTGCTTGGCGCGTCTTGCCTGGGAATTGTTGGTTGTGGGGCAAATTTGTTGGACTTGGCACAACGTGGTGTGGTTGCCTTTCGGATGTCTTGGTGTGGGCACTTGGGTGCTGGGTGCTTTGGCGCCCTGTGCTTAGGCGCCTGCACTGAGCCCTTGGCGCAGGTGCCTTGTGTGCCTGTTGCTTGGGGACATCATTGCTTGCCTTGTCTAGCACTGGCGCCTCACGAGCAACAAATTTTGGGCTTGGCCATGCCATTCTTATTCAGCATTAATTTGCTTGCTTGGCGCGTCTTGCCTGGGAATTGTTGGTTGTGGGGCAAATTTGTTGGACTTGGCACAACGTGGTGTGGTTGCCTTTCGGATGTCTTGGTGTGGGCACTTAGGTTCTGGGTGCTTTGGCGCCCTGTGCTTAGGCGCCTGCACTGAGCCCTTGGCGCAGGTGCCTTGTGTGCCTGTTGCTTGGGGACATCATTGCTTGCCTTGTCTAGCACTTGTGCCTCACGTGCAACAAATTTTGGGCTTGGCCATGTGTTAGTCTTTAATTTCGACAGGCTTCATTAAAGATGGTCAACATGGCCTGACTTATATTTCGACGAAGACCAAATTATTTCGACAGAGAAAATGGTCATGCGCAAGGTAAACTCGACAAGCTTACGGGGAAGCAAAAGCAAGAGAGAGGAAAATGGACGCAAGCCTTCGACAGACGGAAAACAGAGCAGTTATGCGCTGAAGACTAGCAGTTGGTCGAAGCGTGATAGAGCGGTTCTGGTCTAAAGTAGGAGTAGCAGGTATTATTTTTCAAATCTCTAGGCGGTTACTTAGTTCAGTTTTTCCCCCTCTTTTCCTTTGTATAAATAACTGTTTCTCAGAGGAAACAGAGGTCGGAAAATCACAATACACAACCCGATTCCTGAAACTCTAACTTCCAAGCCAGAGCGAAAAACGAGTGGAAGAATCGCTGTACGTGATCGTGTACCACTTTTATGATTCGATGCAATTTACTTGTCTGTTCTTTACAATTCCTGCACCATTTACTGCTTCTTTTCTTTTCAATTCTGTTAATCATTTGCAAATCGTCCCCTTTTCTACATTTTCTGAAACAAAAACTATGAGCAATTCAAAGGCAATTGCTTTGAGATTTTTCTAGTTTGATCTCACAAACCTTCTAATAAAACTAGTGATTGTTTGCTAAAAACACCAGCAAACAAATTGGCACGCCCGATGGGACTTTGCCTTTGATTTTGTTCATTTTCGTACTCTCTTATTTGTATTCGCTGTTGTATGCACTTAAGAAGTGGTAAAATGGTTCGTTCTAGTACGAATAATGCGTCTAGTTCCAACCCTGTGGTTTCACAAGGGCAAGGGACAACAATGGATTCTGCAAGCATTAGCGCAGGACCATCATCGTCGATAACCGTTCCTTCATTATCAATGACTAATGTTGGTTCAACGCAGTCAGAAATGGCATCTTTGCCAATGTCTTTGCCGTTAAGTGCAGAGCTTCATAGCCCTTACATGGCAATGGGAAACGGTTTAGACCCACGTTTGAATAACGTGCATCTACCCCCATTTCCTTTGGGAATGTATGGCATGCCTACTGGAATGCCACATATTTCGACCTTTTCCCCTACACATGTCTCTTCTGAGAGCGTATTTGGTCGAAATCCCCCAGCATTAACCAATACGTCTTTGTTGGCCTTAAGACAGCAAGTGGACGAGAGTAATCACGATATGGTTAATATGCTTACCCAACAAATTGGTACAGTTTTCAATCCATTGATTCAAAATACCAATAACAGTTACCAAATGTTGGCAAATCAGATGAGTAGGATTGCAGACTTCTTTGGGGCTCCAGCGGTTAATAATAGGCAAGTTCCTATTATTGCGGGTAATGCGTCGTCAGTTAACCCCCAAGAAGCAGTTGCAGTCGAAGCGTCCACAACTGTAGGCGAACTACAAGGGGCAGTAAACCACGTCCCTGAAGTAGTTTTGGTAAATAGACACCAGAACGCTGATGAAGTTGTTCGACAAGTGCAACAACACAATGTTGGCGCAGAAAACAATATAGCTACTTTAGTCGAAACTATTTTGGCGCAAAATGGCCTTAACATAGGTTTACAAAGGCCTAACTTTGTATCACCATTATGTGAATACGTATTACAAACTGAGTTACCAAGGGGATGGAAAGTTCCCAAGTTTATTAAGTTTGGTGGTGATACAAATGAGTCCACAGTCGAACACATTGCTCGTTTCTTGACTGAGGCTGGGGACTTAGCACAAAATGAGAATTTGAAGATGAAATATTTTCCAAATTCTCTAACTAAAAATGCTTTCACTTGGTTCACGACCTTACCCCCTGGTTCTATGTTCACATGGGGGCAATTAGAAAAGGCATTCCATGCACAGTTTTACATGGGCCAGTCGAAAATTAGTCTTAAAGAATTGGCTAGTGTTCGGCGCAAAATGCCTGAAACTATTGATGATTACTTAAACAGATTTAGGCTGTTGAAATCTCGTTGCTTCACACAAGTCCCTGAACATGAGCTGGTCGAAATGGCTGCTGGTGGCCTTGATTACTCAATTAGAAAGAAATTAGACACATCTCATTTGCGAGATATGGCTCATTTGGCTGATAGAGTTCGACAAGTTGAAAGGCTTAGAGAGGAAAAATCTAGGTCGAATAGGTATCATAAAAAAGAAAAAGTGGCATATGTCGAAGAAGAATTTGACGTTACATATAGTAATGTCGAAGAAGAGGAGATAGACGTGGCTGAACTTAAGCCTGGTCCTCCTTATACCTGTAAATTATTAAGGCCTGCGAATGGGAATAACCCTGTAGAGCCTAAGAATGATAGATTTATGCCTAAAACTTATACTTTTGATGTTACTAAATGTGATGAAATTTTTGATCTTTTAGTAACTAATGGTCAAATATTAGTGCCTAAAGGCCTTAAAATACCAACTCTTGACCAAAGAAAGAAAAAGGGTTATTGTAAGTTCCATCATTTTTTGGGACATAACACTGACCGTTGTGTGCTCTTCAGGGATATTGTGCAAAAAGCAGTTGACGAAGGAAGACTCAAATTTGCTGATAAGAAAATGAAAGCTCCTATGCAGATTGATGTTGATCCATTGCCTAAGGCTGAAGCTATGTACTCTGAACCTGTCGAAGCTGATGTAGGCATGGTGGATGCTCAAATGGCAGACCCTCCTAAGTGTGTCAAGACTGCCACCGAAAAATTAAAAGGTTTTATGTATGCTGAAGGTAAGAAACAGGAGGTGACCCTAAAAGAATATGATGGGAAGATACATGCTGTGTATCCAAAGGCTGAGGAAGAATTGATAGATTTCCTCAATCGGTGTAAGTGGAATAACTCTGAAGTTATGCTTTGCCCAAGGTGCAGTGCTATCTTCGATAAAGAAGCAGCTAAAGCTGTCGAAGGTTATCAGGATCAACAACAACGTAAAAGAAAATGGCTTGATAACAGGCCGAAATTTGACTTTGCAAAAGGAGATCTTCCTGGCTATAAGGCTAATGTCTCAACAAAGCCATCAACAAGCAAACGACAATTTGCTAACGAGAAGTCCTCAGCGAAAGGGTATTTGAAGCTGTCAACAAATAAATCCTTTGTCCCAAGTGCTAGTGCTCCTGTTGAAGCGTGGGTGTACAATAATCAACGTGCTAAAGCTGTCAAGCCAGGTACTGATGCTGTTAAGTTTAATTATAAGAATAACTATAAGGGTAAGAACCCCATGACTAGAACACAGTGGCGTCGTTACCAAAGACAACAGAAGAAGAAGGCACACTTTGACATTAACAAGGTCCCAAGTCATTTGGCTAACAATCAAGTTCCACGCAGCATGATAGTGGCGAAGAGTGAGGTTCGCAAAACTGAAGTTGCCACAAAGAGGAATGCTGATGTTGCTAGTCATGTGTGTGCAGCAAATAAGGCCAAAGGCAAGGCTGTGGTAACAGAAAAGCCAAGAAGGCCTGCTCTTGAAAGAATATTTCCTCCATTGTCAACAGTGAAAGAAAAGAATGCTGATTTCGACATGGATGAAGACATGGAGTCGGATTTTGATGATTCTGAAGATGATTTCGACGTTGTTTGCAATGTGGTGTCAATACTGCCTCTTGAGTACGATGTTATCACAGTACCAAATGACGTTGAAGAGGATTTTACAGAGGATATGGCTCATCATAAGCCAATGTGTTACTATGTGATGAACAATGGTTGTGTCGAAGACCAAATGGCTACCTTCGAGAAGCCAGATATGAGGATGCAAAACCACTTGAAACCCCTGTATGTCCAAGCCAAAGTCAATGGTGTTGGAATTAACAAAGTGTTAGTGGATGGTGGAGCTGCAGTGAATTTAATGCCACATGGTCTTTTGAAGAAGATTGGTAAGTTCGATACTGACCTCAAGCCACATAACATTGTCTTAAGCAACTATGAAGGCAAAACTGGCCATTCTTTGGGGGCCATTGAGGTGGACTTAATCGTTGGTTCTATAAAGAGGACTACATTGTTCTTAGTGATAGCCTCTAAAGCGAATTTTAATTTACTCCTTGGTAGAGAGTGGATCCATGGAGTTGGTGCTGTCCCTTCAACTTTGCATCAACGTTTAGTAATGTGGAAGCAAGATGGTTTGGTAGAGTATGTTGAAGCCGATCAGAGCTACTTCCGTGCTGATGTGAACCAAGTTACCAAGGAAAACTTTGAGAAACAAATGGCGAAGATTGCGCCATGTTCATCTTCTAATGAGGCATATGTTCCTGCGGATAATGTTTTTGCCTCAGTTCATCTTGACCCAAATTATGGTTTTGTTTGGGAAAGAGAAATAATGGGAGATGATAGTGTCTATCCTGATGGTGTTGTTCGACCAACGGGGTGGAACACTGGTTCTTGAAAGTGTTCTTATGTCAGTGCCCAATGCATGGGACAAAATTACGGCTTATATGGCCGAAAACAAGTTTAAAGCGGCTATAGAGGCCGAAATTATTCAACAAACAATGGCTGTCGAAGCCAGTGAGTTACATGAAGAAAATGGCATAGTCATAGATGAAAGACTTGACTGCATTTATGATGATGATCCATTAGGTTTTGAAAAGGATCCTAGAGATTCGACAAAGCATATGCAAGCTCAAGACCCGTTAGAAGAAGTTGATTTGGGAAATGACTCAATAAAACGGCCAACTTATATTAGTGCGAATATTGATGCTTCTCTAAAAACCCAAGTCATCCCATTGCTAAGGGAGTTCAAAGACTGCTTTGCTTGGGATTACGACGAAATGCCTGGGTTAAGTCGAGAAGTAGTGGAAATGCAATTACCAATTCGACCAGGGAAGAAACCAGTGAAGCAAGTGCCAAGAAGATTTGCTCCTCAAGTGTTGACTAAGATCAAAGAGGAAATCGAAAGGCTATTCAGAAACAAATTCATCAGAACTGCCAGGTATGTCGAATGGTTAGCCAATATAGTTCCTGTAATAAAGAAAAATGGGACTCTTAGAGTTTGCATAGACTTTAGGGATTTAAATAATGCAACTCCCAAGGACGAATATGCAATGCCTGTGGCAGAAATGCTAATAGATTCAGCAGCAGGATTTGATTATCTTAGTATGCTCGATGGTTATTCTGGGTATAATCAAATCTTCATTGACGAAGAGGATGTGTCGAAAACTGCTTTTAGATGTCCAGGGGCATTGGGTGTTTATGAATGCGTAGTAATGCCCTTTGGCTTAAAGAATGCTGGTGCTACATATCAGAGGGCCATGAATTCTATGTTTCATGATTTTATTGATGATTTTATGCAAGTATACATAGATGATGTGGTGGTTAAATCTTCCTCAGAAAGTGGTCATTTAGACCATCTTCGCCGTTCTTTTGAAAGAATGAGGAAATATGGATTGAAATTAAATCCATTAAAATGTGCCTTTTGTGTACGTGCAGGTGATTTCTTGGGTTTTATAGTGCACAAAAAAGGCATTGAAATCAATCAAAATAAGACTAAGGCAATTATGGAAACGAAGGCCCCTTCGACCAAAAAAGAGCTTCAGTCGTTGCTGGGAAAAATCAATTTCCTTCGAAGATTTATATCAAATCTAAGTGGCAAAACACAAGTTTTTTCGCCATTGTTAAGACTGAAGAAGGAAGAAGAGTTCAAATGGGAACCAATGCATCAAGCAGCCTTCGACGAAATCAAGTCTTATTTGATGAAACCACCAATTTTGTTGCCTGTTATTAAACACAAAGTGCTCAAATTGTATATAGCAGCTTCTGATAGAACAATAGGTAGCATGTTAGCACAAGAGGATGATAGTGGTGTCGAAAGAGCCATTTATTACCTCAGTAGGGTCTTAAATGATGCCGAAACGAGGTACGCTCCTATAGAAAAGTTGTGCCTTTGTTTGTATTTCTCGTGTACAAAGTTAAAGCAATATATAAAACCAGCTGATGTTTCTGTTTATTCGCATTTTGATGTTATTAAGCATATGTTGTCGAAACCAATAATGCATAGCCGAATTGGTAAATGGGCTTTGGCTTTGTCAGAATACAACTTAACTTATCAACCTCTAAAATCAATTAAAGGACAAGTGGTTGCTGATTTTATAGTAGACCATTCTGTTGTCGAAGAAACATTAAGTTTTGTAGACGTATATCCTTGGAGGTTGTACTTTGATGGCTCAAGCCATAAACATGGAGTTGGGATTGGTATTTTAATAATATCTCCTACTAACATTCCAACGAAGTATAAGTTTAAAATTCGAGATGTTTGTTCCAATAATGAAGCTGAGTATGAGGCTTTAATAGTAGGCCTTGAAATTTTACTTGAGCTGGGGGCAAGTCATGTCGAAATAAAAGGTGACTCTGAGTTGGTTGTCAAACAATTGACAAGAGAGTACAAATGCATTAAAGAGCACCTTATCAGATACTTTGTTGTTGCCAATGCTTTGTTAAAAAGATTTGAGTCTGTTCACTTAGAACATTTACCACGAATTGATAATCAAGTGGCAAATGAATTGGCACAAATTGCTTCAGGCTATAAAGTTTCAAGACAAAGCCTGGAAGAGTTAATTGAAATAAAGGATAAGATCATTTCTAATGACTATTCTTCGTCAATATTGTCAGCACCAACAACTGGGGGGGGCAACAGATGCGAACGCAAACGAGGAACTAGTCGTTGTCGAAAAACGTCAATTTTTTGGTGATCTGACTTAGCAGAAATTTTTGCTCTTGACAATATGACCAATAATGATTGGCGAAGGCCTATTGCAGAATATTTGCAAAATCCCACAAGAAATACCAATAAAAAGGTAAAATACAGAGCTTTGAGCTATGTGATAATTGGAAACGAATTGTTTAAAAAGACTCCTGAAGGAGTACTATTAAAATGTCTTAGTGAAAATGAGGCATATTTAGCAGTTTCCGATACACATAGTGGAGCATGTGGTTCACACCAAGTAGGCCACAAAATGAAGTGGTTATTATTTCGACAAGGAATGTATTGGCCAACTATGCTGAAAGATTGCATAGAATTTGCTAAGGGATGCCAAGAGTGTCAAAAGCATGCTGGGATACAACATGTACCTGCAAATGAATTGCATGCCATAGTCAAACCTTGGCCATTTAGAGGTTGGGCTCTAGATGTGATTGGAGAGATAAAGCCAACTTCGTCGAAGGGCCATAGATATATCCTTGTGGGAATTGATTACTTCACCAAATGGGTTGAAGCTATACCTTTAGCCAATGTTGATCAAGAAGCAGTGATAAGGTTTATTCAAAATCATATCATTTATAGGTTTGGAATTCCAGAAACCATTACTACAGATCAAGGATCAGTTTTCACTGGTAGAAAAATGGTAGAGTTTGCTTCTGAAATTGGTTTTAAGTTATTAACTTCAACACCATATTATGCGCAAGCCAATGGTCAAGTAGAAGCTGCCAATAAAGTTATTATTAATTTGATTAAAAAGCATGTTGGGCAGAAACCCAAAAATTGGCATAATACCCTTGATCAAGCATTATGGGCTTGTCGAAATTCACCCAAAGAATCTATCAACACTACTCCTTATAGGCTAACATTTGGACACGATGCAGTGTTGCCTGTTGAAATTTGTCTACAATCAACAAGAATTCAAAGACAGTGGGAGATTCCCTCTGATTATTATTGGAATATGATGCTTGATGAATTGGTTGATTTAGACGAAGAAAGGTTATTTGCTTTAGATATGCTTATTCGACTGAAAGAGAGGATAGCTAAAACTTATAACAAAAAGGTTAAGTTTAAAGCCTTTGATTCAGGTGATCTAGTGTGGAAGGTCCTATTGCCTATGGATAAAAAAGATAGAGTCTTTGGTAAATGGTCCCCAAGTTGGGAAGGACCATTTAAAATTTTACAAGTTTATTCAAACGGCGCATATGAGGTCAAAGAGATTGGCGCTGATGAAAGAATTTTGCGTATAAATGGCAAATACTTGAAAAAGTATAAGCCAACGTTGCAAGAAATTAAAATAACGCTGGAGTAAATATAAAGAAAGCGTAAAAACATGGCATTTAAGTTGCCAAAACATAGTCAAAGGCCGAAATTACAGGCTGTTCAAGTTCAAGGTTTGAATATGGATTATTGATGGCAACTTATGAGGTAAAAGAAGTGGAAGGATTAGAGAAGCCTTACTGAGAAGTAAAACGTTGAAGGCCACGTAATACACCAATATAGGAGTAACGTCAACAACACTTAACAGTTGTGACATCAGGTATACAGCTATTTTGCTCAAGTGCAAAGTTATTTCGATGGTGAATTCAAAAATGTCTTTCTCTTCTTCCGCCTCAAGTTCAGTCGAAAAAGACATTTTTGGGGGGCAATTTGTTAGCCTGTAATTTCGACAGGCTTCATTAAAGATGGTCAACATGGCCTGACTTATATTTCGACGAAGACCAAATTATTTCGACAGAGAAAATGGTCATGCGCAAGGTAAACTCGACAAGCTTACGGGGAAGCAAAAGCAAGAGAGAGGAAAATGGACGCAAGCCTTCGACAGACGGAAAACAGAGCAGTTATGCGCTGAAGACTAGCAGTTGGTCGAAGCGTGATAGAGCGGTTCTGGTCGAAAGTAGGAGTAGCAGTTATTATTTTTCAAATCTCTAGGCGGTTACTTAGTTCAGTTTTTCCCCCTCTTTTCCTTTGTATAAATAACTGTTTCTGAGAGGAAACAGAGGTCGCAAAATCACAATACACAACCCGATTCCTGAAACTCTAACTTCCAAGCCAGAGCAAAAAACGAGTGGAAGAATCACTGTACGTGATCGTGTACCACTTTTATGATTCGATGCAATTTACTTGTCTGTTCTTTACAATTCCTGCACCGTTTACTGCTTCTTTTCTTTTCAATTCTGTTAATCATTTGCAAATCGTCCCCTTTTCTACATTTTCTGAAACAAAAACTATGAGCAATTCAAAGGCAATTGCTTTGAGATTTTTCTAGTTTGATCTCATAAACCTTCTAATAAAACTAGTGATTGTTTGCTAAAAACACCAGCAAACACCATGCCATTCTTATTCAGCATTAATTTGCTTGCTTGGCACGTCTTGCCTGGGAATTGTTGGTTGTGGGGCAAATTTGTTGGACTTGGCACAACGTGGTGTGGTTGCCTTTCGGATGTCTTGGTGTGGGCACTTAGGTGCTGGGTGCTTTGGCACCCTGTGCTTAGGCGCCTCCACTGAGCCCTTGGCGCCGGTGCCTTGTGTGCCTGTTGCTTTGTGATATTATTGCGTGCTTTGTCTAGCACAGGCGCCTCACGAGCAACAAATTTTGGGCTTGGCCATGCCATTCTTATTCAGCATTAATTTGCTTGCTTGGCGCGTCTTGCCTGGGAATTGTTGGTTGTGGGGCAAATTTGTTGGACTTGGCACAACGTGGTGTGGTTGCCTTTCGGATGTCTTGGTGTGGGCACTTGGGTGCTGGGTGCTTTGGCGCCCTGTGCTTAGGCGCCTGCACTGAGCCCTTGGCGCAGGTGCCTTGTGTGCCTGTTGATTGGGGACATCATTGCGTGCCTTGTTTAGCACTGGCGCCTCACGAGCAACAAATTTTGGGCTTGGCCATGGCATTCTTATTCAGCATTAATTTGCTTGCTTGGCGCGTCTTGCCTGGGAATTGTTGGTTGTAGGGAAAATTTGTTGGACTTGGCACAACGTGGTATGGTTGCCTTTCGCATGTCTTGGTGTGGGCACTTGGGTGCTGGGTGCTTTGGCGCCCTGTGCTTAGGCGCCTGCACTGAGCCCTTGGCGCAGGTGCCTTGTGTGCCTGTTGCTTGGGGACATCATTGCTTGCCTTGTCTAGCACTGGCGCCTCACGAGCAACAAATTTTGGGCTTGGCCATGCCATTCTTATTCAGCATTAATTTGCTTGCTTGTCGCGTCTTGCCTGGGAATTGTTGGTTGTGGGGCAAATTTGTTGGACTTGGCACAACGTGGTGTGGTTGCCTTTCGGATGTCTTGGTGTGGGCACTTGGGTGCTGGGTGCTTTGGCGCCCTGTGCTTAGGCGCCTGCACTGAGCCCTTGGCGCAGGTGCCTTGTGTACCTGTTGCTTGGGGACATCATTGCTTGCCTTGTCTAGCACTTGTGCCTCACGAGCAACAAAATTTGGGCTTGGCCATGCTATTCTTATTCAGCATTAATTTGCTTGCTTGTCGCGTCTTGCCTGGGAATTGTTGGTTGTGGGGCAAATTTGTTGGACTTGGCACAACGTGGTGTGGTTGCCTTTCGGATGTCTTGGTGTGGGCACTTGGGTGCTTTGGCGCCCTGTGCTTAGGCGCCTGCATTGAGCCCTTGGCGCAGGTGCCTTGTGTGCCTGTTGCTTGGGGACATCATTGCTTGCCTTGTCTAGCACTTGTGCCTCACGAGCAACAAATTTTGGGCTTGGCCATGCCATTCTTATTCAGCATTAATTTGCTTGCTTGGCGCGTCTTGCTTGGGAATTGTTGGTTGTGGGGAAAATTTGTTGGACTTGGCACAACGTGGTGTGGTTGCCTTTCGGATGTCTTGGTGTGGGCACTTGGGTGCTTTGGCGCCCTGTGCTTAGGCACCTGCACTGAGCCCTTGGCGCAGGTGCCTTGTGTGCCTGTTGCTTGGGGACATCATTGGTTGCCTTGTCTAGCACTTTTGCCTCACGAGCAACAAATTTTGGGCTTGGCCATGCCATTCTTATTCAGCATTAATTTGCTTGCTTGGCGCGTCTTGCTTGGGAATTGTTGGTTGTGGGGTAAATTTGTTGGACTTGGCACAACGTGGTGTGGTTGCCTTTCGGATGTCTTGGTTTGGGCACCTGGGTGTTGGGTGCTTTGGCGCCCTGTGCTTAGGCGCCTGCTCTG
This sequence comes from Astragalus glycyphyllos, assembly GCA_963573325.1. Taxonomy (NCBI): domain Eukaryota; kingdom Viridiplantae; phylum Streptophyta; class Magnoliopsida; order Fabales; family Fabaceae; genus Astragalus; species Astragalus glycyphyllos. The sequence goes on along the minus strand of OY754313.1, from coordinate 46,672,280 downwards.
AGCCCTTGGCGCAGGTGCCTTGTGTGCCTGTTGCTTGGGGACATCATTCCTTGCCCTGTCTAGCACTGGCGCCTCACGAGCAACAAATTTTGGGCTTGGCCATGGCATTCTTATTCAGCATTAATTTGCTTGCTTGGCGCGTCCTGCCTGGGAATTGTTGGTTGTGGGGCAAATTTGTTGGACTTGGCACAACGTGGTGTGGTTGCCTTTCGGATGTCTTGGTGTGGGCACTTGGGTGCTGGGTGGTTCGGCGCCCTGTGCTTAGGCGCCTGCACTGAGCCCCTGGCGCAGGTGCCTTGTGTGCCTGTTGCTTGGGGACATCATTGCTTGCCTTGTCTAGCACTGGCGCCTCACGAGCAACAAATTTTGGGCTTGGCCATGCCTTTCTTATTCAGCATTAGTTTGCTTGCTTGTCGCGTCTTGCCTGGGAATTGTTGGTTGTGGGGCAAATTTGTTGGACTTGGCACAACGTGGTGTGGTTGCCTTTCGGATGTCTTGGTGTGGGCACTTGGGTGCTGGGTGCTTTGGCGCCTGCACTGAGCTCTTGGCGCAGGTGCCTTGTGTACCTGTTGCTTGGGGACATCATTGCTTGCCTTGTCTAGCACTTGTGCCTCACGAGCAACAAATTTTGGGCTTGGCCATGCCATTCTTATTCAGCATTAATTTACTTGCTTGGCGCGTCCTGCCTGGGAATTGTTGGTTGTAGGGAAAATTTGTTGGACTTGGCACAACGTGGTATGGTTGCCTTTCGCATGTCTTGGTGTGGGCACTTGGGTGCTGGGTGCTTTGGCGCCCTGTGCTTAGGCGCCTGCACTGAGCCCTTGGCGCAGGTGCCTTGTGTGCCTGTTGCTTGGGGACATCATTGCTTGCCTTGTCTAGCACTGGCGCCTCACGAGCAACAAATTTTGGGCTTGGCCATGCCATTCTTATTCAGCATTAATTTGCTTGCTTGTCGCGTCTTGCCTGGGAATTGTTGGTTGTGGGGCAAATTTGTTGGACTTGGCACAACGTGGTGTGGTTGCCTTTCGGATGTCTTGGTGTGGGCACTTGGGTGCTGGGTGCTTTGGCGCCCTGTGCTTAGGCGCCTGCACTGAGCCCTTGGCGCAGGTGCCTTGTGTACCTGTTGCTTGGGGACATCATTGCTTGCCTTGTCTAGCACTTGTGCCTCACGAGCAACAAAATTTGGGCTTGGCCATGCTATTCTTATTCAGCATTAATTTGCTTGCTTGGCGCGTCTTGCCTGGGAATTGTTGGTTGTGGGGCAAATTTGTTGGACTTGGCACAACGTGGTGTGGTTGCCTTTCGGATGTCTTGGTGTGGGCACTTGGGTGCTTTGGCGCCCTGTGCTTAGGCGCCTTCACTGAGCCCTTGGCGCAGGTGCCTTGTGTGCCTGTTGCTTGGGGACATCATTGCTTGCCTTGTCTAGCACTTTTGCCTCACGAGCAACAAATTTTGGGCTTGGCCATGCCATTCTTATTCAGCATTAATTTGCTTGCTTGGCGCGTCTTAATTTGCTTGCTTGGCGCGTCTTGCTTGGGAATTGTTGGTTGTGGGGCAAATTTGTTGGACTTGGCACAACGTGGTGTGGTTGCCTTTCGGATGTCTTGGTTTGGGCACTTGGGTGCTGGGTGCTTTGGCGCCCTGTGCTTAGGCGCCTGCACTAAGCCCTTGGCGCAGGTGCCTTGTGTGCCTGTTGCTTGGGGACATCATTGCTTGCCTTGTCTAGCACTTGTGCCTCACGAGCAACAAATTTTGGGCTTGGCCATGCCATTCTTATTCAGCATTAATTTGCTTGCTTGGCGCGTCTTGCTTGGGAATTGTTGGTTGTGGGGAAAATTTGTTGGACTTGGCACAACGTGGTGTGGTTGCCTTTCGGATGTCTTGGTGTGGGCACTTGGGTGCTTTGGCGCCCTGTGCTTAGGCACCTGCACTGAGCCCTTGGCGCAGGTGCCTTGTGTGCCTGTTGCTTGGGGACATCATTGGTTGCCTTGTCTAGCACTTTTGCCTCACGAGCAACAAATTTTGGGCTTGGCCATGCCATTCTTATTCAGCATTAATTTGCTTGCTTGGCGCGTCTTGCTTGGGAATTGTTGGTTGTGGGGTAAATTTGTTGGACTTGGCACAACGTGGTGTGGTTGCCTTTCGGATGTCTTGGTTTGGGCACCTGGGTGTTGGGTGCTTTGGCGCCCTGTGCTTAGGCGCCTGCTCTGAGCCCTTGGCGCAGGTGCCTTGTGTGCCTGTTGCTTGGGGACATCATTCCTTGCCCTGTCTAGCACTGGCGCCTCACGAGCAACAAATTTTGGGCTTGGCCATGGCATTCTTATTCAGCATTAATTTGCTTGCTTGGCGCGTCCTGCCTGGGAATTGTTGGTTGTGGGGCAAATTTGTTGGACTTGGCACAACGTGGTGTGGTTGCCTTTCGGATGTCTTGGTGTGGGCACTTGGGTGCTGGGTGGTTCGGCGCCCTGTGCTTAGGCGCCTGCACTGAGCCCCTGGCGCAGGTGCCTTGTGTGCCTGTTGCTTGGGGACATCATTGCTTGCCTTGTCTAGCACTGGCGCCTCACGAGCAACAAATTTTGGGCTTGGCCATGCCTTTCTTATTCAGCATTAGTTTGCTTGCTTGTCGCGTCTTGCCTGGGAATTGTTGGTTGTGGGGCAAATTTGTTGGACTTGGCACAACGTGGTGTGGTTGCCTTTCGGATGTCTTGGTGTGGGCACTTGGGTGCTGGGTGCTTTGGCGCCTGCACTGAGCTCTTGGCGCAGGTGCCTTGTGTACCTGTTGCTTGGGGACATCATTGCTTGCCTTGTCTAGCACTTGTGCCTCACGAGCAACAAATTTTGGGCTTGGCCATGCCATTCTTATTCAGCATTAATTTACTTGCTTGGCACGTCTTGCCTGGGAATTGTTGGTTGTGGGGCAAATTTGTTGGACTTGGCACAACGTGGTGTGGTTGCCTTTCGGATGTCTTGGTGTGGGCACTTGGGTGCTGGGTGCTTTGGCGCCCTGTCCTTAGGCGCCTGCATTGAGCCCTTGGCGCAGGTGCCTTGTGTAGCTGTGGCTTGGGGACATCATTGCTTGCCTTGTCTAGCACTTGTGCCTCACAAGCAAAAAATTTTGGGCTTGGCCATGCCATTCTTATTCAGCATTAATTTGCTTGCTTAGCACGTCTTGCCTGGGAATTGTTGGTTGTGGGGCAAATTTGTTGGACTTGGCACAACGTGGTGTGGTTGCCTTTCGGATGTCTTGGTGTGGGCACTTGGGTGCTGGGTGCTTTGGCGCCCTGTGCTTAGGCGCCTGCACTGAGCCCTTGGCGCAGGTGCCTTGTGTGCCTGTTGCTTGGGGACATCATTGCTTGCCTTGTCTAGCACTTGTGCCTCACGAGCAACAAATTTTGGGCTTGGCCATGCCATTCTTATTCAGCATTAATTTGCTTGCTTGTCGCGTCTTGCCTGGGAATTGTTGGTTGTGGGGCAAATTTGTTGGACTTGGCACAACGTGGTGTGGTTGCCTTTCGGAAGTCTTGGTGTGGGCACTTGGGTGCTGGGTACTTTGGCGCCCTGTGCTTAGGCGCCTGCACTGTGCCCTTGGCGCAGGTGCCTTGTGTACCTGTTGCTTGGGGACATCATTGCTTGCCTTGTCTAGCACTTGTGCCTCACGAGCAACAAATTTTGGGCTTGGCCATGCCATTCTTATTCAGCATTAATTTGCTTGCTTGGCACGTCTTGCCTGGGAATTGTTGGTTGTGGGGCAAATTTGTTGGACTTGGCACAACGTGGTGTGGTTGCCTTTCGGATGTCTTGGTGTGGGCACTTGGGTGCTGGGTGCTTTGGCGCCCTGTACTTAGGCGCCTGCATTGAGCCCTTGGCGCAGGTGCCTTGTGTACCTGTGGCTTGGGGACATCATTGCTTGCCTTGTCTAGCACTTGTGCCTCACGAGCAACAAATTTTGGGCTTGGCCATGCCATTCTTATTCAGCATTAATTTGCTTGCCTGGCGCGTCTTGCTTGGGAATTGTTGGTTGTGGGGCAAATTTGTTGGACTTGGCATAACGTGGTGTGGTTGCCTTTCGGATGTCTTGGTGTGGGCACTTGGGTGCTGGTTGGTTCGGCGCCCTGTGTTTAAGCGCCTGCACTGAGCCCTTGGCGCAGGTGCCTTGTGTGCCTGTTGCTTGGGGACATCATTGCTTGCCTTGTCTAGCACTGGCGCCTCACGAGCAACAAGTTTTGGGCTTGGCCATGCCATTCTTATTCAGCAATAATTTGCTTGCTTGGCGCGTCTTGCCTGGGAATTGTTGGTTGTGGGGCAAATTTGTTGGACTTGGCACAACGTGGTGTGGTTGCCTTTCGGATGTCTTGGTGTGGGCACTTGGGTGCTGGGTGCTTTGGCGCCCTGTGCTTAGACGCCTGCCTTGAACCCTTGGCGCAGGTGCCTTGTGTGCCTGTTGCTTGGGGACATCATTCCTTGCCCTGTCTAGCACTGGCGCCTCACGAGCAACAAATTTTGGGCTTGGCCATGCCATTCTTATTCAGCATTAATTTGCTTCCTTGGCGGGTCCTGCCTGGGAATTGTTGGTTGTGGGGCAAATTTGTTGGACTTGGCACAACGTGGTGTGGTTGCCTTTCGGATGTCTTGGTGTGGACACTTGGGTGCTGGGTGGTTCGGCGCCTTGTGCTTAGGCGCCTGCACTGAGCCCTTGGCGCAGGTGCCTTGTGTGCCTGTTGCTTGGAGACATCATTGCTTGCCTTGTCTAGCACTGGCGCCTCACGAGCAACAAATTTTGGGCTTGGCCATGCCATTCTTATTCAGCATTAATTTGCTTGCTTGTCGCGTCTTGCCTGGGAATTGTTGGTTGTGGGGCAAATTTGTTGGATTTGGCACAACGTGGTGTGGTTGCCTTTCGGATGTCTTGGTGTGGGCACTTGGGTGCTGGGTGCTTTGGCGCCCTGTGCTTAGGCGCCTGCACTGAGCCCTTGGCGCAGGTGCCTTGTGTACCTGTTGCTTGGGGACATCATTGCTTGCCTTGTCTAGCACTTGTGCCTCACGAGCAACAAATTTTGGGCTTGGCCATGCCATTCTTATTCAGCATTAATTTGCTTGCTTGGCACGTCTTGCCTGGGAATTGTTGGTTGTGGGGCAAATTTGTTGGACTTGGCACAACGTGGTGTGGTTGCCTTTCGGATGTCTTGGTGTGGGCACTTGGGTGCTGGGTGCTTTGGCGCCCTGTGCTTAGGTGCCTGCACTGAGCCCTTGGCGCAGGTGCCTTGTGTGCCTGTTGCTTGGGGACATCATTCCTTGCCTTGTCTAGCACTGGCGCCTCACGAGCAACAAATTTTGGGCTTGGCCATGGCATTCTTATTCAGCATTAATTTGCTTGCTTGGCGCGTCCTGCCTGGGAATTGTTGGTTGTGGAGCAAATTTGTTGGACTTGGCACAACGTGGTGTGGTTGCCTTTCGGATGTCTTGGTGTGGGCACTTGGGTGCTGGGTGCTTTGGCGCCCTGTGCTTAGGCACCTGCACTGAGCCCTTGGCGCAGGTGCCTTGTGTGCCTGTTGCTTGGGGACATCATTGCTTGCCTTGTCTAGCACTGGCGCCTCACGAGCAACAAATTTTGGGCTTGGCCATGCCATTCTTATTCAGCGTTAATTTGCTTGCTTGGCGCGTCTTGCCTGGGAATTGTTGGTTTTGGGGCAAATTTGTTGGACTTGGCACAACGTGGTGTGGTTGCCTTTCGGATGTCTTGGTGTGGGCACTTGGGTTCAAAAGTTAATCAGTGGAGTCCAAAATTTGAACAACTATCAAAATCTGAAAAAGTTCCAAGTCCATCAAGTATTCAACCACCAGTGGGCGAGCTAAAGCCTTTACCATCAAATTTGAAGTATGCATATTTGGGTGAAAATGATACATACCCGGTAATAATATCTTCTAAATTAAAACATGAACAACAATGTAAATTGTTATAAGTACTAAAAGCTCATAAGTACGCAATAGGATGGACTATATCTGACATAAAAGTAATTAGCCCATTAATTTGTACCCATAACATTTTTTTAGAGGAAAATGCTAAACCCTCAAGACAAATGCAACGAAGGCTAAATCCTAATATTAAAGAAGTAGTGAGAAATGAAGTTATTAAGCTTCTAGATAATGACATTATTTATCCTATTTCAGATAGTAAATGGGTGAGTCTTACTCAAGTTGTACCTAAGAAGTCAGGAATAACTGTAGTTAAAAATGAAAATAATGAATTAATTCCAACTAGAACTGTAACTGGTTGGAGAATGTGCATTGACTACAGGAAACTAAACTCAATGACTAGAAAAGTTCATTTTCCTTTGCCTTTCATGGATCAAATATTAGAAAGAATTGCAGGACATGAATTTTATTGCTTCCTAGATGGATATTCAGGGTATAATCAGATTGCCATTGCACTTGAGGACCAGGAGAAAACAACATTTACATGTCCTTTTGGTACCTTTGCATATCGACGGATGTCATTTGGACTATGTAACGCACCAGCAACATTTCAAAGATGTATGGTAAGCATTTTGAGTGACATGGTTGAACGCTTTCTTGAAATGTTCATGGATGATTTCTCTGTTTTTGGAAACTCATTTAATGATTGTCTTATGAATTTGGCTAAAGTCTTGACTAGGTGTGAAGAGAAAAATCTTGTTCTTAATTGGGAAAAATGCCATTTTATGGTGACTGAAGGAATTGTATTAAGACACATTGTTTCAACAAAAGGAATAGAAGTTGATAGGTCCAAAATTGATCTAATTGCCAACTTGCCAACACCAAAAGTAGTGAAAGATATTAGATCAATTTTAGGACACGCTGGCTTTTATAGAAGGTTCATAAAAAACTTTAGTACAATTTCTAGACCAATATGCAACCTTTTACTAAGAGATGCCACATTTGAATGAACTAATTCCTGTGAAGATGCTTTTGTAAAACTCAAAGAAATGCTCACTTTTGCGCCTATTATGCAACCCCCTGATTGGACTTTGCCCTTTGAAATAATGTGTGATGCTAGTGACTATGCTATAGGAGCTGTGTTAGGACAAAGAAAAGATAAGAAACCTCATGTGATTTACTATGCAAGTAAAACTCTTAATAGTGCTCAAATGAATTATTCCACCACCGAAAAAGAATTACTTGCCGTAGTATTTGCATTAGAGAAATTCAGATCTTATCTAGTTAGTTCACCCATATTTGTGTTCACTGATCATGCAGCTTTAAAATAATTACTAGCAAAGAAAGATGCAAAACCAAAGTTGATTAGGTGGATTCTTTTACTCCAAGAATTCGACATAACAATTAAAGATAAAAAGGGAGTTGAAAATGTAGTGGCAGATCATTTGTCTAAACTCACATGTGATGATTCTTTTGAGACAAGTCCCATAAATGACTCATTTCCCGATGAACAACTTTTTTCCGTGTCCCAATTACCATGGTTTGTAGATATTGCTAATTTTCTCTCTACAGGACAAATTCCAAGTCATTGGAATGCACAAGACAAGAAAAAATTCTTCAGTGAAGTAAAAAATTACTTTTGGGATGACCCATATCTTTTCAAGTATTGTCCCGATCAAATAGTAAGAAGATGTGTTCCTGATAATGAAATTCAAAGCATAATCTCTTTTTCCCACTCAGAAGCATGTGGTGGTCACTTTTCTTCCAAAAAAACCGCTGCAAATATCTTGCAGTGTGGATTTTATTGGCCATCGCTTTTTAAAGACACATACGAATTTTGCAAATCATGTGATCGGTGTCAAAGACTAGGTGGGGTGACTCGTAGAAATATGATGCCATTAAATCCCATCTTAGTCGTTGAAATTTTTGACTGTTGGGGAATTGATTTTATGGGTCCTTTTCCACCTTCTTTTGGATATCAATACATTTTGGTTGGAGTTGACTATGTTTCAAAATGGGTTGAGGCAATTCCTTGCAAAAATAATGATCATAAAATTGTTTTAAAATTTTTGAAGGAAAATGTGTTTTCAAGATTTGGAATGCCTCGTGCAATAATAAGTGATGGAGGTTTACATTTTTGCAATAAACCATTCGAAAATTTAATGAAAAAATATGGTATTCATCACAAAGTGTCAACCCCATATCATCCAAATACAAAATGGACAAGCAGAACTTGCTAACAGGGAGATCAAACATATCTTGGAGAAAACAGTCAATCCAAATCGAAAAGATTGGTCACTTAGATTGACTGATGCATTCTGGGCCTACCAGACAGCATTCAGAACATCTTTGGGTATATCTCCTTATCGCCTTGTTTTTGGAAAACCGTGTCACTTACCTGTTGAATTAGAACATAAGGCTTTTTGGGCTATCAAAGTGTTTAATTTCAACTTGGATGAAGCTAGTTCAGTGAGAAAACTCCAGCTAAATGAATTAGAAGAAATCAGGAATGATGCGTATGAAAATTCTAGAATTTACAAAGAAAAAATGAAAGTAGTTTATGACAAACACATTGTTAGAAAAACTTTTGAAATTGGGCAAAAGGTTCTTTTATATAATTCTAGATTACACCTGTTTCCAGGAAAATTGCGATCAAAATGGACAGGACCTTTTATTGTGAAAACTGTTCTTCCAAATGGAGTTGTTGAAATTGAGAATCCAATAAATGGTGACATTTTCAGAGTTAATGGTCAACGTTTAAAAGCGTATCTTGAAAGTTTTTCAAAAGAGATCGAGTCAGTCTCTTTAGTTGACCCTTTGTACATGGTTTGATTGTTTTTTTGTTTTTGTTTCTGTTTTTTCTTTTGTCGTGGCTTTACTTTATTTTGCCTTATTTTGTTTTCTGTTTTTTTTTTTATTATTGTTGTTTTTAGTATTTTTCAGTTTTTTTTATTTTTTTTTTCCCGGTATAAATGGCGGATTCGGTACTCCGTGACTTTCAAAGTCGGAATTTCATTTGCCCACAAAAACTGAGTTGTAAATAAAAAATAAAAAACAAAAAGATTTTCAATTACTCTTTTCTCCTTCAAGTTAACTGCTATGAATAGTGTTTTCACCACTTTTTCTCCTTACCTTCACGGCTATAAACGGCCATGTTTATAAAAAATCATTTTTCATCACTTTTTCTTCTCTCCTTTAACGGCTATAAACGATTAGTTTTAAAAAAAATTTCTCTATAAAACCTCATTCCACTTCCCATTTTCAGCATCTTCCAAACCAAAAAAATTTCTCATCTACTCTAACAAAATGAAACACTTCTTTCTCATCATCCTCACTATTGTCGCAATTGTCAACATCATTGTTGTGTTTTTCAAATCTGATGAAATTCCAGTCCAAGAAGTGATAATAATACTTACTGCACTATTTCTAGCATTGGCTTGGTTTGTAGATATCGCTCTTTGATGTATTAGTTTTTTTTTAATAAAACGTTGTTTGTATTGTCTTAGCTCTCTTCTTGTGAATGTAATAAGAATTTGATTGCATTTTGGCAATATGGATGTGGTTATTTCTTCTTTGAACAAACGTTTTCCTTGCTTTGTTAAAAGTGACTTGATAAAAATTTACAATGCTCGGTGTGAAAGATTAAGGCTACTAATGATTAAGGGAGTCCCAGCTGATTTACGTTGGTTAATAGAAGCAAAGGTTAGAATTGGCGGAGAATTTCGAGATTCAATGGTTCCACGTTTTGCTGGGTTGGGTAAAAGTACATATTCAAAAAAACGACGAGCTAAAAGAATGAACGTTTGCAGAAAATGTGCAAGATGGACATGTAACACTGGTTGTAGAAATATTGGTTGGGCTTCCAAAAATCGATATGATAAAATAGATCTCATTAAGAATGGGCTGAATAAGGAGTCTTTGGATGATATTCATTTGACTCTTGAGACGCATTCTTGTGGAACAGTGCAAGGTGGAATTATCGATTTGTGGGCGCAATTCCGAAAAGAATCTACACGTAGTCTTGGGAATATGACTTTAAAAGACCCTGTTTGCCAATTTTTAAGAAAATTGGATGGGAAGCTTATCCTCGACTCATAGAAGGCGTTTAAGCCGTTTCTGGACGTAAAACTAGAGGAAGATGTGAGCCACAATCACAACTACTGTCTCCCATGTGGGGAACACTACTTTTGAAGCTTTTTGTTCAATAAATAGTGCATCTAGCGTGCTAGGTACACTTTCTCTGTAAACAGTACAAGCGTGCCAGGAACACTTTCTCTTTAATCATGTGCAGATTTTTGTTTCAGGTTTATTTTCTTCAGTTTTCTATGGTGTCAGGTAATATCTTCTAATTTTTGCAACTCCTACTTTGAAACATTTGGGACAATGTGTAAGTTAAGTTGGGGGGAGAGGATTAGTAGATATCCATTTTGTTTAGTTAAAAAAAAATATTTGGAGTACTAATAAGAAAAATGATGGCAGAGTAAGGGGTAAAACAACTACCCTTGAGACGCATCAAAAATGAAAATTTTTATGCTTACCTGAATCACTCAACTTCAACATGTGCAATTAAACAAACTTGACATATTTCATATCTATTATATTCATGTATTATCTAGTAGTTGTTTCTCAGTCATCCTTATCTCACACACACACAGTGACAAATGATTGTGGGTTGCAAATTGACTAATATTATTAATTTCGTTGTTTTGCAAAAGGTTACAACTATATTTAAAAAAATTGATGTATATATGTGCGTGTGTATAATACTTAATACTTAAGCTCAAGGGTTTGAAGGAAGTTTGATTTCGTAGACTCCTTAACATGAGCAATTAAGCCCGAGGGGTGATCAAACACCTAATACCTAAGGCCAACTGATCTGGGATTTATTGGCCCAAAGCTCGCTACATGGGTTAGGAGAAAATCTTAAGGAAATTAGACCAACTTCTAAGTTATATAATAAAATAATAATAATAATAATAATAATAATAAAAATAATAATAAGTTGGTTTAATTGTTTGGTTTCGTAGACTCCTTAACTCGAGCAATTAAGCCCGAGGGGTGATCAAACACCTAATACCTAAGGCCAACTGGTTTGGGATTTATTGGCCCAAAACTCGCTACATGAGTTAGGAGAAAATCTTAAGGGAACCAGACCATCTTCAAATTTTCCCACAAAAAAAAAAAAGAGAATTACGAGTGTTAATAAAAAGCCCAATTTTAAAAGTTGTTAGCCTTAGCAAAACATTGAGGTAGTATTTTTATGATATGAGCCTCATAACCTTTTGTCACTTTTCTTGAGTACAAAAGAGGAGGACTATTAAACCACTTGTCTAGATAATAGTGGACAATGAATAGTGTCGTGGACGGCTCAAATATTGAATATTTTTGGGAGTCGCCACCCAATTTATTTATAAAGGGAAATTGAGAAAAACTTGATCTTTAGATTATTTGGTCTGCGAAAACTCTGTTGGATTCGGGAGTGGATTATGCATAGGGAAGGGCGAAAACCTAATTCCACTACACGCCTAATACATCTGTCCTAAGACAGCTACCCTAAATTTGATTGTGCAAATATAAATTATTGGGTAAATTACACCAGAGGTCCTTTAAGTTATTTAATTGTAACAAGTTGGTCCTTTATGTTTTTTTAGTACCACTTAGGTCCTTTAAGTTTTTTAATTGTAACAAGTTGGTCCTTTAAGTTATTTTGTACCACTTAGGTCCTCTAAGTTATTTTATTTGTAACAATTTGGGGCCGCAAAATGTAAGTTTTTTGGCCTTTAAAAGTTATAATTAAATAACATAAAGGACCAAATTGTTACAATTGAATAACTTAAAGGACCTAAGTGGTACGAAAAAAACTTAAAGGACAAACTTGTTACAGTTAAATAACTTAAAGGACCTAAGTGGTACGAAAAAAACTTAAAGGACCAACTTGTTACAATTAAATAACTTAAAGGACTTCTGGTGTAATTTAACCTAAATTATTTGATTATTTTTTTACCCAAAAATAGAATAGTATTTTAGTAGAAAAATAATTATTTACAAAATAAGGACTAATTTAATTTTTGACTTGACGGGGAGGCCCCGCTCCTACGTATCCTCAGGTGCAATGAGGAACTCAAAATTCACGTAGTTCTTCCTGAAAATTTTGTCGGTTGGTTGATTTTATTTCTGAAGGGGTTTAAGATCAAAGCTGTACAGCTAAAGTCTCTTAAACCGGAATTGACAAGGTGTACACCTTGATCAAAACCATTTTTATGATTTTTATAGAAAATTGGTGTTAAAAAAGAGATTGATTAATTATTAAGAAAAGATTAATTTCGCTTGACGGGGAAGCCCCGCACCTATGTATCTCCGCGTGGCAGAGAATCAAAAGCTACGTAGTTCTTCTAGAAAATATTTGTTTGTTTATTTACTTTAATTTTTTTGAAGGGGTTTAGGGTCAAAGTTGTACAGCTTAAGTCTCTTAAACCGAAATTGACAAGGTGTACACCTTGATCAAAACCTTATTTATTTATTTATGATTTTTTTTGAATTTCAATCAAATTTCAATCAAATAATAATTGCTTCAAATCTTTTGTTTCCATTTCAGGTTCCAGCCAGCTATGAGGAAGCTTTCTCTCCAAGTTGGAGATTAGGGTTGAACAGCCAACAGCAGCATACGAGTTGGATCTTGGGCTCTATTCCTTTTTTTTGTTTTCTTTGTATTTTATTATTTTTTGGGCCTATTTGTGGTCTTTTTCTAACTTTGGCATTTTTGGGCCAATTGTAAATGGACATTAAGATTTATTATTTCTGGCACCTCCCTTTTCACTATTATTATTTTTGTTTTTATATTAAATCTACATTTCTTTTTTGTATTTTTTGATTATCATATTTTTCTAATTTTTGTTTAACCACCAAAAGGGTAATAATAACGCAAAATTAGTAAATTAGCGCCAAACGACCCTTTTAAGGGGTTAAGAATCGAATAAACGCGAAAAACATATTTTTGTGATTTTTTCTAAAAAAGTGAAAAAAATACCGGTTAAAATTGGGTGTTCACAAATAGATTTGGAATACAATAGTTTGTTGAGTTGAATATGTTAGAAGGAGGGATTGGTAATATGAAATGAATAGAAAAACTAAAGTTTTTGTCACGCTTTTATTGCTAGGGACTAGGAATAAGCTAGTTGGAGGGTGTGATTAGTGAGTAAACCTGCATATGTTATATGAACTTTATGTGCTATTTAGTTATGGTATTATAGTATTTGTGTCTTATTAATGCATAATCAGGTATTTTCTAATTCAATTATTAATATCCAATTTTCTATACTAATAGATGGCATATGCATGATTGGACATAATTAGTATGTGTATTGCTTGATGTTTGGGCCGTAACCTAAGTTACACTCATTCAAAAATTGTGATATTGATGTTCTTGGACACCTAAGACAATGTACTAAAGATATAAATGTGTGTAGGAAACTAATTTTGCTAGTTTGAAGTCCAATGAACCTCAATAATACTAGACAACAATTCTGTCCAAAGTTTGGTTAAATTTTGGCCCATAACACATTTTTGTATTTGACCCATATCTCAAGCAATACAAGTCCAATTGATCCAATTCCAGTTGGAGTGGTTAGCTAACTCACGTATCTATCACTTTGATTTCAGGAACATAGTGCTGAAAATATTGGTTTCAATGGTGAAAATGACATGCAATCTGATCATTATGACAATGCCCCGGATTTCAAACTACACAGTACACATTTTGGCATTATATTCACCATAATTCACACAAAAATCCAAATTGAAAGATAGAACATGATCTGGAAAGAAGACTTAATTCCCTTCAATTTATCTTGAGGGCACAAATCAAGATTTCAACAGGAAGGACGACTTATTGTGCAATTAATTAGAGGGTCCAAAACTGTCTTAAAATATTCAAGTGTTCTCACCTTTCAAGCCTATATAAAGGGAGCTTTGGCAAGCCATGGAGCATGACTCCCTAAGTTTAGAAATATAACACATATTTAGTATCTAAGAGTTGTTTTCTTTGTAATATGAGTAACTAAACCCTTAGCTAGAGCTAAGGGTGAAGCTTTTGTAAAGTAGTAGTATTGTTCTTGGTTTTCAAAATGATCTTCAATGTTAAATCTTTTGAGTTGTTTAATATATATGAAAATGATTTTGTTTTGTGAAAGCTTTGATTTGTTGTAGACATATATGGCACAATGAATGCTTAGTTGTACATAACAACAATTGGTTACATAAACTCTTTAAGACAACTACAAAGATAGTTTTCAAAAGCTACAAAGTTTTCTAACTGTTTAACGATTTATCTTCCGATTGAAATCATTTGATTGTTGGATTTCAATTGAGTTATCAAGTTTAGCCAAGAACAACGCTATGATTTTACTTAAGTGAAACCCCAAAGCTCTAGTACTTAGTCTTATATAAACTTCAAACCTCACAAATAGATTGGCATACCTTTTCCTTCAAAATATCCCTGTGGTTCGACACTCGGACTTCCGAGAAATTTATTACTTGAGACAAACCTATACTTGGGTGTGCAACCGTAAAGTGTGATCAGCTCTCAACTCTATTCGTGACAACCGGAGATTCACTCTGGTGGCCCGAGACCTACCGATTGGGTATATTGCCACTTCTCGCTACGGTAAGGCCTTGGCGGAGTATTATTATCCCAACTTCGTCTGTAAGCAATTTGGGCTACTATAGCATGTGCCTCGTAGTCGTGAGGGGCTGACCGATGCCCGGGTATTTTGTATGGTCACCAACAGTTATCAGAAGGTCACTGAGAGTGTGTGGGCGCACTACATAATGTTCCCGAGGGAGACCAGTGCCTATACCAATTGGTGGCTTGGCGTTAAAAACCTAGTCTTCCCTCGACTGGTTGATGAGTACTTGTCCAAGTACCTTGGCCAATCTCGCATGGTTTCAACTACATCCATTAAGTTAATTGATGTGTTGTTTTGAATTGGTGATTCCATGACTTAATTGATTGAATTGGGGGCTATTAGGAATTTGAGAGAAGAGTAAGGGAAAAATAGAGTTTTCACCACTCAAACACTCATTTACTCTAACTTTAGTTTCAGCTGAAAATAAAAACACACACAACGATGGTCAATGGGTGTTATACTTATGCACTAACTCAAGCTCAAGTTGAAAGATGACTTTGGGTCATTCAGACACAAACTAAATCTCTAGGCCCATACTTCGTACAAGCGAAAAGACGAAAATGCCATTAATGAAACATGTACTTCCCTTTTTTTTCTGGATTTACGATGGTTTGGAAGTTTACCACTGAACCCGTTAAGAACGAAACTCCCGGGTGTTGTTTCTTAACAGACACCCCCTCCAATAAAGATTTTTACCCCATCGGGAAGTTAAAAATTGAACTGGTTCGAACCTAAAGTACTGAACCACTGATAACTAGGCTTGCCTATAAGCCACTACATTCAGTATGATGGGTATTGGAACATGGAATTGCTTAATCAACTTCTTGAAGCCACAATCACTGAATCAATCAGTCACACAATTCCTCCCTTTGTGCTTGCTCAGGAGGATGATTTTAAATGGGGTGTAACCCCTGATGGTATCTTCAGTACCAAATTAGCTTACACTGCTCTTGAGAGTAGTGTGCCTAATACATCTAGACCTATTTTTAATATTGTTTGGAAATGGCAGGGAATGGAGAGACTTCGTACCTTTCTCTGGAAATTGGGGCATCAAATGCTGCTAATTGATGATGAAAGACACAGGAGGAAGATGACTTACTCGATGACTTGCGAAGTGTGTAGAATTGCTGATGAGAATATGTTCCATAGATTTAGAGACTGCAGCACTAGTTTTAGCTTATGGAGCTGCTTCAATGTTCGCAATCCGAATCTCTTCTTCAACAATATTAATTGAATTAATTGGGTGTCAACAAATTTAAGCTAGAAAGATGTTGGAGAGGAAGAATCTTACTGGCATATTCTATTTGTGGTTGTTTTAAATTAGATCTGGCAAAATCGAAACAATCTCATCTTCTCCCAAAAGCGTACAACCACCCAATCGTCCTTGATCAAAATTAGGAATGTTGTCACTGCAAATACGACCTGCATTAACAGAAACAAGGTGCTGAAACCCAGTTTACCCCATTATTCTAAAGATGGTAGTTCTAAAGACAACTCACACTCACCCACCACTTGGATTCTCAATTGCGATGGAGCTGTCGGCAACAATGGTAAAATCTCTGGCTGTGGTGGTGTTATTCGCATTCTGGAAGGTGAATTCTCTATGGCCTTCATGCACCACCTTGACCCTTGTTATGTGTTAGAAGCTGAGCTTTGGGGAATTTATCACGAAATTAGCTTCGCTCGTAAAAAAGGAGCTGATGATCTGGTAATCGAAGTGGAGTACTTGCTGGCTTCCGAGATGTTGACGACCCGCAACTTCCAAGGCCATGTTATGCAACATCTGATCAGAGGAATTCTTGAGTTTGATTCGAAGATTAAGAAGGTCAAGTGGAAGAAGATTCATCGCACCTTGAATTGTGTTGCTGATGTTATGGCAAAACAAAGTCTCTCTCTTAGAAGTGGTTGTGTTATTTATGTTGTTATCCCAGATTCTCTAATCCAAACCTTCAATTCGCTTAGAATTGGGTTTTATGGATCTCGTCTGTAGGTTCTCCTCCGCTGGGCTTGGCCCATGTTTATCATCAAAAAAAAGTTGCGGATCGCTATTACTACGATTTTTTTTTTGGTTGAAATTGTTGTTGCTATGATTTTGAGTTGTAAGTTGTTGAGATCAACTATTTGGTAATAGAGGCATAAAATTTGTGGGTTGTTTGGTGTTAGTAGCAGAGGCATAAGAAATTAGGTAACAATGAGTAATAGCTACTAGTTCATCCTTTGTTGTGCTCCTTCTTCCTTTCCCCGCTGTTGAATCTCTTTCTGTTCCGATCTATTTCCTAGGGAGGAACTAGACCAAAAGCATATGATAAGAAACTAGTAAAAATTGTATAGAGAATATGATTGAGAATTCGAAGATCCTTTTCATTAGCCTCACAGGGCTATATTTATAGTACAAAGAGTAGTCAATGCTATTTATTACACATTATGGCCATTCCGGCTGTTACAGACAGATAGGAGGGAAATATGAGATTTTCCCCTATGATTCCGCTAACTAAGAAATACTGAGCAGATAAAAGCGGGAATATAATAGCCGATCGGTCAGCTTGATAAGTGAATTCTTCCTTATCCGGTTAGCTAGAGTGGAGGCTGAGCTCATGTATATACCGACCGGTTCGATTGGGAATACTTTCAATCAATAACGGAAACTTTTGTGTATTGGCGAGGTTGGTGTATGATATTACAATTGTTTTGCCACAAGAAAAGCTCAGGAAAGCTTTGATATGTTGTTAATAAAAAAACAGAAAATTACTGAAATGGAAGAGCTGGTAAACAAGTATCTACTTTCTATATAATCAAACTATATGCTAGCACGAAGGATTGAATACGGCTTCTGTCTCCTAGGGTTTCGTAAGGGGCGCCTCCCCTGTGAGTACTGGCGCGCTGTCCGCATGGCACAAAATTCTGTGCGCATTCTCCCTCTGCGCGGGCCTGCGATTGGTCCCCCTTTGCCATTGGTTGCTGAAATTTCACCACTCAAGACCGATGCTACCACGGTCCCACTGGACCTGCTACAATTCTCTTCTTTTCCATGTCATGCGCTCGTAAATGCAACGAAAGTCACACACGCCCACATGCAGCACAAACCCGTCTTCTCAGTCAGCGACGATTTGACTTCACAGCAGGTGGAAGCCACCCAGCCTTCTGCAGATGGCATTAAGAGGAAAACCTTTTCGGAAGTATTAGTTGGTAAACCTCTTTCCTCTAATTTTAAACCTGTAAATCCTTTTGCAACTGTTTTACAAAACTTCTTCCGGTTCGGCCTTACCAAAATCTTGCCTAAAAGGAGATGTTCTTGCAATTAAAATTTCTGAAGATGAATATCAAGCTGGTATTGCTGATTGCGTCAATACTTTATATGGGAGAGTTATCTTGTCTAAAGGGGATAAACCTTATCAGATTAAGGAACTGAGGGATAAAATATCTAATTTGTGGAATATTTCTTCTGACTGGTCCCAGGTCTCACTAGGCAAGGGGTCCTTTGAATTTTCTTTTGCCTCTTCGGATGATCTTAGACGAGTATGGTCGTTTGGTTCTCGTAATTTAGACCTAGGTGTTATGCGTATGTTTCCTTGGAAGCCCGATTTTGATCCTTTTTCTGCTAAACAAACCACTGCTCAATGTTGGGTTAGATTACATGGTCTCTCCCGTGAATAATGGAGGCCAAAAATTCTGTTTGAGATTAGTGGTAGCCTTGGGATCCCTATTGATTTGGATGAAGCCACCATGAAGAGAACTTTTGGTCACTTTGCTAGAGTCCTTATTGATGTGGATTTAACTGATAAGCTGCATGATCAATTGTTATTAGAAAGAGCGGGATACGCTTTTGTCATTGGAGTGGAATACGAGGGCGTACCTTTGTTTTGCAAATTTTGTCAATGTATTGGACACACAATCCAAAATTGTAAGCATTCCCATGATGCGAAGAAGACTACAGGAAATCAGGAGAAACCTCGACAGGTGAATCATGTCTCTGTTAAACTTACTACTCAGTATGTTCCTAAGAAGGATATTATCTTGGAGAAAAGTGTTGAGCATGTGAATATTTTGGACGTTGGCATTCACCAATCCGATGTGCTACAAGGTACGGGTACTTACTACTCAGTATGTTCCTAAGAAGGATATTATCTTGGAGAAAAGTGTTGAGCATGTGAATATTTTGGACGTTGGCATTCACCAATCCGATGTGCTACAAGGTACGGGTGTGGTTATATCTGTCGAGGATGATAAAGATCCTAATCGTTTCAGGGGTACCAACAACATTGTTTTATCACTTGAGGAGGTTGCAGAAACCTCAAACCCCCTTCTTGGTATGCCAGAAAAATACTCCTACTACAGAAATGGAAGAACATCCAAATCAACTTCTTGGTGTGGCAAAAGTTACTGCTACTACAGTGAATACTCACAGTTTGGACAAGCTGGTGGCTCCTTCCTCAACAAATATGTCTTCAAATCAATGATTACATGAGGTAGATTCATCCTCCACTCAACCTCCTACTACAAGGCTCGTTTCTCATGATGCCTCAGGGTCCGATGCTACATCTAACTTAGTGGTAGCAGTTGAGATGAGAATTTTAGGAAAGCTTTGGGGTGATGTGTCAGACAATGATGCTGAAAATAATCCTAATCCGATGGTGTCCAAGCCTCAAAAGGAGAATAACCTAGATCCGTTTAATGCCTCAGTGTCGGCTGCTATATGTCTTTTTTTTTTTAAAATAAAATTTGGGGGGAAGTACTCTTTTTCCTTCTCGATGTTTCTTAACTCTAGAAGGTTTTGATGAGGCTTCCTCCTTTCTATTTGCCTAAAAAAACTATATGCTAGCACATTTACATTTTCAGACATCTCATTAGGCTGCCACGTGACAATTTTTGGGGCATTTTACTCTTTTTCACAATCTACTTTCTATGTAAACAAACTATACGCTAGCACATATATATTTTCAGACATCCCATTAGGCTGCCACGTGGCAATTTTCTTGTGGCATTTTAGTCTTTTTCACAATAAAAGACAAAAAGTATCAGCTTTTAATAGAAAAAAAGCTGCAAAAAAAATCCAGAAAAAAAAACAAAAGCTGCAAAAAAAAGTAACAGTTAAAGCTGCTGCCTGACGCGCCGCTGACGTGCGCAGTCAGCTTTTTTTAAAAAAAATTATTTTTTTTAAAAAAATCAGTAATTTTGTTAATATTTTTTTTGTTATTTTCCTTTTAAAAAATCAGTAATTAATTTTTATTTATATTTTTTAAAAATTCTTACTTTAAAAAAAATAAATAAATTTTTTTAAATACCTTTATTAAAATAATCCATTTTTTTTAAAAAATTGGTAATTTTGTTCTTTAAAAAATTCTTTTTTATTTAATTTACTATTTACTATAATCTACTCAAATTACTAAAATCAATTAATTTAATCACTTCCAATTGTCAAAGAAACCAATACTGCTAGCAAAACTTTCAAGTTAACGTTTTTAAGAAAAACTAAGAGCAGAGACCTAACTAGAAACGTTTTGTATTTTGCAAGGTTCATTTTCAAACTTTTTTTTTTTGCAGGGGGTATATGGATTCTTGTGATATTTGCAGGGGGTAAAAGCTATTTAAACCATAATTTTTCTTAAAAATATCAATAATTAAATTCATTTTCTTTTTTGTGAGCCGCACGAGAGCGTCATCGAGAGCGCCGGGAGCGTCAACGAGAACGCCACCGGGAGCCGCCACTGACTGGCGCAATTAGTTTAATTTAAAATAATAATATTTATTTATTTTTAAAAAAAAAATCTGTAATTTTTATTTTTTATTTTCCTTTTTAAAAATCAGTAATTAATTTTTATTTTTTTAAATCAGTTTTTTAATAAAAAAATCAGTAATTTTGTTCTTTAAAAAATTCTTTTTTTAATTTACAATTTACTATAATCTATTCAAACTACTAAAACCAATTAATTTAATCACTGTCAATTGTCAAAAAAAACGATACTGCTAGCAAAAATTTCAAAATAAAGTTTCCTAAAAATTTCAATAATTAAATTCGTTTTGTTTTTTCCTGAGTCACACGAGAGCGTCATCGAGGGCGCCGGGAGCGCCAACGAGAGCACCACTGGGAGCGGCCACTGACGCGTGCGCTGACTTGCGCAGTCCGTTTTTTTTTTTTAAAAAAGTATTTATTTATTTTTTAAAAAAATCTGTAATTTTTTTTTTGAATTCTTTTTTAGTTTTCCTTTTAAAGACAGCAATTAATCTTTATTTTTTAAAATCAGTTTTTTTAGTAAAAAAATCAAAAAATTTGTTCTTTAATTTTTTTTTAATTTACTATTTACTATTTATTATAATCTTCTCAAACTACTAAAACCAATTAATTTAGTCACTACCAATTGTCCAAAAAACCGATACCGCTAGCAAAAATTTCAAGATATTTTTTCCTAAAAATATCAATAATTGAATCTCATTTTCTTTTTTCGGGAGCCGCACGAGAGCAACAACGAGGGCGTTGGGAGCGCCAATGAGAGCGTCATCGGGAACACCAGCGGGGATGCATATTTTATTTTAAATCTGATTTTCTTTTTTCCCTCATTTTTTACTCCATTATTAATATTATAAGAATATACCGACTTTTTTTTTTAACTTTTTGCAACTTTCAACGTATTTATAATTTCATAACAAATTATAACAAATACAGTATCATCCGTGCGAAATGATACGCAATCTCTTACAACTTCAATTTTTATATTTCTGGCGACTTGTAAATAATTGAATATAATAAGAAAGTGTAATTAAGTCTCCATGCGAAATGAATATATTATTTCAATTGTTGGAAATAAAATAATCATCTAATGCTTTATCAAACAAAATTAATGCTGTGTGTTTGATTTTGTGGATATGGCTTGACAAATATGTTAGATTAATTTATGGGATAAAAGTCAATGAAGTTATCTCTAAAACACAGTAAATCATTTATTTTTTTTGACAAGAGTGAATCATTTATTACATGTTACATTAATTAATCAGTGTTTTAAAACCGAACCAACCGAGTGGTTGACTTGGTTAAACTATGACCCGATACTTTCTACTGTTCCATTATTTCAGCGGTTCAACACGATTTTATCCTGATTTGCACAGTTTTAAGAGATTGAATCATAACCCTGAGGTCTCACCGATTTAGTGTCCGGTTTTCAAAACATTGTAATTAACGTATTTGGAATAAAACAAGACGTATATGCAATTTCCTATTTGGTTTCTGATGTGAGTTGTAAATAATTGAATATATTAGAAAAGTGTAATTAAATCCCTATGAGGACTGCATGTCAAGTATTAAAATTTGTCCATTAGCAATGGGTGCACATTTTTTGACTGTTGCAATTAAAATAATCATGTAATTTCCGATTTAACAAAATTAATGGTGTGCGTTTGCTTTTTTGAATATGGTTTGACACTATTTTAGATTCCACGCCAAGTACTAAACGTTAGGAACTGTTTCCACATCAACCAATTAATTAGTTTC
Source organism: Astragalus glycyphyllos (assembly GCA_963573325.1). NCBI lineage: Eukaryota > Viridiplantae > Streptophyta > Magnoliopsida > Fabales > Fabaceae > Astragalus > Astragalus glycyphyllos. The sequence continues at coordinate 46,650,200 of OY754313.1, read as the reverse complement.
CAATGTGGATGCTCAAGTCAAAAAAAAAATGTGGATGCTCTGGCAGGGAAAATTCTATCGTACCGTCGAAAAAAAGAGGGTACCGGTACTGGTTGTCATTCCAACCCATAGTGTGCATTTTCGAAGCCATGTCAGTGTTTCACTTATCCACCTCATTGGTTAGTGGGGCCAACTAACGGTTTAAGTTTCATTTCGATTTGCTACCCCAACAATAATAAATTTTGCAGTTTAATCCTTCTACTCATTTTATGTATTAAAATTAAAATATCAAAATTCTCTCATCGTTCTCCATCTCCCGCCCAGAAACCTTCCTCGTTCTTCATTCTTTATCTTTTTCGCGGTTCCTTCGTCATCTCACTATTGAAATTCTTTCTCTTATGCTTATTCTCTCATCGTCTTCTTCCTCACCTATAGACAGAGACAGACGTTGTTCTTAATCTATCACCGTCTTCTTCCTCAATCAAACGCAGAGGCAGGTTCTTTTCTCCCTTTTTACTTGATTAATATTTGTTCTACTTCTGATTTTTCGCATTTATAGGCATTGCCTCTGCTGTGTGATGTTTTCGTCGAACTTTTCATTATTAGTTAGGGTTACGATTATTTCGGAGTTTTCATTGTTATCGCCTCATTTAGGGTTATGAATAGAGGTTACTGCAGCTGCTTCTGCTAGTATATGCTAATGCTCAGATTTCCTGGTTTAGTTTAGTGATACCTTACGTGTTTGATTAAATGCCAGAAAGAACACATTGGTGTTACCCGTCCTTCAACTATTACACGTTTAATTGGTGATAGCTTACGCTGATTTTTGACGATTGATTTTGATTGTGTTCGATTTTTTCTTTAGCCAAATTTGGTATGATTTCAGCCCTTAAGTCGCACTAAGATATTCGAATCCAAAATTCGTCCTTCTAATGTAAGTTTCAATCTGTTGTTAAGATCCAAAATTTATCAAATTTGTTATTCCTTTAGCCAACCCCGGTCGGCCCCTTTTTCCTTTTATTCTACTATTTAATTATGGTTCTTTGTTTGTTCAAATTTCCACATGTATGGTTTATGTGTGTTGTTGTAGAGTGTGTGTTTACATACGAATTCTAATAGATTTGCATTTAGTCCAAAATACGCAGAGTTAAAGACAATATTCTCTATTCTACAATGTATCTATTATTACTATATCAATTTTGTTTATATGTTGAATGAACACAGGTTTGAGAATTTAATCCTAGCTATAGCCCGCAATGCCTCTTCCAGTCAAGATCTTAGAGCAGATCCTAAGTAGACTCCCTGTGAAGTACCTCATGCAACTCAAGTGGGTCTGCAAGTATTGGTTATTACTGATCTTTTCCAACAAACAATTCTCCAAGAAGCACCTTCAGATTTCAATTCAGCACAATCACCTCATCACTCCCACCCGCATGGATTACCCCCTCTCCTCCGTCTTGACAACGGAGACGACTACCCCCGGTCCAGCATCAGGACCCTCTCAACCGTTAGTATATCTACCATCGGCTTGTTGGGTCTTGCGATGGCATCATTTGTATTGCCATCGATAACAGTTTTGCTTGTTTATGGAACCCTTCGATAATAAAAATCAAGCTACTGCCGGACTTAAAAATTCAACATCCAGGGGCAGTAAGCTTGACAGTATATAGCTTTGGATATGATCATTTCAATGATACATTCAAGGTCGTTGCTGTCAATTGCTATAACTATTTTCGTGAGCGTATACTGTTTTATGGAACAGAAGTCAAGGTTTATACATAGGGTACAAATATTTGGAAAAGGATTGATCAGAAGTTCCCAAGTCAAGGATACCCAAAACCTTTTCATTTATCCGGATTATTCGTCAATGGAATTATTAATTGGATATCATTTGATAGTGATCGTTCTCGTCAACAGGTCATTGTTGCTCTTCGTCTGGGGACCGAGACTTATGAACAGGTATTGCAGCCGGACTATGGGGATGTGGATGGCTTGTATAAATCATTGAGTGTCTTGAGAGATTGCTTGTCCATCCTTGCTCGTTGTAGCGATTTTCTTCATATCTGGGTCATGAGGGAGTATGGTGCCAAGGAGTCTTGGCCCAAATTGTTCAGTGTGCCGACAGATGATCTTGCTATTACTACTCAATTGGGTAACGATCGATGTCTAAATGCTAGAGCACTTTATGTTTCTAAGGACTCAGACGAAAAGGTGTTATTGTAGCTTTTCTCAAGGTTGTTTGTTTACAATTCTATTGATGGTACTTTCATGGCTCCAGAAGTTGAACATCTGGAAAACATCAGCATGAGTGAGAGAGCGGATGCGCGCTTGGTCCCGACCGTATATGTTGAGAGTTTGATATCACCTTGTAATTAGTTCTGGGATTTATTTACATTGTTGTTTGTTGTTTTATTTTGTTGGATTTAAGTTGGTAACATGTAATTCCGTTATTGGTTCATTACGAAGATGGAAGTACAGTGACTTGTATTGTTTCAGTAATTGCATAGGCTTATTTTTGCAGAAATGGACATACCTAACAGAAACATACTTTCTTTTAGTTGTTTAACCAAAAACGTATTTATCTTCGGGTTAGATCTACCCGTTGGTTCTTTTTTATGCAAGCCATTGTGGGAATAAAAATATATGTGGGGGTACAAAAAAACTGTAAACTGAGTGAATGGTAAAATAAATTCCACTAATTCTTCATTTCTCTCACATAGTGCTACAAGGCATAACATAGTGTGTCAACAAATTCCAAGTAACTAACAACGGCTACGACAAACAACATAGAATAAACAGAAAATAAAAAACACGAATGGATTCTATGTAGAACTTAACAAAGTCTTGTAACACGGAGATACAAACCATATAAGCTAACACTAAACATGTAAAAGCCGACAAAACTAAAGTAAGAACGTAAATATTTTTCCCCTTGTTTTTTGCCAACATTTCATCGTCCTTCATCTTCAATAACGCCCTTCTCAATAACATGATTTCCTTATCTTTCTGGCTACACTCTCCACAATCTGTTGTTACGGATTGTGGTTGAGTTAATTGAGTATCAGGCTCGGCATACCAATCAAAAAACTACAACCAACAGGAATGTCGTCACGCAAAAAATACCTACAGCTCCAGAACTTTCTTCCTTTGTTATGATTGTTTTTAGCAACTATACGAACCTTGGCATTTTTAGTCACAATGATACAATGGCGAGTAATTGCAACTGCGAGAATTAGAAGCACTGCTGCGTATTGAAGCCATGTTGTGAGCAGATCAGTATTGTCTTTCAAATCAAAACAAGAAAGGAAAGGGAAAGATGTTAGGAGTGTGTAAAATAAATAAAGCATTTCTCGTTCTTATAGAAATCAAATTTAACCGTTGGGGTAGAGAAGGTCTAATCAATCAAATCAAACCCCAATTTAACTGTTGGTATTGCCAGGAGAAAATAAGGAGTAAATATTAACTTATAATTCCATTAAAACAAAAACTGTATTTACAATATTTTTTTAAGGGCCTAAAAAAGCGCCCATTTACATTGTGTTAACACCCAAAAATAAATGGGTCGTAGGTCGAGGATCAAAGAAGGAAAGGGAGAGTATGGTGTGAAGGCAAGCCATGTGACAAGGGGCAGAAAAGGTATTTCGCCGAGGAAGAGTGAACCCAAGAAAGTCCTCGAGGCGTGTTAAATGGAGGGAATCCCCGAGGGAGGATTATGCCCGAAGACCAATGAGCTAAGCCGAGGGAAAGTGATCACCCCATCCTATAGAGTGCCAAGGCCTCGGTGGCTCGGACGCCTGAACTATTACCTAAGGAAGGGCCAGGATAGCCGAGCCACCATACGGCCAAGGCAGGATGGGGGTTACTTGGAAGGCAAGACGCGGCATGAAGGAAGAAAGTGGGAACGATTGAAGTTGAAATGGAAGAGCGAGGCCGGAAAACTCGGAGCAATGAACACTCACCCCACTAACTGTGCCAGTGGGGATCGTGGGCTGTTACTTAGCTTCGTTGAAGTCTTATGAAGCAATGAGAACCGTTGATCTTAGATCAATCCAGCGGCAGGCAAATGTTGGCTAGCTTAGTGGCCGACGAGGGCCTATGTATATATATAGCATTAGAGTGAATTGTAAAGAGACACATCAATCAAATCAAACTCTACGTTTATTTCATTTATCTTCTTTATCGCATTTCTTGCCTTTACTTTATTTTTATAAATTAGCCGTAGTAATCCAACACTTGCGTCCCTTCTCACATTGCCTGACCTTTTCTAGAGAAGTCAGGAAACCCATAGTTGAGGAGCAGAGTTCCCTCCTCGACGCAATTGCTTGAAGAAAGAGGAATCAAAGACTGTCCAAACCCCTGGCAGACACCACAGCTAGGACCTAAGAGTTTCACGACAACAAAAATTGGCACGCCCGGTGGGACAAGAAAAGGTGAGCAAACGCTTCCGTTTGATTTGCTGAGTTTAACGACGGTTCCCCACAACATTGTGAGGAGCCTGTGGTCATGACCGCGTCGTTTATCCGGCAGCAAGTCGACATGGGGATCCAGGATATCATGTATCAATTGTTACCAAGTGGCTTCAGTTTCAAGAGGGGGGGTGAATTGAGACTTTAAAAAACTTTTCCCCTTTTTAACGACTTAGATTAATTTTCGCACAGGTTTATGAAATGAACGAATTAGAATATAGAACAGTAAAGCACGCACGAGATTTATACTGGTTCGGTCACCTCCCAGTGACCTACGTCCAGTCCTCACAACCCTTTGTGAGATTTTCACTATAAAAACAAAGCTTTCAACTGGGTGCTTTAATACCCTTACAGACACAGGCACTCTTCACCAAGGATACCCCACCTTGTGCAAGAGCCCTAAACAACAATTACAACAAGAGATACCCCACCCTTGTTACAATCAAAAACCCTAGAGAGATACCTCACTCCCTAGTACAACCAATTGACATACAAGAGATACCCCACCCTTGTTACAGTCAAAACCCTAGAGAGATTCCCCACTCTCTAGTAAAACCAAATAACAGGAATTGAAGAAATTACAATAAACAGAAATACCTCTAAGAAGGCGAATACAACAACTTGAAGAATCCCAACCTAACCCTTGAGAGAGATCAGCTCAAAGTGATGAAGAACGTGAAAGGAGAAGTGTGACAGTGAATGAGTTCACGTTCTGCGTTTTTAGAATTGTAGGTTGTTATTTGATCGTAAAACCTAGGTCCTATTTATAGAGTTTGTAAAAATATGACCGTTGAAGCAATTTGCTTTATAAGTGAGTAATCGATTATCTTCTTTAAAAACATAGTAAAGAAATCGATTGTGTGCTTTAAAGGAATGGCTCCATAAGTGAATAATCGATTATGTGCTTAAAAGAAAGAAAGATAGGAATCGATTATGTGCTTAAATGAAAGAAAGATGGGAATCGATTACGTGCTTGAATGAAAGAAAGATGGGAATCGATTATGTGCTTGAATGAAGGAAGTATGAGAATCGATTATGTGCTTGTGCTTCACAAGTGGATAATCGATTGTTGCCTTTACAAAGTGAAATTTCACAAATTTGAGAATCGATTATCTTCTCTGAAAACTATAAACCATAATCGATTCTTTGCTTTAGAAAAGGAGTCAAGAATCGATTCATTTGTTCCAAAACAATTCCTTAAACATTTTAATCGATTGATAGCTTTAAACATAAGGAGGAAATCGATTTCTATCTTTGAAAATAAGGAGGAAATCGATTTCTAGCTTTAAAGTGCCAAATCAAGAATCGATTCTTTTCTTCAAAAGCAATTTCTTTTAAAAAACCAGTAATCTATTTCTTTAAAAACAACAAGTGCCTAACCTATTTAACATGCTTTGTGTGTTGAGTGATTTGAGCCGATCTTCAAAAGCGGTTTCCTAAGACACGCCCCGACTTCCTAGGGACTACTACGTACCCTTGACACGGACTTACTTCTTGAATTGGTTGTGCCTTGGAATTCCACTTGTCACTTTGTGTTAGATTGCTTCATCATCAAAACTTAATCTGCAACACAAGATATCCACATCAATTGTCCCGCCAATTGGCTGACACAGTGCAACCTATGGAGCACAATGAAGTGCAACAGGCTAAAGAAGTAGAACAGAGACGTGCTGCGCAAGCCAGTAGCACCATGAACTATGTTGTCTCCTGCCAATCACAAAGAGGACAACCTTCTTCTCTGGGAGGACCGCATCAGGCCCCGCAAAACACCATCGTTGCTGGACCTCAGCAGGCATCTTCCTACAATCCTATTAGAGGTATGCATCAGTGTCCACCGAGTGGGAGCATGACTGGGACTCAGCAGGCATACTCTCATCATGTAATTCCTAACCCTGCGATTCCTCAGCCGAGTACTTTTGCCACTGCCAATACTAGGGGGCAGTTTTTGGCGAATGACACTAACACGGCTTCTCTTCAGCAGGGACAGTTGCAACTGGCCAGAACGCCTCCCGAGGCAGCAGGCCTGGTGGGTCCACCGCAAGGATCATCCTATGTATGTTCTACCGCGACTAACTACCTAGCTTAAGCAGGGGGCAAGCCTTCGCCCCGGAACCAGGGATTGGCAGGAACGGTGGTTTTTGCCCGAGTCAGCAGCCATGGGTCCAAAACCCATCTGGCTCGGCAAGTCTACCTCCTAGTCAGCCGTACTCCGGTACACTTAGTACCTACCCGGCAGGTTCCTATATACAGACACAAATGAATGTCGCCCCGGTGGAGTAGCCATGGAATCAAATTTCACCTCTCCGAGGCGCGCGGTCACCTGTACCAGGAACTGGCCTTGTTAACCTGGCCCAAGTAGTATCTAGGTAGCCATGGACAGATGCTCCACCTCAGGTACCACCGCAGCCAGGGGAGTAGGGTCCCCCAGACACACTGTGGCTCCCAACGCCTCCACCCGGATGATCGGGGCCCCAACTCCTGGACCCTAATCTCATTGCCGAAACCATCAAGAAGTTCTTTGGTGTACAGTTGAAGCCACTCGATTGTCTAGGGTAAAGAAAGCCTTACCCCGAATAGGTGGACCGTTTGGTACATCTGCCCAGAGGATTCAAAAGCCCTGATTTTGCCATGTTTTCCGGGGACGATGAGAAGTCTACTATGGAGCACATCGGCCGATTCACGGCCCAATGTGGGGAAGGAAGCTAGAATGAGTATCACAAGTTGCAGTTGTTCCCTCTGTCCTTGACAAGGACGGCCTTCTCGTGGTATTCTTCTCTCCAACCTGATTCTATACAAACCTGGGCAGACATGGAAAGGTGCTTCCATGACAGATTTTGCTGGCTGCAGCCTGAAGTTACCGTAGCCGATATCATGAATTTACGGCAGATGGTGGATGAGGCAGTGACCGACTTCATTGAAGGATTCAGAAAGATGGCCGGAAAGTGCTCGGTGCCTTTCCCAGAATCCCAGCTCACCTCCATGGTCATCTCTGGGATGCACCTTCAATTGAAGGAAAAGTTTGTGGGACAAGCTTGCAGCGACCTCAGTGGTTTTGCTTCCCGGGCAGTTCAAGTGGAACAGTACGTCCAAGAGAGAGAAAGGAAGAGAGCCACGAGGGGCCGAGGGCCACAGTTGGTATCAGTGGTGGACGCAGCCGAGGATTCAGACTATGATGAGTCAGCCGACTACACGGCAGACATCCTAGTGGCCGAGATAGTTAAGGGGAAGGCCTACCTCTGTCCAGCTCTTAGGCCTGCTAAAGGTAAAGAGAAAAATGAGGAAAGTGTTGAATATTCCTTTGACATCTCCAAGGCTGACCAAATCTTTGACTACCTCCTCAAGGACAAACAGATCAAGCTCCTTAACGGCCATAAGATCCCTCCGCCTGAGGAAATAAAGGGAAAGAAATACTGCAAGTGGCATAACTCCTTTAATCATGCCACTTCGAACTGTATTATCTTCCGCCGAGCCATTCAGGAGGCCACCAGGAAGGGAAGATTTAAAATGGCTGACAAAGGGGCCTCGGAAATGATTGTCGACGCCGACGACCCTTTCCCCAGCATGAACGTCAACATGGTCTCCTTCTCAGGGAGCGACCGAGGGAAAGGGAAGAAGAAGTATGTGTGGGTCCCGAAGGGAGAGGTTTCCCCAGACAAGGAATCATTCGTGTTCAGCCGTTTAGGCTCACCCCCACGGGGATCCATAGTTGCAGAATGAAAGGCCCTACTACAAGAAAAGTTACAGATAGGGTCGCTGAGTCAACCTCAGAAACCACAGAAGAAACTTCCTAAGCCAGGGAGGCTTGTCCACTAGCTTAGGGAGTTGCATTTATGCAAGATCAACCCCGACAGACATGTGCCCAAAACTAGGGACCTGAGGGAAAGACTCCAAGCCATCCCGCATGGGGGGCACGGTACACTACAAACAAATCAGGGATTAGCGAGGGAAAATTCCGTCGCAAAATGACCCCAATCCCTCCCTAATGGTGATTTGCAAGGGAATTAGCGAGGGACCAGTTCCCTCGCTAAATCCCTCCTCGCTAATCCAATTAGCAAGGGAATTGAAATCCCTCGCTAATAATCAGAAACATGTGGCCACATTATTTTATCCCTCACTAATAATCAGAAACACGTGGCCACGTTCTGACAGCCACGTGTCCACTAATTCCCTCGCTAATTCCCTCACTAATCCCAAAAAAAATTTAAATTTTTTTTAAACCTATTGTTTTATTGATAGACCTGCTTTTATACCTGATTGAAATAGCTAAAACAGTTTAAATAAAATTCAAATCAACATAATATAAATCCGAATCAAAACAACATAATATCCGAATCAAAAATAACATAATATCCGAATCAAAAAAGTACTGAAATGTCAAACTATCCTAAAAGCTGCCCTCACACTCCTCAGACTCCTCTGACTCCTGAGCTTGCTTCTGATCTTCCTCCTCATCTGGAAACAAGTTCTTGCTCTTAAAAAAGTTACACATCAGCTCCTGCCTCCTCAGCACCTTTGCATGGTCTGCCCTCCAGCCCCTGACCTCCTCTTGAGTATCCATCTGCTGCTTTTGAGTAGAGAGCAGCTGTTGCCTAAGCTGCTCTGTCTCCGCATCTGACTTAGTAGCAGCTGGTTGACCGCGTCCTCTGCTGCTCCCGGGCCCAGACGAGCCCTTAGTACCCATAATTGGAGCCATTGGCCCAGTACCATACAGACGACCCTTGTACTAACCAACTAATTTCTCCCAATTCAAGTTTGCAAGATCTCTCATCTCAGGAGGAAGTTCACTAAGTGTGGCAGGGTCCTAGCTCCCCTGAGTCAGCTGAGACATGATCTCATTAATCTGCTCCTGTTTTGCATAACCACAGAACATAGCAAAATTAGCGCTCCATTTTAACAAAGCAACTTTATGTAATACAAATTAAGTTGTATATTTACCTGAGTAATCTTGGCGTGATCATCAACATACTCATTAGCCCCTTTCCGCAAATGGGTGACTCTATGAAGCTCAAGAGCAGTGATAGGGCGTCCTGCCTTCAAACTCTGTAAAATGAAATACATTTTCAAAAATTGCAAACTAATTAACTAATGTAAAAATAACACAGATTTTTAAAATAATATACCAGTCTAAAAGCATGCTGAGCCTGGTTGACGGACCCGCAGGTCTGAAGCGAGCCACCCTTCTCTGAGTTTCTATTCTTCTTGGCTGCTTCAGATTTTGCTTTGAACGTTGCTGTAGCCCAATGAGCCTTGAAGGCATTCTAAACTTCATCACTCATGTAGTCTGGCTGCTGATTTTTAACCCGCAACTTATAAAGTAAATCTGATAACTGAGCGCTCATCCTTTTATTAAAAAGTCTTTTCATTTCTTCATTATCTTCTTCGCGCTATGTCACTTTACCCTAAGTAAAACAAAAATATGTATTAGTAATTATATTAAATGTTATTAAACATTAAATTTAAACTAAAAATATAAGTAATGACATTATTGACACTTACCCTAAAGAAGTCCAGTAGTTCCTTCTTTTCCTCGTCAGTGACCTTAGTCCACTTTGGACGGAACTTTTGAAAGTACATTTTTCGGATGACACAGGTAATGTTCGATGAAGCTACCTTTGCAGGAAGAAGCCTGCATAATGAAAGATATATCAAATAATCAAATATAAGTCGTTCCATAAATTAACTTAAAAAAACAAACAACAAAATACTTACGCGTCACCAATAGGATAAATGACTTTTAGTTTAACACCGTCAATAACAACCACCTCCACTGTCTCTTCATCGATGTCAATATCATCCTGCTCGGGCTCAATATCATCCTGGGGCGATGGGGTAGGCATACATAACCCAGCTGGTCTGCCAGTATGCCCAGATGATGAGCCTATATGTCCAGGTGGTGCACCTATATGCCCAGCTGGTCTGCCAGTATGCCCAGATGATGAGCCTATATGTCCAGGTGGTTCACTCATATGCCCAACTGGTGTGCCCATATACCCAGATGATGAGCCTATATGTCCAGGTGGTGCACCCATATGCCCTGCTGAATACATATATGATGGGCCCATATAATGCCCATGCGAGGGTAAATGAAAAAATCTGGGCCCAGATGGAGACGGATGTCGTGGGGCAATCGGCTCCGTACGTGGTGGGCCGATATATGTATAACCCTGCCTCATGTTGCCAATATTGAGAACCACCTCACGATTACGACGATTACACCTCGGTGGGTTAGAACCTCTTGGATCCATATCTATGAAAAAAGAGAAACCAAATGTGATACTAACAACATTAATGATGTATATTATAAATAAATTAAAGAAACTAAATTAACAAGAACAATCATGATATATTAATGATTCTAATAAATTTAAAGACAACATAATGAGTCAACATAAGAAAACACAAGAACAATAACTCTAATAAATTTAAATACAACATAAGATTAATAAAATTATTCATCTTCATTGTCTTCTTCATCTTGTTCATCTTCATCTTGCTCATCTTCATGTTCTTCATATTCGTCATATTCATTCTCTTCTTCATCTTCATTATGTTCTTCATCTTCAACAACTTCTGCTTCAACTGCTTCAACTTCTTCAACTAGGAATCGGTCATCACGTAAGGAGTCAATCCGTTCAACTTCAATTACCTCATTATGAGCAAGATTGAGGTCCGGGGTGGTGGTTCGGTGACGGTCCACACTCCGGTGCGGTTATAAGGCTTCAAACACCAATAATTCAATCCTAACCAATTTCAATTTCAACAAAAAAATAATAAATTAAAACAAATTCAATAAAAAATTAAAATCAAAACAATATCATAAAAAATTAAAATCAATACCTACAACAAGAAAGCTCCAGTGGTGGTTCTGTGGAGTTCGTGGTGGTGGTTGTGTGGAACTTTAGTGGTGGTGATGGTGGTGGTTGTTGGAGAGAAGAAGAGGGTTGAAGAGGGGCAAATTCCTAAGAGAGAGAGAGAAGATACAAATTCGTATATAAGAGAGAGGGGAAGAAGAAAGGATATCGTGGGTGGTGGTGGTGGTGGAAATGAGAAAAAAATGGGTAGGGTTCGTGGGTGGGTGTGTGGTGAGGTGAGAGAGAGAAGACTGAAAGAATGAAAGAAGAGAGAGAGGAAGAAGAAAGGATTTCGTGGGTGGTGGTGGTTGTGTGGTGGTGGTGGTGGAAATGAGAAAAAATGGGTAGGGTTTCGTGGGTGGGTGTGTGGTGAGGTGAGAGAGAAGAGTGAAAGAATGAAAGAGAGTGAGACAAAGAAGTGTTTCTGAGTGAGTTAATTGGGGGTTAGCGACGGATTTTGTGAGGGAAGCAATTTCGTCACTAATCCTCACGCTCCCCTAGGCTCTGCAACGGTCAGAAAATTAGCGAGGGACTGCCCATTCCGTCGCCAACGTCCTCCTTTTCTGTGCCACGCAGATTCAAATTGGCGCCCAACGTTTTGCGATGGAAATTCCGTCACTAACCTTAACCATTCCGTCGCTAATGTCCAGATAAAACGAGGTGACCAATTCCCTCGCAAAATCCGTCGCAAATGCTTGTTTTTGCGAGGGACCAATGTTCCCTCTCTAACGTCTCTCTCAAATAACCTATTTTTTTGTAGTGGTAGGCCCACTATAGTTCAATCGAGCAGGCCACCCTGCCAGCCCCGGACCGGGAAACTCGCCCCAAAGAAGAAAGAAGGGTGGCCTAAGTCACCGGAACTCAGAACTCAACTTCGGTCGATATCACGGTCCTCAATGACCGAGAGTTGAGAGCCATCAGGACGGTCAAACCCCCGGTAGAGGGGCCGCATGATCAATGGATGACTCAAGCGGTCGTTGAGATGCCAGCCCCTAAAGTGGCCTCCCGATCTTGTTCGCAGAAAAGGAGCCTACAGAGGGCTAGGGCGTTCAGTAGGATGAAAGAGACCCTCCAAATGCTCACCTCCACTAGAGATGGGAATACCCAGACTATCCCCGTAACATCCGTTGCGGCAGCGTTGGAACAGGCCTTCCCAAAGCCAGTGGAGGACACAGTTTCTGAGTAGTCTCCCAAAGTAGCTTCCCCCGAGCCACCTGTTGATCACAAAGGAGGGGACCAGGCGATGGTGGGCATAGTGGAGGCGCCTCACAGCCCCCTTACGAAGGCAGTGATAGAACGCCTCTACGGGCCTCATAGTCAAAAGCGTTCCTAACCAGCCAATGAGCCCCAGGATGGGGATGCAATGACCAAGCAAGAGCTATAAGAAGACGACCTCCTCGGGGAAGAAGAGGAACACCATTTCGGTCCTAGAGACTTCGACGGGAAATCCATCACCGAATCAATTCTATATGACTTGATGGATGAAACCGATGGAGAATTCTATGCGGATATCGAGATGGTAGGTCTCCTTCCACTCGAGGGAGATGTCTTCGTCGAGGAGGTCGAATGGGCCGCCTTGACAGAAGCCGAGGGACCCATTACAGAAGGCATGTTGTTCGAGAAACCAACGGCAGATATGACCAGACACTTGAAGCCTTTGTACATTAAAGCCCACCTCAACCGGAAGTTGTTCAATAGGGTCTTCGTGGATGGTGGTGCTGTACTGAATATTATGCCATTGTCCACTATGAAAAGGCTAGGGAAAACTGCCGAAGATCTAATTCCCACTACCATGACCATGACCAGTTTCATGGGCCACCCCTCTCACGCATTAGGTGTGCTGGTGGCCGATGTGAGGGTTGCGTCGAAGATAACTTGATCGGCATTCTTCGTCATTGAGGGAAGGCCCTCATACACGGTGATCCTAGGGAGCGATTGGATCCACACCAGTGAATGTGTCCCCTCTACTTTGCACCAGAAGCTTATGATATGGATGGAAGACAAGGTGGAGATAGTGGAAGCGGATCCCAATCCTTTCCCAGCGGAGAAACAATGTTTGAGGCCGTGTTCTACTCACCCTACCTGCGCCCGATCTCCATACCAGGAGACTACAAAGAGGGTGGTATTGAGTCTTGCTGCTGGACCAAGAAGGGCTTTGAATTCAAAATGTTGGCCGACCCACGGCCTGGCAACGAGAATGATGATTAGCCTTCCTCCGGAGTTACAGAGCAAGCTCGACCGATTGCACCTATTTTGGATGGAATCTAGAATTGAAGAGGCCATGTTTGGTGCTATACATGAAGAAGACGAGGACTCTGAAGCTCAGAACCCTTTGATCGATGTGAACTTGGGAACAGAGAGTGAGCCTAGAATGACGAAAATTAGCGGCAAACTACAGCCACAGCAACACGACCAGATGGTAGCCTTGATTCGGGATTATCATGACTGCTTTGCATGGGACTACAATGAGATGCCAGGCCTTGATAGAGCCTTGGTGGAGCGTAGGTTACCCATCAAGGAGGGTTGCAAACCCCACAGGCAACCACCGGAGGTTCAACCCACAGTTGATGTCGCAGATTAAAGCCGCAGTGGAAAGACTCTTAAAGGCAGGATTCATCAGGATTGCCAGGTACGTAGAATGGCTGTCTAATATAGTCCCGGTGATCAAAAAGAATGGCCAGGTCAGGGTCTGTATTGACTATAGAAACCTGAACTTTGCCACTCCAAAAGATGAGTACGGTATGCCTATGGCCGATATGCTTGTCGACGCCGCGTTGAACAATGCCATGTTGACTTTTATGGATGGCTGAGTCTGTTAAGCAAGATCAACTTCCTAAGAAGATTCATTGCCAACTCGTCAAGAAATCTCAAAGCCTTCTCGCCGTTGCTACGAATGAAGAAAGATGAGAAAATGATCTGGGGAACCAAACAACAGGAGGCCTTCGACCAAATCAAGGCTGCCTTGACCAACCCGCCTGTCCTGATACCTTCGCAGTCTGGGAGACATCTGTAGCTATACATTGTGGTCGAAGACCAAGCTATTGGCTGCTTGTTAGCTCAAGATGATGATAATGGCGCTGAGCGTGCTATATATTATCTCAGTAGGCTACTCATTGACACCGAGACTAGAGACTCGCCCATTGAGAAACTTTGTTTGTCATTGTTTAATGCTTGTACTAAACTTGAATACTATCTCCTACCTAAGGAAGTTTTAGTTGTATGCAAAGTTGACATTATTCGATATCTGCTTAATAGGCCTGTCTTGCAAGAAAGACTCGTTAAGTGGGCCATTAAGCTGAACGCGTTTGCTTTAACTTATGTACCCCTCAAAGAGCCGGGGAATACAAATGCTACAACGCTAAGCTCAAAGAGCTGAGGGCCTCGGTGCACAGCTTGCTAAAGTTGTTTGCCGATGTCGTCATCCTGTACGTCCCCAGGAATGACAACCAGCACGCGAATGACCTGACCCAGCAGGCCTCGGGATACAAGGAGCGGGTAGTCAAAGTGCTACAATAACGTGTTATGACTCCCACCCAGGAGGATCCCACCGACACCTGGATCAAGGTGTAGACGAGGTACCTCCGTAGCCCGATGGCTGACACCAACTTTAAGGTCAAAGAGAGGGCATTGAAATATATCTTGATCGGGGACGACCTGGATAAGAGAAGTACCAATGGGGTGTTGTTAAAATGCCTCAAGATGAAGAATGCTTATATGGTGGGCCATGGATTTAATCGGCAAGATATACCCTCCGAGTTCAAAAGGGAACAACTTTATTATCATGGCCACCGATTACTTCACTAAATGGGAGGAAGCCATGCCGTTAAAAAATGCTGATCAAGCCGCGGTGATTAGATTCATAGAGAACCAGATCATTTTCAGGTACGGAATCCCCGAGACCATCACGGTGGATCAAGGCACCATGTTCACCGGAGAAAGAGTGGTGGCCTTCGCCCAAGAATACGGCATTAAGATGAGGCAGTTGTCCACTTATTATGCCCAAGCCAACGGACAAGCGGAAACCACCAATAAGATCATCATTGAACTGATCAAAAAGAAAATAGAGGATAAACCCCGGCGGTGGCACGAGACTCTCAATGAGGTCCTGTGGAATATGAGAAATTCTAAGTTTACGGCTATGGGGTTAACCCCCGATCGTTTAGTTTATGGGCAGGATGCTGTGATACCACTGGAAATCAGTGTAACCTCGTTGAGAGTGGCACGGCAGCACTCCCTTAGTATGGATGAGTATCAGCAAGCCATGTTGATGGAGCTGGATTCGGTGGATGACGACAGACTGGCTGCCCTCAGAAGAATAAAAATGAATAAAGCCAAGACGGCTCGAGCCTACAACAAACACGTTAAGCCATAGCAGTTTGTCGAGGGAGACCTCATGTGGAACGCCATTTTGCCACTAGGGAGGAAATACGCTCAGTTGGGCAAGTGGTCCCCGAATTGGGACGGGCCCTATATCGTTGGCGAATTATATCACAGTGGAGTGTGTCGTCTAATCACTTTAGACGGAGAAGAGTTTGAAACAAAAATAAACGGCAAATACTTTAAAGCATATTATCCTACTTTATGGGAAAGTATGCGGGGAATTGAAAGATGGATTTAAGAGAAAAGTAACCAAAATATTGTCAAATTGGCTCGCCACTCCCCGGTGGCCAGGTGATTAACAGAAGAAAAGGAAAGGGCAGGTTTCAGGGCCCAGCAACACCCCTCTCACCACTGATCATGCTGGCAGCGGCAGCATCCTGAACCACATCTGTCACCGCAACCCCAATACTCGCCAATATAACCTCATCCGTAACGACCTCGGTAGCCGTCCCCAGTATTTCCAGACCTTAAGATGGTGGGTCCATTACAGGACATGGCTCCAGCGCTGACGCCTCCTTCCCATCAGCGGAACCGTTCCCGAGGGTCATCACTTCGTCGGGAAGAGCATTAATGAGTGATGGGGCAGTAATAGGGACTTCGGCCACTCCCGGAACAAGGACCCGCTCGTCGGACGCTTTCAGGGGCCTCCATTCGTCGTCAATTTGCGAGAGTGTGACCTTGCTGGTGCCTAGGTCCGCCTCTAAGCCAGGCCGGAGAGGGAGGAGAGAGTCGAGCTGAGGACCTAGAACTGTGCTGCGTTGGAAAATAGCTGTAATGGCCTCATTGGCGGCAGTGACGCGGGAAGTGGCGGCCGAATGTTGAGGAGTCAGAGCGGCCAATTCCAAGCGAAGGGAAGCTATTTCACCCTCCACAACTGCTATTGATTAAGGGCTTGGAAGGTGGCCAGACAACCATCCCTTTTAGACATCAGGGCGCCCACCTTCTCAAGCGTCTTCAGAGCACGGTCACGAGTCGATCTGGCCAACTGATACTGATTAGAAATTTCTCCCAGCCGAAGAGCTAGTTCTTCTAGGATGTCCCGTTTGGCGAGAGAGACTTCGAGGGACCTGGAGACACGAAACAAAGTGGTCCGCAACTCATCCACCTCCCCAGGATCAGTAGGAACTTCACCGGCTAGGGCCGCTTCGACTCGGACAAGATCCCCTGCCGAGGAAGAGGTTGCCGCCTCTGGGTCACCCAAGCCAACAAAAAAGCACTGCATCTCCTCGTCATCCGCATTTGGGGAAACTGGCCCCCCAATGGGAGGATCCCTGACCGGGCTTATCACCCCGAGCGGGTCTGGGTCAGCCGCCACGGCATCTTGAACGGCTTCCTGCCTAGAAGAAAAATTGGAGTAAGAAGAAGAAGAGAAAAGCGAAGGGCGAAGGGATAAGAGACACGAGGGGCTCACCGAGATCAGGAGGTTGGGGTCGGATTGCTGCAGCGAATGAGGCGGAGGAGAAGCAGAACCCACAAGGAGCCGTTGCACCAATATGAGCGACGCTTAGATATTAAAACACGCTGAAAGAACCTCCGAGTGAGAGGTAGCGCAGGAATAGGAGCTTACCCTAAAATGCTTTCCAGACAGAGGAGACAGAACCGAATTTGACGCCGCAAACTGAGAGGAACCAGGAGCTGACAAATCCCTGTACCTTTTGCGCCACGTCAGAGGGACATCATCCTCATCATCACTGTTGTCTAGAGTTATGACCGGAGTTTGAGCTGGGGGGAAGAAAGAAGTTAAGTAAATGAAAGGAACTTCGAGAAAACGTGCGAAAGGGAAAGAAACTTACCATCAGGAGGAGGAGGTTGACTGGGAACTTTCAACTGAGACGATGACCAAGGAGGAGGATCAGAGGCTTGCGGCTTCTTCTTCTTTTTGTCCGACGGCTTAGTAGTGGAGCGTACCGCCGAAAGAGGTGGTGGACTCACCCCGGCGGCCAACGATTCGGACCGAACAACCAGTCCCTCGCTAGAGCCCACGTACTGCTGGAGATACTCCGTGGTAGGTCGAGGGAAAACATACTCCCGAACCTTCGACCACCAAGCGGCATATAGAGGAATTTCCCTAGCAATACCGTGATAAGTTCCCCAATTAAAGGCGAGGAATTGCCCCTCTTGTGTTTTGAAGATTTTCTCGAGATCTTGGGGGAGTAGCTTCTACCGATGAGGTACCCCGGTCGGAGAAGAATAAAAGGCAGGCACCAGTTGACCTACCCCAAACTGTCGGGCCACAAGATTCAGATGGTAAGGTTTGATGGTGAGAAAATTCCACGTGGAAACTAGCTTGGCCCCGACAACTAAATCACAGGCAATAAGCACACGACTCCAGTGATGGAGGACATCGCGATTAGTGGGAGAGATTAAGGCCATGTACTGGGGAGAGAGCACCCAGTCAGGACCCAAGTGATGCTTCAAGCAGGGATACCAACAAAAGGGCTGGGCTGCACTGTCTTCAGTGGTTGTATCAAGATCTAAAAATAGCTTGAACACCTCCACCCGATCCAGGGGCAGAGGGGGAACGACGATGAGAGAAGTACCCAGAACATGATGAATCTTGGTGTCCAGGCTAGGAGCAAGAGTAGGGAAGTAAAGTTGTGCCCACAGTTGAAGAAACCAGATCGGGCCGTCAACCCGAGAGTAGTGGACGCCGTCTTTGATTTGAGCTACACAGTTGTCCATGCCCCGGTAGAGGAGAGTGAGGAAGAAGGGGGCCCAAGCGTACTTGACGCCCGACAACAGCAAGTGGACGAAAACGGAGAATTCCTTGACAACAACAAAAGACTTAGTGGCGTAGAGGAACTTGTTGAAAAAGTACATCAGAAAGGCGAAATGTTCCCCCTCAGACACAGCCCCCGAAGTTGCAACGTTCTGTGACTAAAATTGGGCAAAACCAGCGACGAAAGTATAAGGGGGATCCTTGCCAACAAGGCTCGAGGTAGTGTGAACCTCCAAACCGCCCGCAGGGAGACCAAGAATGGCGGCCACATCCAGCACGGTCGGGGTCAGCATCCCCCAGGGGAATATGAAGACATTTAGGGCTGTTGACCAGAAGGAAATCAGGGGAAACAAGATATCAGCGTTGCGAGGAACATTCTTGGTCGTTACCTCAATCATGTCATAGATACCCCAGTCTTTCCAAGACTCCCCCTTGTGGGGTCTCAGGCGGTCTACCCAGGCTACATAGGCCTCGTCGATGATCGGCCACCCGTGGATACCAGAGAATCGGGTCTCAATGTTGAAGTGGGAAAACTTCAATGGGAGGCCGGCCGCATCAAGCTTAAATCACTGTTAATTCTCAAGCAATTTAGTGATCAATCTTGTAAATATATCAGTTTAGAATAATTAAAGGTGTAAGCTGAATTATGTTATTAATGAGCACTTTGGTGCCCAAATGTGGTCTAATGTGTTTGTTCTATTGCTGCAGCACCTAATGCGGTCGCAATTGATTATTGCGCAACATGAGAGAGAAGGCAATGGAAAACACGGAAATTTAGGCAAAGGACACCTGTCAGCTGTCTCCAGACGTGGGAGTGCGTGCCAAGCATGGAATATTCCCTGCTGACCTAGGGAATTGGGCAAAAGGGACCTTTTGCCCTCATAAAGGACAAAAGGCGCTTCCCCAATTAGGGTTATCCCTCTACCCTAGCCATCCTCTATATAAAGACCCACATTCTCAGAATTAGGTTAAGCCGAATTTCAGAGGTATAGGAATAGCCTCTTGATTTCGTGCCTCCATTGTCACTTAGAATCAGTTGCTGGAATATTGATTGCTGCAGCAATACTGGAACTACTTCAATTTCGAAGGAGCTGCATTTTGAGAGCTGGAATCGCTTGGTGGATCACCATTGAAGCCGTCTCAGTATCAAGACTTGTAGTTGAACTTCTCTTCTCGGGTTTTAGTATGAAATTTCTGCTTCCCTTGATGTTTAGTTTAGTTGTAATCTTGTGTAAACTCAATATGAGCTAAACCTCTGTAGTTGGGATGCTATTATGAATTTAATGAAGTTAATTTGTTATTGATGCTTATGTTATTGTGTTGAGCACTTTATCTTTTGTGTTTTACTACATCCATCTTAGCTTAGGGTTGGCCGTCTAATCTAAGTAGAAATACATTCACAGGAATGGTTTGTATTTATATCTCACAAGATGACATGGTATGTTGCACTATAGGAATATAGTTGTTCCTTGCTTGAGTCCTAGGAATAGGAGAGGCATAAGCCATGAGGTACAACACTTAGGTGTAAAGCTGCTTGTTCTCCAGTAGCCTAGGGAAATAATCCTTTCTGAATTAGGAATAATTTGGGAGGACTAAAGCCTAGTGTTAAGCATTAGGAATAATGCACAATTGCGGCAGCACCTAGTGCTGCAACACTTAGCATAGCATTTTGAGCATTTTAATGGTTTTATTGAAGTATTGCATCTCAACTTATCCCAATTCCGATTTTCATTACCCTGATACTTTTTACCTTTATTGTTTGTTACCCAAAATTGTGTGTCATTTACTTTTTACCCCAATATCTGTTTACAACTTAATCCTCGTGGGAACGATCTCACTTATTCACTGTATTACTTATTGCGATTGTGTACACTTGCACAAGAAACAATCACACGTTTCTACGCAACAAGTTTTTGGCGGCATTGCCGGGGATTAGTTAGTTAAACACTGTTTAATTAGTTGGCAAATTAGTGATTCTTTTGTTGCTAATTCTGGTGCTGTGTTTTTTGGTTATTTCAGTAATTTAATTGCTGCAGCATATGTACAGACGCAGATCACCAGAATATCAACTTCATCTTGAGATAGAAAGACTGTTTAGAGCTTTGAGAAGGGGACACGACCATTCTGGTCTTATTTCTTTGGGAAGAGCTGTCAATATGGCTACACCACCACCTTCCAATCATGGGGGAACACCACCTCCAAGCAACCATGGTTCTGACAGACATACTATAGTTTCCACTGAGCAACCTGAACATGTGAGACAAGTTTTGAATGAAACAGTCATAGATATGGCTAATGACAGGGACAGACCTATGAGGGATTATGCAATTTTTGACCCTCACACTATGCAAACTAGCCTAGTAAGGCCTGAACTTGCCACAACTCATTTTGAATCTAGGCCTATGATGTTTCAAATGCTTCAAACAATACGGAAATTTGGTGGAGGACCTACTGAGGACCAACATTTGCATTTAAAACAATTTGTAGAAGTTTGTAGTAATTTCATTCTCCCTGGTGTAAGTGATGATGCTTTTAAACTTAAACTTTTTCCTTATTCCTTGAAGGATAGGGCTAAGGTTTGGTTAAATTCCTTGGAACCTAACTCTATCACTACTTGAAATGAGATGACTAAAAAATTTATGACAAAATATTTTCCACCTATCAAGAATGCTAGGATGAGAACTGAAATTACATCTTTTAGACAAACTGAATTTGAAACCTTGTTTGAAGCATGGGAAAGATTCAAATAATTGTTAAGAAGGTTAATGCTTGATGCCTCTTCTGGTGGAGTTTTGTTGAATGGGTCTTATCAAGATGCATAAGACAGAATTGAAACCATAGCTGCAAATAGTTATCAATGGCCAACAGCAAGGGTTAGTGCTCAGAAAAAGGTAGCTGCTATGCATGAAGTGAGCGAAGTTATTGCTTTATCTGCTCAAGTTGCATCCTTGTCCAACATGATCAAAAACATGAGTACACCCAGTGCCGCAGCAACGCCTGCTGCAGCAACTGAATCTGTGTCAGAGTCAAAAGTTGCAGCAATTGAGCAAGCACCAGTGGGTTCTACCAGTTGTGTCTATTGTGGAGGAGGCCATGTATTTGAAGAATGCCCTGCAAACCCTATTTCAGTCAACTATGTTGGGTATGACAAGAACAATAATCCTTATTCTCGTACCTACAATCCTGGGTGGAAGAACCATCCAAACTTTGGATGGAAAAACAATGATACTCCAGCTAATCCAACAGGAACACCTGCTCCAACCAAGGCAAAAGAAGAAAGCTCTATGGAAACTATGTTGAATGGTTTCATGAATGAAACTAAAACTCAGTATCAAACCCAAGGAGCTGCAATCAAGAACTTGGAGAATCAACTTGGTCAAATAGCCACTGCCCTGACCCAAAGACCTAGTGGAGCATTGCCTTCCACTACTGAACCAACATCTTCTAAGGGAAAGGAACAAGTCAAGGCTACTTGAAAGGACCATCTACTGATCTTAGTGATGGAAATGCAATAAAAGAAAAAGGTAAAATAGATAAACAAAAAGCACCAGATGCTGTCACAGTTGATGCTGCAGCAATTCCATCAAAGATTGCTGGTCAAGTTTTGCCTGATCCACCTTATCCTCAAAGGTTGAAAAAGGCACAATAAGACAAGCAGTTTGGTAAATTTCTGGAGGTGCTAAAACAACTTCACATCAATGTTCCTTTGGTAGAAGCACTTCAACAAATGCGCAATTATGCAAAGTTTATGAAAGATGTGATTTCCAAGAGGAAGAGTGTAGTATGATCATGTAGAACAAGCTTCCAAGCAAGTTGAAGGATCCAGGCAGTTTCACTATTCCATTCTCAATTGGTGAAAGCTATACTGGAAGAGCTCTTTCTGACTTAGGTGCAAGCATCAATTTGATGCCTAAGTCTATCTTTGATCATCTTTGTATAGGTGTTGCCAGACCTACAACTGTTACCTTACAGCTTGCTGATAGATCTGTTGCTCATCCAGAAGGAATTATTGAGGATGTTCTGATAAAGGTTGATAAATTTGTATTTCCTGCTGACTTTGTAAGTTTAGATTTTCTTGCAGATAAGGAGGTACCTATTATTCTTGGAAGACCTTTCTTGGCTACTGGAAAGACTCTAATTGATGTGCAAAAAGGAGAATTGACTATGAGAGTCAATGATCAAGAGATCAAGTTTAATGTGTTGAATGCTCTCATGTTCCCTGACCAAGACTGAGGAGTGCTCTTTTGTGATGTCTCTTGATTTTGTGGTCCAACAAGACTTTCACAAGCAAAGTGATCATCTGGTGAAGGCTCTTTCTGAGATTGATAAGATTGAACTTGTGGAAGAAGGTACTGTGCACAAGGAGGCTGAGGTGAAAGAATTATGGAGTAGGCATTATGAATCTCTTGATCTAGGGGATTCCAATCTAAAATGCTTGATAGACTTGCTGGCACAAGAATTGGGAGAAATGCCACTTCATGGTCCAAGAAGGTATTGTGTTGGGACACAAGATTTCAAAGAAGGGAATTGAGGTTGACAAAGCCAAGGTTGAAGTGATTGAAAAGATGCATCCTCCAACAAATGTCAAAGGTGTTAGAAGCTTCTTAGGACATGTTGGATTCTATAGAAGGTTCATTAAGGACTTCTCCAAAATTTCAAAGCCGCTCTGTCAGTTGCTGCAGCATGACACTCCATTCGTGTTTGATGACTCATGTGCTGCAGCATTCCAGAAACTTCAAAGTGCTTTAGTTACTGCCCCAGTGATAGTGACTCCTGATTGGAGCAAGCCTTTTGAGCTCATGTGTGATGCTAGTGATTATGCCATAGGTGCTGTCCTTGGCCAAAGGTATGATAAAGTCTTTCATTCTATTTATTATGCTAGCAAAACACTTGTTGAAGCTCAATTAAATTACACTACCACTGAAAAAGAATTATTAGTTGTGGTTTTTGCATTTGATAAATTTAGATCATACTTAGTTGGCACAAAAGTAATTGTTTTCACTGATCACTCTGCCATTAAGTATTTGATTGCTAAGAAAGATGCAAAACCTAGGTTAATAAGATGGGTTCTCCTCCTCCAAGAGTTTGATTTGGAAATAAAAGATAAAAAGGGGGTGGAGAACCAAGTTGCTGATCATTTGTCTAGATTGGAAAGTGATAGTGCAGGTAATCATTTTGGAGAAATCAAGGAAAGATTCCCTGATGAGCAACTGTTAGCTGTTGCTGCTGCAGCACCTGATGCTGCAGCACCTTGGTATGCAGACATTTTCAACTTCCTAGTGAGCAAAGTGGTGCCATGTGATTTGAATTATCAGCAAAAGAAGAGGTTCTTCCACAAAATCAAGCAGTACTTTTGGGATGAACCTTATCTCTATAAAAAGTGCCCTGATCAGTTACTAAGGAGATGTGTGGCTGATGAAGAACAACAGGGAGTGCTGCAGCAATGCCATGCTACAGCATATGGAGGACACTTTGGAGGATTGAGAACAGCAGCAAAGGTGTTTCAATCTGGTTATTTTTGGCCTACAATTTTCAAGGATGCTCATGAGTTTGTTAAGAAATGTGATAATTGCCAGAGGAGTGGAAATATATCACACAAAAATGAAATGCCATTGTCAAACATCTTAGAGGTTGAACTCTTTGATGTTTGGGGTATGGATTTCATAGGACCTTTTCCTCCCTCTTTTGGCAACTCTTACATCCTTGTTGTTGTAGATTATGTATCAAAGTGGGTTGAAGCAGTTGCTTTACCTAACAATGATGCAAAATCTGTTAGCAAGTTCTTATTGAGAAACATTTTTACAAGGTTTGGAACTCCAAGAGCAATAATCAGTGATGAAGGTTCTCATTTTTACAACAAATTGATTGAAAATCTCTTGGCCAAGTATGGGGTTAAGCACAAGATTGCAACAGCATATCATCCTCAAACAAGTGGTCAAGCAGAGTTGTCTAATAGAGAGATCAAGAGAATGTTGGAGAAAATGGTAGGGCCTACTAGAAAGGAATGGTCAAATCATCTTGATGATGCTTTATGGGCTTATAGGACTGCTTACAAAACTCCTTTGGGAATGTCCCCCTACAGACTTGTGTATGGCAAGGCTTGCCATCTGCCTTTGGAACTTCAATACAAATCACATTGGGCTATCAAAAAGCTAAATTTTGATCATACAAAGGCAGGGGAAGCTAGGCTATTACAATTGAATGAATTACAAGAGATGAGGCACTTTGCCTATGAGAACTCAGCATTGTACAAGGCCAAGACCAAGGCATGGCATGAAAAAATGATTCAAAAAAGGGTATTAGTGGAAGGTGACCAAGTGTTATTGTTTAACTCAAGACTTAAACTATTTCCAGGAAAACTCAAGTCTAGGTGGTCTGGGCCATTCAAATTGGCAGAGGTGTACCCTCATGGAGCTGTGGATTTGTATAATGATTCAAGTGGAAATACCTTCAAGGTTAATGGGCAAAGAGTAAAGAAATACTATGGTGAATCAGTGGTGAGATGCAGTTTCATCACCATGATCCAAGACCCATGATCTAAAAAGGAAGTCTGGCTGAGGACTCTTAAACCAAGCGCTACTGGGAGGCAGCCCAGGGTTTTTAATCTAATAAATTAGTTGTTTTTTTTGTTTTGGTGTTTGTTGCAGGAATTAAGTTTCAGTAAGTTGAAGTTTGAGGGTGTGACAGCAGTTGGTGCTGCAGCATTGCTTCCAGCAGCGTTGCTGCAACAATAGAGAGCAGTTAAGGAAAAAAATAAAATAATGGCAGTTATTCACCCAAGGTTTGATTGCGATGACAGTGTGTTGTCCAATCAGTCATGTAACCGTCCACTCAATTAACATCCACCATACACCTCTCTTCTCATCCAACGGCTATCTCATTAATGAGATATACCATTACCAAAACCGTCGCATCCACCATTTATATAACCACCCACTCTCTCCAATCTTCCCACAATTCCCTCTTCAATTGCGATCAAGAAGTTGAAACCCTCCAAACAGTAAACCCTCCATTCTCAAACCAACACAGAAATCCCATTCACCTTCGTGTTTTACCATCAAATTTTGTGATCAACAATGGTGAGAACCAAGGCTAGTGCTACAAAATCATCTGGAAAGCGTCAATCCACATCTGGGCGAGGAGAATCCAGCCAAATCAGGCGAAAGAGCATGAAGAATCAAGAAGTCACTGTTGTGGAGAAGTTCTCTACCATGAACTTTTGGGCAGAGAGAGGTTTCGCGTTGCAAGATGTACCCGATGCGTTCACAACCATTGTGAAAGCACTTGGGTGGGAGTAGTTGGTGCAGCACCCTTCCTACTTTTATCCCTCTGTTGTCCGTGAGTTTTATGCTGGGATTGCACCAGAAAAAGATGGAAAGCCACAATTCTTTTCAGAAGTCAGAGGAGTGCTCATCAAGTTCAACTCAATGATGATCAATGAATGTCTAGGTTTGAGTTACCATGGCCTCACCTTTGCCAAAATTTTTGAAAAATGGAGCAAGAAATATGTGGAAGTTGTGAAGAAAAATATCACCATCCCTGGCACTCCATGGGAGCCTTGCAGTGCCAACGAATTCAAAGTCAAGAGAAGCAACCTCAACCATGAGGCTATGGTATGGTTCAACTTTATCAAGCACACTCTGTTGCCCACTTCCCACACAACAAATGTAGAAAAAGAAAGGATGATGCTGCTGGATGCAATTTTGGGAGCAAAGGATGTTGATATTGGAAGATTGATCTCAAGAGAGATTCTCATTTATCACTCCAGAACTGCTGGGTATCTTTTCTTTCCTTGCTTAATTACTGATCTTTGCATTAAAGCTGGTGTGGAAATGAAGGAGGAGAAGAAAAGCTTCCCTCTTGCTGCCTTCCCTACTGTTCTGAAATCAAAGCCTAAGGTTGCTGCAGCATCTGGTGATCCCACCATGCTGCCACAGTTCATGCTCCAGCAACTCTCTGTCTAGGAGTTTATGAGGAAGCAGCAGGAGTGGTTGAAGGCCTTGTTTGCTGCAAATTTGCAAGTTGATATTGGAGTTGAAGCACCTTCTTTTCCTGAGTGGGTGCTTGATGAAGAGGTAATTGATAAAGACTTGTTTGAAGATGCTGGTGTTGATGATGATGTGCCAGAGCAAGCAGTCGAGAAAAAGAGAAAGAGGAAGGAAGTGAAAAAGGGAAAGAAGAAGGTGGGTGAAGAAGAAGAAGAGCTTCTTAATTCTGAGACTGATGAAACATTGAGTGAAGGGGAAAAAGAAGAAAACAGAGAGATAATGAAAGAATTGAATAGGAAGGATGATAGTGAAGAGGATGACTCACTGGTGGGAGAAGGATCTGAAGATAACAGTTCAGATGAGTTCGAAGATACAATCAATTTTGACATGGACCCTCCCCCTAATAGCAAATCTGCCAAGTTATCCACCCCAGCTACCATTCCACCACCATCAACCCCCATCACCACTCCAATCCCAGAAAATCAACCACCACAACCCACAAATCCACCCCAAGAAAGCCAACCAGAAAAAGTCCCTAAAACTGCTGATGTGCCTGTTGCTGCAGCAACTGATGTTGCTAATGCTGATGCTGAAAGCCCAGTGTTCTCACCCTCTAAGAGAACAAGAACCAAGCATGCTCCCAAAAGGAGGAAGATGCCTGTAGTGCCTAAAGATGTTGAGCTGAATGTTGAAGGTGTAACTGCTGAGGAAGACGATGTTGTTGCTGCTAGTGTGGAATCAGTGCTGAAGGGAATTGAAGATGCTGCAGCAACTGATGCTGCAGCAATTGAAGCTGAGAAAATAGCTGAGTGTGAAAAGAGATCAAAGGCTGCTCTGGACTTGGTGATTGCCCAAAAGAAGGCAAGTGTTTCTGCTGCTATCCCTACTGTTGCAGATGCAGGTCCAGTGCTGCAGCAATCCAATGCTGCAGCAACAGAAACCCCAAAGTCACTAGAAGCCCCTGTGATTAAATCACCTAGAGTCAAGAGGCCAGTAAGAAGAGGAACAGCAACAAGGGAGAGCCCAAGAACAAAATGAGGAATTCCTGCACCTTTATCTTTTAAATTCTGTCATTTAGAAGTTGAGTTGAACAAAACTTAGTGATGAAATGGTGAGGAATTAGTGAATAGTGCCCTGTTTGTGAGTGAACTCTATTGCTCGTGTTTTTATACATTTTGCATGAAACTTAGGAAAGACTTAGTGAATTAGAAATGATCTGAAGCTAGGCTAGTGTTGGTAGACCTAGAGACTTGCCAAATTTTTACTAAAAACATAGGGTAGCATAAGAAACTAAGTTTGTGGGTTCTTTGAGCTATATTGAGGCAAAGCATGAAGGAATGGAATTAGGTCAAGTGCACATAGTTTAGGAAGTAATTAAAGTTAGTATATTGTGTAAAGTGCTATGTTATAAAGCACTAGTGTTGTAAATATTTGTAATTGTTGTCATTGCCCAAGCACAAAAAAAAACAGAGAGAAAAGCAAAAAGCTATGAAAAAGAAATTGAAAGAATAAGGGCAATGCAACACAAGTGTTAAGTATTGTTTGTTTTTGAATTCTATTCTAGTTGTATTGCTGCAACAACTGTTGCTGCAGCACTTAAGTTGAGTTGTAATAAGTGCACTGGCCTAGAGTTTTGAATTGCTAAGTCAAACCCTTTGTCATGCTTATCCCCTCCTTTCTATGCTTGAATTGTTAGTCTACCCTTAGTTTTGAAACATCTTTGGCAGTCTCAAAAGAAAGCCTCTCTAGTTTTAGTTAAGTGAAATTTTGAACCTTGCTATGTTCTGGACTAAGTTAAATGTCACACACACACTTTTGAGCAGGAGTAATTTAGGGAACTTATCATTCAGTGGGTTTGCAATTGAGTGACCAATCTGAAAGTTGTATGCTCAGCTTAATATTCTGTTTGTGTGCCTTTGTTAATGTTCAACTATCTGTTTGTTTGCTGGTATATTGCTTGTCTGTGTCAAGTGTCTTTGCTTGAGGACAAGCAATGGTTCAAGTTTGGGGGTGTGATAAAAATCAAATATGATTGTTATTACCTCTTATTTCAAGCTTAAATCATTGTTAATTCTCAAGCTATTTAGTGATCAATGTTGTAAATATGTCAGTTTAGAATAATTAAAGGTGTAAGCTGAATTATGTAATTAATGAGCACTTTGGTGCCCAAATGTGGTCTAATATGTTTGTTCTATTGCTGCAGCACCTAATGCGGTCGCAATTGATTATCGCGCAACATGAGAGAGAAGGCAATGGAAATCACGGAAATTTAGGCAAAGGACACCTGTCAGCTGTCTCCGGACGTGGGAGTGCGTGCCAAGCATGGAATATTCCCTGGTGACCTAGGGAATTGGGCAAAAGGGACCTTTTGCCCTCATAAAGGACAAAAGGCGCCTCCCCAATTAGGGTTATCCCTCTGCCCTAGCCATCCTCTATATAAAGACCCACATTCTCAGAATTAGGTTAAGCCGAGTTTCAGAGGTATAGGAATAGCCTCTTGATTTCGTGCCTCCATTGTCACTTAGAATCAGTTGCTGGAATATTGATTGCTGCAGCAATACTGGAACTACTTCAATTTCGAAGGAGCTGCATTTTGAGAGCTGGAATCGCTTGGTGGATCACCATTGAAGCTGTCTCAGTATCAAGACTTGTAGTTGAACTTCTCTTCTCGGGTTTTAGTTTGAAATTTCTACTTCCCTTGATGTTTAGTTTAGTTGTAATGTTGTGTAAGCTCAATATGAGCTAAACCTCTGTAGTTGGGATGCTATTATGAATTTAATGAAGTTTATTTGTTCTTGATTCTTATGTTATTGTGTTGAGCACTTTATCTTGTGTGTTTTACTACATCCATCTTAGCTTAGGGTTGGCCGTCTAATCTAAGTAGAAATACATTCACAGGAATGGTTTGTATTTATATCTCACAAGATGACATGGTATGTTGCACTATAGGAATATAGTTGTTCCTTGCTTGAGTCCTAGGAATAGGAGAGGCATAAGCCATGAGGTACAACACTTAGGTGTAAAGCTGCTTGTTCTCCAGTAGCCTAGGGAAATCATCCTTTCTGAATTAGGAATAATTTGGGAGGACTAAAGCCTAGTGTTAAGCATTGGGAATAATGCACAATTGCGGAAGCACCTAGTGCTGCAGCACTTAGCATAGCATTTTGAGCATTTTAATGGATTTATTGAAGTATTGCATCTCAACCTGTCCCAATTCTTATTTTCATTACCCTGATACTTTTTACCTTTATTGTTTGTTACCCAAAATTGTGTGTCATTTACTTTTTACCCCAAATCACTATTTGTTACATTGATTAAACATCTGTTTACAACTTAATCCTCGTGGGAACGATCTCACTTATTCACTGTATTACTTATTGCGATTGTGTACACTTGCACAAGAAACAATCACATGTTTCTACGCAACAAGTTTTTGGCGGCATTGTCGGGGATTAGTTAGTTAAACACTGTTTAATTAGTTGGCAAATTAGTGATTCTTTTGTTGCTAATTCTGGTGCTCTGTTTTTTGGTTATTTCAGTAAGTTAATTGCTGCAGCAACTGTTGCTGCAGCATATGTACAGACGCAGATCACCAGAATATCAACTTCATCCTGAGATAGAAAGACTGTTTAGAGCTTTGAGAAGGGGACACGACCATTCTGGTCTTATTTCTTTGGGAAGAGCTGTCAATATGGCTACACCACCACCTTCTAATCATGGGGGAACACCACCTCCAAGCAACCATGGTTCTGACAGACATACTATAGTTGCCACTGAGCAACCTGAACATGTGAGACAAGTTTTGAATGAAACAGTCATAGGCATGGCTAATGACAGGGACAGACCTATGAGGGATTATGCAATTTTTGACCCTCACACTATGCAAACTAGCATAGTAAGGTCGGAACTTGCCACAACTCATTTAGAATTTAAGCCTATGATGTTTCAAATGCTTCAAAATATAGGGCAATTTGGTGGAGGACCTACTGAGGACCCACATTTGCATTTAAAACAATTTGTAGAAGTTTGTAGTAATTTCATTCTCCCTGGTGTAAGTGATGATGCTTTTAAACTTAAACTTTTTCCTTATTCCTTGAAGGATAGGGCTAAGGTTTGGTTAAATTCCTTGGAACCTAACTCTATCACTACCTGGAACGAGATGACTGAAAAATTTATGACAAAATATTTTCCACCTATCAAGAATGTCAGGATGAGAACTGAAATTACATATTTTAGACAAACTGAATTTGAAACCTTGTTTGAAGCATGGGAAAGATTCAAATAATTGTTAAGAAAATGTCCACATAATGGGTTGCCTGTGGTTGTGCAAATGGAAACATTTTACAATGGTCTAGAACCTCAAACAAGGTTAATGCTTGATGCCTCTTCTGGTGGAGTTTTGTTGAATGGGTCTTATCAAGATGCATATGACAGAACTGAAACCATAGCTGCAAATAGTTATCAATGGCCAACAACAAGGGTTAGTGCTCAGAAAAAGGTAGCTGGTATGCATGAAGTGAGCGAAGTTATTGCTTTATCTGCTCAAGTTGCATCCTTGTCCAACATGATCAAAAATATGAGTACACCCAGTGCTGCAGCAACGCCTGCTGCAGCAACTGAATCTGTGTCAGAGTCAAAAGTTGCAGCAATTGAGCAAGCACCAGTGGGTTCTACCAGTTGTGTCTATTGTGGAGGAGGTCATGTATTTGAAGAATGCCTTGCAAACCCTATTTCAGTCAACTATGTTGGGTATGACAAGAACAATAATCCTTATTCTCGTACCTACAATCCTGGGTGGAAGAACCATCCAAACTTTGGATGGAAAAACAATGATACTCCAGCTAATCCAACAGGAACACCTGCTCCAACCAAGGCAAAAGAAGAAAGCTCTATGGAAACTATGTTGAATGGTTTCATGAATGAAACTAAAACTCAGTATCAAACCCAAGGAGCTGCAATCAAGAACTTGGACAATCAACTTGGTCAAATAGCCACTGCCCTGACCCAAAGACCTAGTGGAGCATTGCCTTCCACTACTGAACCAACATCTTCTAAGGGAAAGGAACAAGTCAAGGCTATATCTTTAAGGAGTGGGAAGGACTTGAAAGGACCATCTACTCCTAGTGATGGAAATGCAATAAAAGAAAAAGACGAAAAAGAGAAACAAAAAGCACCAGATGCTGTCACAGTTGATGCTGCAGCAATTCCATCAAAGATTGCTGGTCAAGTTTTGCCTGATCCACCTTATCCTCAAAGGTTGAAAAAGGCACAATAAGACAAGCAGTTTGGTATGTTTCTGGAGGTGCTAAAACAACTTCACATCAATGCTCCTTTGGTAGAAGCACTTCAACAAATACCCAATTATGCAAAGTTTATGAAAGATGCGATTTCCAAGAGGAAGAGACTTGGGGAGTTTGAAACAGTAGCTATGTCAGAAGAGTGTAGTATGATCATGCAGAACAAGCTTCTAAGCAAGTTGAAGGATCCAGGCAGTTTCACTATTCCATTCTCAATTGGTGAAAGCTATACTGGCAGAGCTCTTTGTGACTTAGGTGCAAGCATCAATTTGATGCCTAAGTCTATCTTTGATCATCTTTGTATAGGTGTTGCCAGACCTACAACTGTTACCTTACAGCTTGCTGATAGATCTGTTGCTCATCCAGAAGGAATTATTGAGGATGTTCTGATAAAGGTTGATAAATTTGTATTTCCTGCTGACTTTGTAATTTTAGATTTTGCTGCAGATAAGGAGGTACCTATTATTCTTGGAAGACCTTTCTTGGCTACTGGAAAGACTCTAATTGATGTGCAAAAAGGAGAATTGACTATGAGAGTCTGTCATACCCTAATTTTGTCCACCTAGGTTTAAAACCCTAATTTTCCGCAAAAATAAATAAATTGAGAAGTGTGGTTTTATTTTGAAGAGTGAAGAGCATTGTGCATGCATTTTTGGGTTTTAAAAGTCATTCTAGGGCTTTTAAATTCATTGTTAGAGTGGAAATGCATTTGTTGTTAAAAAACAAGGTTTTTAGGGCAAAAGGGTATTTTGGTCATTGTCAAAAATAAGATCATTTCTCATCAAGAATCATTGTGCAATTTTAGAGAAATTTATTTGAGGCAAAACATTTTTGGTCATGTATGTATGTATGCGCATGCATGCATACATTGTGCACAAAATTTCAAAAAAGGATCAAAAGGGAATATTCTACAAAAAGTTCCAAGATGTGATTTTTATGACATTTTTGGTCATGGTGATCACATAAAATGGCATATTCCTAATATTCCTAGTATGTGGCCTAAATTGGGTGTATTTTTATACAATTATCCTAAGAAGAATAATCAAAAATGAAGGGATAATGGAATGGTCATATAATAGTACAATAGTACAAGATGACAACTAGCAAAACTTGGTGACCAAGGCCACACCCCCAATGTCGCCTACCACCTCTCTATTCTCTCATTTTGTGTTTTCTCAATGTCCTCAATCCATGTAAGCCTCAATCCTAGCCTTTGATTCAAAATTAAAATCAAATCCTAGAGCACAACTAGTGCACAATGACCTAACTACCCTTAAACCTAATTGCTTTCTATATATACCCTATTAACCTCACCTCACAAAAAAAGGAGAGCTTTTGGCCTCACCATTCACTCATAAACCCTAGCACACAACTCCCTCCTTACCTTCTCTCCATTTTATGCGCCACCCCCTCTCCCTTCTCTCTAACTCACTTCTTCATTTCTCTCTAATATGTGTTTTATGATTTTTGTTGGTTATCATGGTTGAATCTTGTGAATAAATGCATCTATGTTTTGGTTATGTCACTCACTTGCTTGATTTGGTTGACTTGTTAGAATAAATTGGTGATTGGCCATTAAACTTGCAAATATTCAAACCTATGTTGTTAATTGTGAAATTTGTGATTTGAGAAAAATGAATTTGGGTTTTGGTTCATTTATGATCCACAAATGATCTTGGGTTATGCTAAGTTGGCAAGAGATAGGTTACTTCAACCTTGATGCCTATGCTTGTAAGCATTTAAAAATTCAATTCCCATTTGATGTGCTTGTGAAATGTGAGCAAAAAGGGGTCTATAAACCATTGAATTTGCGCACATGATTGGTCTCCAATGACCTTGATGCATCCTCAAGTTTAATCATGCTTTCTTTGCTCTTTGAGTTTAATGTAAATTGTTGCTTGAAGCTTGTGAAGTTTTGGCAAAGGATAGGCCACTTAGAGCCTTGATGCACCATTGCATTGTCTTAATAAATTGCAAAGGAGAGACTACTTGGAGTCTTGATGCACTTTCCATTTCTCAATCGGCAAAGGATAGGTTCATTTAACCTTGATGCACATGCATTTTGCATATTCATGCATTCTTGAATTGAAGCTTGGTACTCAATGCTTGATATACTTGTTTATGTGCTTGTAGTGCATTAAAATGTTGAATTGGTGTTCACAATTTGCTTGTTTTGATTTCCACCAATTGTTACTCGTTAGTAACTCCCCAAAACTTCAAAACCATGTTGCATACAAAGAACGACTTGTTACTCGTAGTAACGTTCCAACTTCAAAACATTTTTTTGCATTTACATAATCATTGATAAACAACTTCACTTCTTCTCAAAACAATTTCAAACTATTTTTCACAAATCAAACTTTGTTGAGGATAATGCGAAGCCTTTGCTTGCACGATTGTCAACAATGGGGTGCTAGTGGTGATCACTTGGAGTCTTTGCTCAATTGATTATCATGAACACTCATTTTTCAAAAGAACTCTCATTTCACAAATTAAAAACTTTGTTGAGGGTAATGCGAAGCCTTTGCTTGCACGATCGTCAATAATGGGGTGCTAGTGGTGATCACTTGGAGTCTTTGCTCAACTGATTATCATGAACACTCATTTTTCAAAAGAACTCTCATTTCACAAATTAAAAACTTTGTTGAGGATAATGCGAAGCCTTTGCTTGCACGATCGTCAATAATGGGATGCTAGTGGTGATCACTCGAAACCTTTGTTGTTTGATCACTGCGAACATTCAATTTTCACAATTAAACAACTAAAAAATAAAAACCTTTTCTCGACAACCGAGAACTACGTAAGCTTTGAATTCTCCATCGCACTGGGAGATACATAGGAGCGGGTCACATTCCCGTCAAGCACGACAAATAAAAACCATTTTCTTTTCAAAAAAAACAAACCCTTTTCCAAAACAAGGCAATTTCTAAAAACAAAACAATTTTCGAAAACAAGAACTACGCTGCTTTGATTCCCTCCCCGGGGTACGTAGGCACGGTGCCCTCCCGTCAAGCGCAAAAGATCAAATTTTCCTTAAGTTTTTTCCATAAAGTAAAGAGATAAAGAGAGATAAAAACAAAGCATTTCTTAAATCAACCTTTTAAATCACACGTCAAATCGAGGTTCCTTTCAGTAGAAAGGATGTGTGGGGTGCTCGTACCTTCCCCATGCATAACCGACCCCCGAACTCAAATCTCGTGGTTCCAAGGACCATTGTCTTTCAAGAAAGGTTTTTTTCAATGTTTTACCTCTAAAAAAATATTGGTGGCGACTCCAATTCATGTTGTGCGAAGAGAAATCCCTCCAAAGGATTTTTCGGGGTGCAACAGAGTCAATGATCAAGAGATCAAGTTTAATGTGTTGAATGCTCTCAAGTTCCCTGACCAAGGAACTGAGGAGTGCTCTTTTGTGATGTCTCTTGATTTTGTGGTTCAACAACACTTTCACAAGCAAAGTGATCATCTGGTGAAGGCTCTTTCTGAGATTGATAAGAGTGAACTTGTGGAAGAAGGTATTGTGCACAAGGAGGCTGAGGTGAAAGAATTATGGAGTAGGCATTATGAATCTCTTGATCTAGGGGATTCCAATCTCAAACAAAATGTGCCTTTTATTGAAAAACCTCCTGTGCTTGAATTGAAAGAGTTACCCAAGCACCTGAAATATGCCTACTTAGGGGAAAATGATACATTGCCAGTGATCATTGCTTCTGACCTATCCAATAGTCAAGAGCATGATCTCATTAATACCCTAAAGAGGCATAAGAAGGCGGCAATTGGGTGGCAAATGGCTGACATAAAGGGGATTAGTCCTACCATCTGCATGCATAGGATCATTCTTGATGAAAATGCTAAGAATAACATTGAGGGGAAGAGGAGACTAAATCCTATCATGAAAGAAGTGGTGAAAAAGGAGATTATCAAATGGTTAGATGCTGGCATTGTGTATCCTATCACTGATAGTGCATGGGTGAGTCCTGTGCTATGTGTTCCAAAGAAAGGAGGGGTCACAGTGGTAGCTAATGAGAAGAATGAACTTATTCCCACAAGAACAGTCACTGGTTGGAGGATTTGCATGGATTATAGAAAGCTCAACAAGGCTACAAGAAAAGATCATTTCCCTCTACCATTCATAGACCAAATGCTTGATAGACTTGCTGGCAAGGAGTTCTATTGCTTTTTGGATGGTTACTCCGGCTACAATCAAATAGCCATAGTGCCTGAATATCAACAAAAGACTACTTTCACTTGTCCTTATGGTACTTTTGCTTTTAGAAGAATGCCATTTGGGTTGTGCAATGCCCCAGCAACATTTCAAAGGTGTATGATGTCAATCTTCTCTGATTTTATTGAAAAATCCATGGAGGTATTTATGGATGATTTCTGTCTTTGGGGAAACATTCCAATTGTGCCTTGACAACTTAGAAGAGATTCTGGATAGATGTGAAGAAACCAACTTGGTCTTGAATTGGGAGAAATGCCACTTCATGGTCCAAGAAGGTATTGTGTTGGGACACAAGATTTCAAAGAAGGGAATTGAGGTTGACAAAGCCAAGGTTGAAGTGATTGAAAAGATGCATCCTCCAACAAATGTCAAAGGTGTTAGAAGCTTCTTAGGACATGCTGGATTCTATAGAAGGTTCATTAATTAAGGACTTCTCCAAATTTTCAAAGCCACTCTGTCAGTTGCTGCAGCATGACACTCCATTCGTGTTTGATGACTCATGTGCTGCACCATTCCAGAAACTTCAAAGTGCTTTAGTTACTGCCCCAGTGATAGTGACTCCTGATTGGAGCAAGCCTTTTGAGCTCATGTGTGATACTAGTGATTATGCCATAGGTGCTGTCCTTGGCCAAAGGTATGATAAAGTCTTTCATTCTATTTATTATGCTAGCAAAACACTTGTTGAAGCTCAATTAAATTACACTACCACTGAAAAAGAATTATTAGTTGTGGTTTTTGCATTTGATAAATTTAGATCATACTTAGTTGGCACAAAAGTAATTGTGTTCACTGATCACTCTGCCAATAAGTACTTGATTGCTAAGAAAGATGCAAAACCTAGGCTAATAACATGGGTTCTCCTCCTCCAAGAGTTTGATTTGGAAATAAATGATAAAAAAGGGGTGGAGAACCAAGTTGCTGATCATTTGTCTAGATTGGAAGGTGATAGTGCAGGTAATCATTTTGGAGAAATCAAGGGCCTACCAGAAAGGAATGGTCAAATCATCTTGGTGATGCTTTATGGGCTTAAAGGACAGCTTACAAAACTCCTTTGGGAATGTCCCCCTACAGACTTGTGTATGGCAAGGCTTGCCATCTGCCTTTGGAACTTCAATACAAATCACATTGGGCTATCAAAAAGCTAAATTTTGATCATACAAAGGCAGGGGAAGCTAGGCTATTACAATTGAATGAATTGGAAGAGATGAGGCACTTTGCCTATGAGAACTCAGCATTGTACAAGGCCAAGACCAAGGCATGGCATGATAAAAGGATTCAAAAAAGGGAATTAGTGGAAGGTGACCAAGTGTTATTGTTTAACTCAAGACTTAAACTATTCCCTGGAAAACTCAAGTCTAGGTGGTCTGGGCCATTCAAATTGGCAAAGGTGTACCCTCATGGAGCTGTGGATTTGTATAATGATTCAAGTGGAAATACCTTCAAGGTTAATGGGCAAAGAGTAAAGAAATACTATGGTGAATCAGTGGTGAGATGCAGTTTCATCACCATGATCCAAGACCCATGATCTAAAAAGGAAGTTTGGCCGAGGACTCTTAAACCAAGCGCTACTGGGAGGCAGCCCAGGGTTTTTAATCTAATAAATTAGTTGTTTTGGTGTTTGTTGCAGGAATTAAATTTCAGTAAGTTGAAGTTTGAGGGTGTGACAGCAGTTGGTGCTGCAGCATTGCTTCCAACAACGTTGCTGCAACAATAGAGAGCAGTTAAGGAAAAAAAATAAAATAATGGCAGTTATTCACCCAAGGTCTGATTGCGATGACAGTGTGTTGTCCAATCAGTCATGTAACCGTCCACTCAATTAACATCCACCATACACCTCTCTTCTCATCCAACGGCTATCTCATTAATGAGATATACCATTACCAAAACCGTTGCATCCACCATTTATATAACCACCCACCCTCTCCAATCTTCCCACAATTCCCTCTTCAATTGCGATCAAGAAGTTGAAACCCTCCAAACAGTAAACCCTCCATTCTCAAACCAACCCAGAAATCCCATTCACCTTCGTGTTTTACCATCAAATTTTGTGATCAACAATGGTGAGAACCAAGGCTAGTGCTACAAAATCATCTGGAAAGCGCCAATCCACATCTGG
Source organism: Astragalus glycyphyllos (assembly GCA_963573325.1). Lineage (NCBI taxonomy): Eukaryota > Viridiplantae > Streptophyta > Magnoliopsida > Fabales > Fabaceae > Astragalus > Astragalus glycyphyllos. Next base: position 46,612,183 of record OY754313.1, on the reverse strand, counting down.
GCAAGGAGAATCCAGCCAAATCAGGCGAAAGAGCATGAAGAATCAAGAAGTCACTGCTGTGGAGAAGTTCTCTGCCATGAACTTTTGGGCAGAGAGAGGTTTCGCGTTGCAAGATGCACCCGATGCGTTCACAACCATTGTGAAAGCACTTGGGTGGGAGTAGTTGGTGCAGCACCCTTCCTACTTTTATCCCTCTGTTGTCCGTGAGCTTTATGCGGGGATTGCACCAGAAAAAGATGGAAAGCCACAATTCTTTTCAGAAGTCAGAGGAGTGATCATCAAGTTCGACTCAATGATGATCAATGAATGTCTAGGTTTGAGTTACCATGGCCTCACCTTTGCCAAATGTTTTTAAAAATGGAGCAAGAAAGATGTGGAAGTTGTGAAGAAAAATATCACCATCCCTGGTGTCATACTCTAATTTTCCGCAAAAATAAATAAATTGAGAAGTGTGGTTTTATTTTGAAGAGTGAAGAGCATTGTGCATGCATTTTTGGGTTTTAAAAGTCATTCTAGGGCTTTTAAATTCATTGTTAGAGTGGAAATGCATTTGTTGTTAAAAAACAAGGTTTTTAGGGCAAAAGGGTATTTTGGTCATTGTCAAAAATAAGATAATTTCTCATCAAGAATCATTGTGCAATTTTAGAGAAATTTATTTGAGGCAAAACATTTTTGGTCATGTATGTATGTATGCGCATGCATGCATACATTGTGCACAAAATTTCAAAAAAGGATCAAAAGGGAATATTCTACAAAAAGTTCCAAGATGTGATTTTTATGACATTTTTGGTCATGGTGATCACATAAAATGGCATATTCCTAAGATTCCTAGTATGTGGCCTAAATTGGGTGTATTTTTATACAATTATCCTAAGAAGAATAATAAAAAATGAAGGGATAATGGAATGGTCATATAATAGTACAATAGTACAAGATGACAACTAGCAAAACTTGGTGACCAAGGCCACACCCCCAATGTCGCCTACCCCCTTCTCTATTCTCTCATTTTGTGTTTTCTCAATGTCCTCAATCCATGTGAGCCTCAATCCTAGCCTTTGATTCAAAATTAAAATCAAATCCTAGAGCACAACTAGTGCACAATGACCTAACTACCCTTAAACCTAATTGCTTTCTATATATACCCTATTAACCTCACCTCACAAAGAAAAAGCTTTTGGCTTCACCATTCACTCATAAACCCTAGCACACAACTCCCTCCTCACCTTCTCTCCATTTTATGCGCCACCCCCTCTCCCTTCTCTCTAACTCACTTCTTCATTTCTCATCTACCCACACACATTCAATCCATCTTCCAAGCCTAAACACTAATTTTCAACCATCAATCCTTCATAAAATCACACAAAAGTTCAAGATCAAGGGTCATTTTTTGGAGATTGGAGACCAAGCTTGAAGATAAGTTGATTTGGTTGATTATTTCTTCATCTATTGTGTTTATTTGGAGCTCATCTTAAGGTATGTGATTCCTAGACCCCTTCTCTTGTAAATCCTTGCATAAAGTCATCATTTCTTGCATATTTGTGAGATTTACACTTCCAAAAATGTAGATCCTCTCTTTTAACTTCATTTTTATGCTTGTACATATGTTAATCTCATGAATCTTTGTTTTGATGCTTTGATTTTGGGGTTATATGCATGATTTTGTTGTTTTAAGTGAAATAAAATGTTATTTGCTTTGATAATGATTTCGCATGCTTCAAATAAATATGTGTTTTATGATTTTTGTTGGTTATCATGGTTGAATCTTGTGAATAAATGCATCTATGTTTTGGTTATGTCACTCGCTTGCTTGATTTGGTTGACTTGTTAGAATAAATTGGTGATTGGCCATTAAACTTGCAAATATTCAAACCTATGTCGTTAATTGTGAAATTTGTGATTTGAGAAAAATGAATTTGGGTTTTGGTTCATTTATGATCCACAAATGATCTTGGGTTATGCTAAGTTGGCAAGAGATAGGTTACTTCAACCTTGATGCCTATGCTTGTAAGCATTTAAAAATTCAATTCCCATTTGATGTGCTTGTGAAATGTGAGCAAAAAGGGGTCTATAAACCATTGAATTTGCGCACATGATTGGTCTCCAGGGACCTTGATGCATCTTCAAGTTTAATCATGCTTTCTTTGCCCTTTGAGTTTAATGTAAATTGTTGTTTGAAGCTTGTGAAGTTTTGGCAAAGGATAGGCCACTTAGAGCCTTGATGCACCATTGCATTGTCTTAATAAATTGCAAAGGAGAGACTACTTGGAGTCTTGATGCACTTTCCATTTCTCAATCGGCAAAGGATAGGTTCATTTAACCTTGATGCACATGCATTTTGCATATTCATGCATTCTGGAATTGAAGCTTGGTACTCAATGCTTGATATACTTGTTTATGTGCTTGTAGTGCATTAAAATGTTGAATTGGTGTTCACAATTTGCTTGTTTTGATTTCCACCAATTGTTACTCGTTAGTAACTCCCCAAAACTTCAAAACCATGTTGCATACAAAGAACAACTTGTTACTCGTTAGTAACGTTCCAACTTCAAAACATTTTTTTGCATTTACATAATCATTGATAAACAACTTCACTTCTTCTCAAAACAATTTCAAACTATTTTTCACAAATCAAACTTTGTTGAGGATAATGTGAAGCCTTTGCTTGCACGATTGTCAACAATGGGGTGCTAGTGGTGATCACTTGGAGTCTTTGCTCAATTGATTATCATGAACACTCATTTTTCAAAAGAACTCTCATTTCACAAATTAAAAACTTTGTTGAGGGTAATGCGAAGCCTTTGCTTGCACGATCGTCAATAATGGGGTGCTAGTGGTGATCACTTGGAGTCTTTGTAACACCCCCCTTTTACTATTGCAATTAAATAGACAATTATCAGAGTCACCTCGAAGGGCGCTACATTTTTTCACCATTTTTAAAAAAGGAAAATCTCCAAAATAATTTATATAAAAGAAATCACCAAGCAGCGGAAATATTAACCAGTTTAAACATCTCCAGAATTAACAATTAAAGACATCTCCAAAATAAATTAAAACAATTTCCAATAACTAAAATAATAGTTCAAAACGATAACTAACGACTCCCCGGTGCTACATATCAGAGCTGACACAGACCCAAACGAGAGAGGAAGCAAAACCTTGCAATTCCTCCACGAGCACTAGCGATCACCTGCAGCGTTGCCGCATGAGAGCAACATTCCAAGCAGAAGGGGTGAGTCTAACAGAGGTAATAAGCAGATGATAAAAATATGCTAGCATCAGGTAACTACAGCAACACAATACAATTACACCATATCACAGCACCAGATACCAAAGGAAAAGTCCATTTGACAGTGAACCACCAAAATTATAACATTCATAGACAATGGGATGATATGCAACCCCTCCAGTGGGCATATGCATGCGGTACCGATCACCAAAATGAGCCACGACGGGCATATCACCAATAAACACCAGAGGCAGAGCCTATATCACCAAAACATGCATATGACAATGCGACACCATGATTATGCACCAACTCACCATAACAAGTATTTAAAATAAATACTATATCACCAGAATCAAAACAAATGATTTCACCAAAAATAGCACCAAGTTGTAGCATCACAGCTACCACTAAACTCTCCTGAGCATACCAGCACCGCACCTGAAATATTAACACCAGACGGCTCCACAACGCGGACATAACGCACGCACACCACGCACAAGACTGGCGCACAGCGCCTAGGCACATCGCACCTACTTCAGCGAATTAATTAAAATAGCAAACGACATCGGATTTCAACAAATAAATACTTGTTGGAAAGCCCTATGGGTCTGGTTATCATCCCTAAGTTCAGTTTTTGAAGGAGAGTGTCCAATAGGTACAGTTTTCGAAAAGCACACAGGCTAGTTGCAAAAGAGGACAGTTTCTGTCCTTCAAATTCAAGCAATTCCAAAGTGACCAAGACTCAATCAAACTGCATGAAACTTGTGCATAAACTGGGGAAAGTTTTGTCTAGTTTTCAAAGAAATTGGATTCGTTCGAAAAGGAGTTCTTTTGAAAACGTGGTAACCAAAACACTGACCCTGTGTCCAGATTGTTTCCAGAATCTTACTCTAACTTGTGGAATTCATATCTCGAGCTACACAACTCTAAACGCAACCAAACCAGTGCCAAATTAACAATCATTAAGTCTATTTTCCAGAAAAATAAACCACATAATTTTTCGGTCAATACAACGTTCCCAGTCACCGAAATACCGAATCTATACCCAAATCGTTTCCAGAATTTTAACCTAACTTGTATCACCTATAACTCGAGCTATACAACTCCGAATTTGACGAAACCAGTGCCAAAACGACCGGCGTTAAGTCTATTTTCAAAAACAATAAACCTCATAATTTTTGGATCTACCAAACAGCGCTAGTTTTAGAAAAACCGAACCTGTGTCCAGAATCGCTAAATTGCCAAACACCAAACCCTAACGGCAACGACACCGCAACCACCACAACAAAAACGACAATTCGACAACGCGACAACAACAATCAACCACGCACAGCAACAACAAAAACACGAACAATAACAACACCATCATCGTGATACAACAATCACGCAACAACAAATAACGAAACAAATCACAATAACGTGCAATAATCATCAAAGCACCAATCTCAACGAAAACACGATATGCAACGACACGAACAATTCAAAAAAACCCTAGACTACCCACACATAATTATCATCAACCCATTATCAAGGTTAAGCCCACCCTTACCTCAACTATGGTGGCGCAAACTCCCTCCTAGCCTCGTTCCTCGATCTCCGAATACGGCGACTCCCCCAAACTGCAGCTTCAGTACGAAGCCAATATCTCTCTCCTCAGAACTCGTTTCGAAGATCCGAACGGTGAAAGTGTAGAACTATATCTTACGAACCTGATGCCCAAAAACGAAGACGATCCAACGGTTAACGAAACCGGAATCGCAATTTTACAGTGACAGGTTTGAGAAAAACGGGAATTGTTTTCTCTCTTCTTTTCTCTCTCTTTGGTGGCTGCTCTAATCCGAAATTCCTCTCTCTCTCAACCCTAAATTAATCCTCTCCACTTATAATAAGTGAGAAACATAATGGGCTAAATTATTTGGGACTTTATCCACATAGGAAGGGAGCCCAATGCTATTTTTAACTAGCCCACAACACGTGATTATCATCTAACTCGTTTTCAACATAGCTACTACGCCCATAATTTCAATTCTTACAATCATCCTACGGCAATCCAACTTCGAAATAATTTGATTAAATTTTAGGGCGTTACAACTCTCCCCCACTTAGAATATTTTCGTCCTCGAAAACATACCTGATTCAAACAGCTCCGGATAGGACTCTCGCATCTTGCTCTCCAACTCCCATGTCATGCTTTCACCAGCAGCTCCTAACCAGACCACTTTTACCAGGTTTATCTCTTTGCCACGTAAAGTCTTCACTTCACGATCTTCAATTCGCACAGGCATTGTCTCCACAGTGAGATTATCCCGCACATGCACATCATCCATCGGAATCACATGGGACGGATCCGAAATATACTTCCGAAGTTGCGACACATGAAATACATCGTGCAAATTCGAAAGATTAGGCGGCAAGGCCACCCTATAAGCAACATTACCAATTCTCTCAGTGATCTGATACGGTCCAATGAAACGAGGAGTCAACTTCTTTGTCTTCAATGCACGCCCAACACCAGCCATAGGCGTGACTCTCAAAAACACATGATCACCAGCTTGGAATTCTAAATCCTTCCTTCTCTTATCATGATAGCTCTTCTGTCTACTCTGCGACGCTTTCATTTTCTCACGGATCAATTTCACCTTTTCAGTAGTCTCTCGAACAACCTCGGGTCCAAGAACAATACTCTCCCCAGAATCATGCCAACACAATGGAGTCCTACATCTCCGACCATACAATGCCTCGAACGGTGCCATCCCGATGCTAGAATGGTAACTATTGTTGTAAGTAAACTCGATCAACGGAAGGTGAGTATCCCACGCACCTCCCTGCTCAAGAACACAAGATCTCAACAAGTCTTCCAACGACTGAATGGTCCTCTCTGTCTGCCCATCAGTTTGAGGATGATAAGCTGAACTCAACCTCAATTTAGAACCCAACGCTTCTTGCAAACTCTTCCAGAAATCAGAAGTGAACCTAGGATCTCTGTCAGACACAATGCACAAAGGAACACCATGCAACTTCACAATCACCTGAATATAAATCTCTGCCAATCTCGACACCGGATACGTGATATTGATAGGAATAAAATGAGCAGACTTCGTCAATCTATCCACAATCACCCAAATCGAATCGTGCCCCCTCACAGTATTAGGTAACCCTATCACGAAATCCATAGAAATACTATCCCACTTCCATTCCGGAATCTCCAATGGTTGCATCAACCCAGCAGGCTTCTGATGCTCCACCTTCGATTTCTGACAAGTCAAGCAGGAATACACAAACTGCGCCACATCACGCTTCATACCAGGCCACCAAAACATCTTCTTCAGATCCTGATACATCTTTGTAGCTCCCGGATGGATACTCAACTTACTCCTATGACCTTCTTCTAAAATTGCTCTTTTCATCTCCTCATCATCAGGAATGCAGATTCTCCCACGGTACTTCAATACATTCTACGCATCCAACTCAAAGTCTTTATTCTCGGATTGATCAATCCCAACCATCAGGTCAACTAATTTAACATCTAACTTCTGAGCTTCTCGAATGCTAGCCATGAATTCATTATCAATCTTCAACATCCCCAATCTGACACTCTGAGGCGTCACTTCACAAACCAAACTCATATCCCTGAACTGCTCAATTAATTCGAGTTCTCTAACCATCATTGCTGACATATGCAACGTCTTTCGACTTAAAGCGTCAGCTACCACATTAGCCTTTCCCGGATGATAGTTCAAGCTAAAGTCATAGTCTTTCAGCAAATCCAACCATCTGCGCTGTCTCATATTCAACTCTTTCTGATCAAACAGATACTGCAAACCATTATGATCACTGAACACCTCAAACCTCGAACCATACAGATAATGTCTCCAAATTTTCAACGCGAACACAACTGCAGCAAGTTCTAAATCATGGGTAGGGTAGTTCTTCTCATGAGTCCTCAACTGTCTCAACGCATAGGCAACTACCTTACCATTCTGCATAAGCACACCTCCCAACCCCATCTTGGAAGCATCACAATACACCACAAACGACTCTTCCGGATTAGGCAACGTCAGAACAGGAGACGTCGTCAACCTCTTCTTCAATTCTTTGAAGCTCTCTTCACAACAGTCATCCCAGATGAAAGCTTTACCCTTGCAAGTCAACTGAGTCAACGGAAGTGCCAACTTCGAAAATCCTTCTATAAACCTCCTATAGTAACCTGCCAGACCCAGAAAACTTCTAATCTCAGTAACTGACTTCGGAGACTCCCATTGTAACACGCCATCAACCTTAGACGGATCCACGGCAATTCCATTCCCCGAAATAACATGACCCAGAAAGCTAACCTCCTTCAACCAAAACTCACACTTAGACAGCTTCGCATATAATTTCCTGTCCCTCAGAATTTCCAATACCAATCTCAGATGTTCTGCATGCTCCTCTTCTGACTTAGAATAAATTAGGATGTCGTCAATGAATACCACCACAAACCGATCCAGATACTCACGAAAGATACGATTCATGTACTCCATGAACACTCCCGGCGCATTAGTCACACCGAAAGGCATCACGGAATACTCATAATGCCCATAACGGGTTCTGAAAGCTGTCTTCTGAATGTCTTCGTCTTTCACCTTGATCTGATGATAACCCGATCTCAAATCTATTTTACTGAACACCTGAGCACCCACCAACTGATCCATTAAGTCATCAATCCTCGGAAGCGGATACTTGTTCTTAATAGTCACCTTATTCAGCTGCCGATAGTCTACGCACAACCTCATAGTACCATCTTTCTTTTTCACCAACAACACTAGAGCTCCCCACGGCGACACACTTGGCCTCACAAATTTCTTTTCAAGCAGATCCTCGAGTTGCTTCTTCAGTTCTGACAATTCAGATGCAGACATTCTATACGGCCCGCAACCCATTTTCAAACTTGATGCATTTGGAGAATTCAGCACCAGCCTCACCATAATGTGGATAGAACTTCGCCAATTCAATGAACTTGGCAGCATACTCAGTCACCGACATATTACCCTACTTCAGCTCCAGAAACTCAATCTCTTTCTTCCCACGGACATCTTCAAGATAATACTTTCTCAGAAATTCTCTGCCGAGCGCAGCCCAAGTGACCTCTTCATTCACAGTCGCCAACCTCTGCCTCACCTCCAACCACCAGTCATCAGCCTCCTCTGCCAGCATATGAGTACCATACCTGACTTTCTGCGCCTCAGAGCAATCCATAACACGAAAGATTCTCTCCATCTCTTTCAGCCACGCCAAAGCACCATCAGGGTTATACTTGCCCTTAAAGGTAGGAGGATTCTCCCTCTGAAACGTATCCAAACTGCGCGACCCAGCATCACCAGCAGCACCTGGGTTATTCTCCACAGCTTGAGCCACAGCCTGCAAAGCAGCAGCGAGTGCAGCATCGTTCCGTCCTGCCATCTCAACCTAACACTACAACAGAAACTATAATTAGAAACGAGTAACAATTACTCAAGTGTTACTCGACTCGACGACTCGACAACTTGGCCGGACAGACCGAACTGCTCTGATACCACTAATGTAACACCCCCCTTTTACTATTACAATTAAATAGACAATTATCAGAGTCACCTCGAAGGGCGCTACATTTTGTCACCATTTTTAAAAAAGGAAAATCTCCAAAATAATTTATATAAAAGAAATCACCAAGCAGCGGAAATATTAACCAGTTTAAACATCTCCAGAATTAACAATTAAAGACATCTCCAAAATAAATTAAAACAATTTCCAATAACTAAAATAATAGTTCAAAACGATAACTAACGACTCCCCGGTGCTACATATCAGAGCTGACACAGACCCAAACGAGAGAGGAAGCAAAACCTAGCAATTCCTCCACGAGCACTAGCGATCACCTGCAGCGTTGCCGCATGAGAGCAACATTCCAAGCAGAAGGGGTGAGTCTAACAGAGGTAATAAGCAGATGATAAAAATATGCTAGCATCAGGTAACTACAGCAACACAATACAATTACACCATATCACAGCACCAGATACCAAAGGAAAAGTCCATTTGACAGTGAACCACCAAAATTATAACATTCATAGACAATGGGATGATATGCAACCCCTCCAGTGGGCATATGCATGCGGTACCGATCACCAAAATGAGCCACGACGGGCATATCACCAATAAACACCAGAGGCAGAGCCTATATCACCAAAACATGCATATGACAATGCGACACCATGATTATGCACCAACTCACCATAACAAGTATTTAAAATAAATACTATATCACCAGAATCAAAACAAATGATTTCACCAAAAATAGCACCAAGTTGTAGCATCACAGCTACCACTAAACTCTCCTGAGCATACCAGCACCGCACCTGAAATATTAACACCAGACGGCTCCACAACGCGGACATAACGCACGCTCACCACGCACAAGACTGGCGCACAGCGCCTAGGCACATCGCACCTACTTCAGCGAATTAATTAAAATAGCAAACGACATCGGATTTCAACAAATAAATACTTGTTGGAAAGCCCTATGGGTCTGGTTATCATCCCTAAGTTCAGTTTTTGAAGGAGAGTGTCCAATAGGTACAGTTTTCGAAAAGCACACAGGCTAGTTGCAAAAGAGGACAGTTTCTGTCCTTCAAATTCAAGCAATTCCAAAGTGACCAAGACTCAATCAAACTGCATGAAACTTGTGCATAAACTGGGGAAAGTTTTGTCTAGTTTTCAAAGAAATTGGATTCGTTCGAAAAGGAGTTCTTTTGAAAACGTGGTAACCAAAACACTGACCCTGTGTCCAGATTGTTTCCAGAATCTTACTCTAACTTGTGGAATTCATATCTCGAGCTACACAACTCTAAACGCAACCAAACCAGTGCCAAATTAACAATCATTAAGTCTATTTTCCAGAAAAATAAACCACATAATTTTTCGGTCAATACAACGTTCCCAGTCACCGAAATACCGAATCTATACCCAAATCGTTTCCAGAATTTTAACCTAACTTGTATCACCTATAACTCGAGCTATACAACTCCGAATTTGACGAAACCAGTGCCAAAACGACCGGAGTTAAGTCTATTTTCAAAAACAATAAACCTTATAATTTTTGGATCTACCAAACAGCGCCAGTTTTAGAAAAACCGAACCTGTGTCCAGAATCGCTAAATTGCCAAACACCAAACCCTAACGGCAACGACACCGCAACCACCACAACAAAAACGACAATTCGACAACGCGACAACAACAATCAACCACGCACAGCAACAACAAAAACACGAACAATAACAACACCATCATCATGATACAACAATCACGCAACAACAAATAACGAAACAAATCACAATAACGTGCAATAATCATCAAAGCACCAATCTCAACGAAAACACGATATGCAACGACACGAACAATTCAACAAAACCCTAGACTACCCACACATAATTATCATCAACCCATTATCAAGGTTAAGCCCACCCTTACCTCAACTATGGTGGCGCAAACTCCCTCCTAGCCTCGTTCCTCGATCTCCGAATACGGCGACTCCCCCAAACTGCAGCTTCAGTGCGAAGCCAATATCTCTCTCCTCAGAACTCGTTTCGAAGATCCGAACGGTGAAAGTGTAGAACTATATCTTACGAACCTGATGCCCAAAAACGAAGACGATCCAACGGTTAACGAAACCGGAATCGCAATTTTACGGTGACAGGTTTGAGAAAAACGGGAATTGTTTTCTCTCTTCTTTTCTCTCTCTTTGGTGGCTGCTCTAATCCGAAATTCCTCTCTCTCTCAACCCTAAATTAATCCTCTCCACTTATAATAAGTGAGAAACATAATGGGCTAAATTATTTGGGACTTTATCCACATAGGAAGGGAGCCCAATGCTATTTTTAACTAGCCCACAACACGTGATTATCATCTAACTCGTTTTCAACATAGCTACTACGCCCATAATTTCAATTCTTACAATCATCCTACGGCAATCCAACTTCGAAATAATTTGATTAAATTTTAGGGCGTTACAGTCTTTGCTCAATTGATTATCATGAACACTCATTTTTCAAAAGAACTCTCATTTCACAAATTAAAAACTTTGTTGAGGATAATGCGATGCCTTTGCTTGCACGATCGTCAATAATGGGATGCTAGTGGTGATCACTCGAAACCTTTGTTGTTTGATCACTGCGAACATTCAATTTTCACAATTAAACAACTAAAAAATAAAAACCTTTTCTCGACAACCGAGAACTACGTAAGCTTTGAATTCTCCATCGCACTGGGAGATACGTAGGAGCGGGTCACATTCCCGTCAAGCACGACAAATAAAAACCATTTTCTTTTCAAAAAAACAAACCCTTTTCCAAAACAAGGCAATTTCTAAAAAAAAACAATTTTCGAAAACAAGAACTACGTCGCTTTGATTCCCTCCCCAGGATACGTAGGCACGGTGCCCTCCCGTCAAGCGCAAAAGATTAAATTTTCCTTAAGTTTTTCCATAAAGTAAGGAGAGATAAAGAGAGATAAAAACAAAGCATTTCTTAAATCAACCTTTTAAATCACACGTCAAATCGAGGTTCCCTTTCAGTAGAAAGGATGTGTGGGGTGCTCGTACCTTCCCCATGCATAACCGACCCCCGAACTCAAATCTCGTGGTTCCAAGGACCATTGTCTTTCAAGAAAGGTTTTTTTCAATGTTTTACCTCTAAAAAAATATTGGTGGCGACTCCAATTCATGTTGTGCGAAGAGAAATCCCTCCAAAGGATTTTTCGGGGTGCAACAGCTGGCGACTCCGCTGGGGACCTTTCTTTAGTGGGTCGAGCCAATCGATTCGACATGTGATTTATTTCGTTGATTTGAATGCTTTGTTATATCTCTCCTCCTTTCCCTTTCTTCTTTCTTTCCTTTGCCTTTAAAAACATGCTTGCATTATTCTTAGAATTGTCGTGTGCATTCTTGTGATGTTGTGCTTGCGTGCATTGTGTGTTAGCCTTCTTCCTCTTCTATATTTGCTTCTTGAGTAAAATAAGAGTAGTTTCTTCTTCTTCTCCTCTTACTTTCGTCGTTTATATTCTTTTCTCATACATTTCCCCAATCCTAGCATGTTCCCCTCTTCTTTGCTCCCTTTCTTGAGGTAAGCTCATGCATTTCCCCTAATCCTATTATGTCCCCTCCTCTAGGCTCCCTTTCTTAAGGTAAGCAATGCTTGCGATTGTTGTTGGAACCCTAGGTTAGTATACTTATGTTGAAATGATATTGAACCCTAGGGTAGACGACATGTTGTTGCTTGATATTGTCTGGACTGTTCTGGTTTCCCTTTGCAGGTGGGGTTTGGGTAGATTTTTAGGTGTTGTGCCCTCATCACACACTGCACACCTTATATTTGTGAGCATTGAGTGGGGCCTAAAACCCAAGGTCTGCAAAGAACCCTAGGAGAGTGGAAATGAGTAGTGACTGCCATTCGTAGACTGTTGTCTGTCTGGCTCTCATGAAAGTTTCGCCCAAGAGTGCGCTTTCTTCATGATACCTCACAATCGGTAGCTCTCTACGATTGTGAGTGTATTCATGAGAGAGACTTTAGCTCTTGGTTGCCATTGTGAGGCAGTGACCAGAACCCACATGGGAGGATTACCCTTGTCGTTGACTTTAGAACCTACGATCCTTACCCATTTGTAGGACACGGGGGCAGGCAAATTGTGTGTTGCATTAGCTTAGGCATCCTCTTTCGAAACTCTTTTACCGAAAATGTAGAAAGTAATTTCCTTTTTCCCTCATTAACACCTATATGAGGTGGCATATAGCGGGTATTTTCAAAAATGTTTTGAACCGCCACCAATAAACATCATTTTCTTCTCTGTTTTCTATGTAAATAAAAAGTCATAATCATCACATCTGCGTCATTTTGCATCATTATCATTGCATTCGCATCTAACAAAAATTTTGAAAAAAAACCTCCATTCGTTGCATCCTCCATGCATTAAAGTTGTTTGCCGGAGATCGCAACGTAACACAAAGTCTTGTCATAGGTGTGTAAGAAACGGAATGGAATCAAAAGGCAAAACCGTTTTCAATTCAAGGCTTCCTGTTGTGAAAGAGATTGATATGGCTAGTCTGAAAGAGTATGCATCCCTCCTAGGTCCTATTGAGGTCAGGTCTTTTGACAAAACCTATGGGAACATTCGCAAGCTGCTACAACTAGAAGTGCAAGAGAGTGCCATTGCTGCCCTGTGTCGGTTCTATGACTCGGAGATTCGCTGTTTCATTTTTAAGAATTTCCAAATGGCGCCTACCCTAGAAGAGTATGATAGGATTTTGGGCTTTGATCGATCCAAGTTTAAGCCTTATCAATACCAAGGGGAGTATTATTCTGATGAAAAGCTTGCTGCCTTGTTGCAAATCAGTGCTGAGAAAGTGTGGGCCCATAAGATAGAACGTAATAAGGTATTTGGGTTTCCTCAAGAATACTTTGAGAGTTTGATGACCAGCTATGTAGTGTCTGATGATTGGAATTCTTTCAAGCAAGTGCTAGCTCTGACCATCTTCGGCATTGTGCTCTTCCCTCAGATAGAGAGGCATGTGAGTGAAACTGCAATCGGTGTCTTCCTCGCCTTCAAATGTGCAAAAAATCCTATCAACCCGGTTCCCGCAATCCTCGCAGAGACATACCGTACGTGCCTTCACTCGTCACCATGAATTCCAAAAGAATAAGATGTGTTGCTCCTTCCCTGTGTTATATGCTTGGTTGATCAGTCATGTGTGTACCAACAAAAGTGATGTGAAGGATTTGCTTTCCTATGCCTTGGGTTGTAATCCGAAGACTATGAACTCTCAAGAGTGGGTGCATGCTTTCAAGAACCAAGATGCTCTCCAGATTCGTTGGTTCTCACCTAAATGTTGGGTAGACAGGCCTTCAGTGGTATTTCGGTGTGGGAGTTTTCAGAACGTTCCTCTCATGGGAACCCAAGGATGCATAAACTATAACCCCTCTTTGACCTTGCGACAGCTCGGATACCCTATGCGGGATTCACCCTCCGAAGCTATGCTGTTTCGTTTTTACCTCCACGCGGGGATCCCTAAAGACGAGAGTCTACTTCGGCGAGTCCTGCAAGCTTGGGAAACCGTAGTGCGGAAGGACAGAGAAGAGTTAACCAGGAGGACCACTGCTATCTCTTTTTCTCAATGGCTTGAAGGGAGGATTAGTGAAACTCGGTCATCCAACCAAGGAGTACCACTGCCTGAGGAAAAGATACAAGAACCTCACATTCCTACCATTGAAGAATTGGAAGAGGTTAGGTTGGCCATGTCAAAGGTGGGAGAAGAGAAAAGGGCTCTGCAAGATAGATTGAGAAAGATGATGCAAGACAAGAAAAAGCTAGAAAATGAAAATGCTTTCCAAGCTGCAGCTATTGAGGAAGTCAATAGAAAACTTGAAATAGAGGGGAAAAGCAAGAGGGAAATGCAAAAGCACTTGAAGGGTGCCAAAGAGGAAGTGAAGAGGTGCACTACCAAGATGAATGAGGCTGTAGCGGAAGCAATTAAATGGAAGAGGCTATATGAGGATACATGGAAAGAAGAGCAAGCAGTCAGGCACGCACTAGTTAAGTCAAGAAAAGACTCTCGAATAATGAAGCTTGAATTGGAAGATCAATTAAAGAGTGTCAAGCAAGATCGGGAATCTATTGAAGGGATCCTGAGGGATTATCAGCAAGCACTAAGAAAGGAACAAGGGAAGTCGGAAAGCTTGGCCAATCATGTGCAGTACTTGGAAGGGTCTTACCTCCGGCTAAGGGAGAAGAGTGACTATTGGGAGAATCAATTTGCGGAATTGCTCAGTAAGGTAAAAAGTCAACAAGTCTTTGAGGAATTTAAAAAGGAAGGCTTACATTGGAAAGACAAGTTCTCCAAGTTAGTTTGGTTAGCTAACCAGGCTGTGAGAGACATTCCCAAGAAGCTAAGAAAAGCGGATGCAGAAATGAATCCTTTCAACACCCCTGTCAAGGTGTGTGAGTTTGTTGAGTACTGCAAGATTCTCACAGAAGAACTCCTGGAGAAAGCCCGGGGGGCAGCTGAGAGCAAGAAGAGGAAAAGGAGCGAGGAGTTGAAAGCCATATGCCTTTAAAGTTCCCTTTAGAGTATTGTAGCGATCCTTAGGAAATTGTAATTTTCTTTAAGAAGTTGTAACTTTCTTTGGAAAGTAGTACTTTGTTTAAAATCATTGTATTGCACTCTTAAGGAATATTGTACTTTGGTTCGCTTTCTATTTGTGATACTCCTTCGCATTCCATTTAATTGAAGTACGTTTGTTTTGCCTTGTTGCTTCCAACTTTGTTGCAAATCCTAAAAACACCTGAACCTTAACACCTCTGACAAGACGAGTTGCACCGCGATTCCCGGCAATAAACATAATAACATGCATATTGCATTGCATTTGCATCATTTGTCTTTGTATTCATAAAAAAAAAAAATGTTCCGTCCACAGAAGTAAGACAAGCTGGTTAATCATCGGTATTGGACGCGATCACAGGCAAGAAATATGGCCAACAATCAAGACGACGCGAATCTGGGCAATCATCAACCAATCCAGAATGATGTAGTTCCAGAAGGTCCGAATCCAAATGGTCAGGGTCAGCATGATCAGAATCAAGAGAATCGAGCAATCAGGGCTGAGATGGAAGTTATAAGAGCTAAAATGGCAGAGGTCATAAGAGTGTTAAGTGCCTTAAGGGATGTTGGCATAACTGAAGGTGCTGCTGCCGCAGGAGTGGATCCTCCTAGAGTCTCTCGGGCTCTCCAGAACGTGCAATGGCCTCCTTATGGTCTCCCATTAGGGTACACCCCCCTGCTGCCAGTGCAAACCTAGAAAATGGTCCTTCGGGAACCACAGGACAGGCCCAGCCTGAATCAGTTGTGAATGAAGTTGGAACGGGGACACCTCAGGTTCAAATTCAGATTCCTACTCCTGCTATTACCCCGGGAACTCCGGTTGGCTTCAATTCTTCGACAACAATCCATCCACAAGTTCAGGGTCCAATTCCTCAGATTATCGCTCACTCACGTGACCCACACGTGACCCCAGCTGTGGTGTCGATGAATAATCTTCACTACGGTGTGAGTGGTTTTCCGCCGAATTACCCTGATGAAGCTAGAAGTCAGTACCAGATGTTAGAAGAAAGATTGAGAGCTGTTGAAGGAACAGGTTCCCAGGCTAGGAACGGCCATGAGTTATGCTTGGTCCCTAATCTAGTCCTGCCACCCAAGTTCAAAGCACCATTTTTCGACAAGTACAAAGGAGCAACCTGCCCGCGCAGCCATGTGACGATGTATTGCCGGAAGATGACTGCCCACGCCCGTGATGATAACCTGATGATACATTGCTTTCAGGAAAGCTTAGCTGAAGCTCCCCTTGAATGGTATATGCAATTGGAGCCAACTAATATCCGTTGTTGGAAGGATCTGGCGGATGCCTTTATCCGTCAATACCAGTACAACAGTGATTTAGCCCCGGATAGGACCCAGCTGCAATGTATGTCTAAGAAGGATAATGAGACATTCAAGGAATACGCCCAGAGGTGGAGGAACCTCGCTGCACAAGTAAAACCCTCCCTGCTTGATAAAGAGATGGTCCATATGTTCATGGAAACTCTTCCCCCAGTGTTCTATGATCGTTTGGTCGACAGCGTGGCTTCGAATTTCTCTGAGATGGTTGTCATTGGAGAAAGAGTGGAGAGCGGCATGCGCAGCGGAAGAATAGCCCATGGCCCAACACCTCCTTCCCATCAGAAAAAGCCTTTTTCTGGTACCCACAAGAAGAAGGAGGGAGAAACTAATGCAATCAGCGGAGCTAGCGGTCCATCACACAACAATCCCCCACAAGCCGTTCCAGTTCCTGCTCAGACGCCGCCTGCTCAGCCATTCCAGTCCAACAATCAGTACAGAAACTACAATGAGAAAAAGCCTGTTGTCTTTGACCCCATCCCCGTGTCATACGCCGACCTATGCAGCTATCTAATCAGTCATGGATGGATCACTCCTCGCAAGATGAGATCAGTTCAACCTCCATTCCCAAGCGGGTACAATCCAGAAGCCACTTGCGAGCTCCATGCTGGGGCAATTGGGCATTCTGCTGAAAATTGCTATCTTTTGAAAAGTTTGGTTCAGGGCTTCATTGATTCCAAACAGTTAACTTTTGAGAAGGGGGGAAGGATCAAGTTCTCAGGGTCTGTGGACTATTAAGCAAGGATAGCAGTTGTTGAAGAGGGTTGAAGTGGTGAAAGCGGCATCATCAAAACATTTGTGTCTTTGTCATGCATTTCATAGCATTTATGAGTGATTGTTGATTTTCATGTAGTTTTTCAGTTCAAAACAATTTTCTGTAATGCAATCCTTTGGCTCTGCCAAGGCCTTAGGATATTTCAATAAGGGCACACATGTTTCCTTTTAGTATCATCATCAATAAAATGTTATTTTGAATTCCTCAATAAAATTTCTTTCTTTCATTTTGTCATGTGTCTGTTATTTGATTTTCAATTCCTCCCAACGCGGATCAAAAATAATAATAAATGAAAATAATCTTTGAAAACAACGACGCCAATGGTTCATATTGTGACTCTGATTACCCGATTAACCAAACTGAGAGAGAGGCTGAAGACAACTGGGATGTTTCTTCGGAGTTAATAAGTGAAGAATTGGCTAAGGCTGTAGAAATTCATGATGCCACAACTAGGTTGGGCAATGAAGTCAAAGCACAAGTTCAAGCAAAGTGGAGCAATGCTGAGGAAACCAAACAAATGTTACAAGCGAACCTCTTTCGCGACCAAACCCTTTCCCTTCCTCAGATCAACCGACTTTCCCATTTCCCATTACAAGTACCCCATCACAAAAAAAATTTCATAACCAAATGCCTGCCATCGCCACCTTCCTCACTACCAGTGGCCCTACTACAAAATCAACCCATCTCATTTGCTCCTCCCTCTGAACCTCCTATCACCCCAGTTAATACCAGAACCCAATCAAGCATCCTCCAACCGCTGCAGGGGTTTCATTGCCATTATCTCTCCAATCACCCCAGACAAGGATCACTTCAAATATCCAAAAATAGTGTATCACTTTTATCAGCTCACTCAACTCAAAAGCAAAAAAGGAAAAAATCAGAAAAAAATGAAACAAAAAAGAACAGATTCAAAAAAATGAAAATCCCAAAAATGAAAAAACAAGGGAAAAAGAGACGAAAGAAATATAAGTTGTGAGCTGATACATTTGGCCATAAAGCGTAAGAGATCCTTGTCTCAATGAACCTTCCTACACCTTGTTGTGTATGACCACCCTTTCTTCCATAAACCTTCAAACACTTCATCATTCCTATACATCTCTCCTTTCATAAAACCGCAAACACTACCTCGACCTCGTCATCCCGCCCTCCACAAACCCTCAGTCATTCCTCAGACTCCACCATCAGATTTGCAATCAAGCTGTTGTGCAAGAATAAGAGAACAACGTGGTCCGTCCTCATGAGGAATCAAGTGACATGATCAATTTGAGCAAAGGAGAGGATTGACGCCATGATAAAGAGCAATGAATCAACAAGTTTGTGTAAATCACCCTTCTGACATAAGACACTTGCCATTATAACAAAGTCTGTAATTACCAAAGTTCGGTCTGTTGCGCAGCTTTCCAAGCTAAGGTAGTCACAAATGACAGTATGAAGACTCCAGGTCGAGCATCATGATCCCTCCCTACGCCACCCTAAAAATGGGGCAGTTAGAGACAATCAACAAAGGATATCAAGGACGATGATGACCTTCATGGAAATCAGGCTTCGTTTTACACTCTAACAGGGGCAAACCCCATATGATGGAAGTAATACTTTCATTGAGCCTTATCAAACCAAAGTACATTTGTCTTATGTCAGAAGAAGATTAAGAGAAAGCTCAAACCGAAGAAAGCTCATCTTCAACAATTTCAAAGAAGACTCAATGCTCAAAAAGATCATGAACCTCCAAAGGGATTCCCATGGAGATGAACCCAGTATCATGAAGACGAAGAACTTATTCTCCGGAGGGGCCTTTAATTCTCGCAAAATGGGATGCAAGAAAAGAAAACCCCAGTTTCCAGTAAATTCAAATACAGTCAGAAAGGAGTATGCCTAAAGAAATAAATGAAAAAAGAGAAAGATGAGCCAAGTAAGAATCAGCTCGCTAGGTTGAAAACCCGCAAAGGGCGGCCTAGGCAAAACCAGAGCGACCCGGTGGATTGAAAACCTGCAAAGGGCGATCCAGGCAAAAATTAGGGTCAGAAAACTTGGACTTGAAATGAAAAAGGCAATCAGCACTCCCAAAAGTTTGGATAAAGGGGTGATCAAGGTCATGAGTATGGACGATTGGCATCGTTACTTCAAAAGAAAAAACACAAGATCTGCTTCCCCTTTTTCTTGTATTTTTCCAGTTTAAATTTTTTTTTCAATTGGCGTGATCTTCTGCACGTCCAGTTTCCATAACAATAAGAATTCAACTTTTTCTTCCATGTGTTTGCTTTTCGTGTCTTTTATCTTCACTTATTCTGTCTCTTTGTTTTAAAATAAATGTTTTTATGATTGATGATACTGAATTGTGAAACCTGTGCATGAGTCAAAAAGCATTACAATCATTGCGAAATTTCTGAAAATCACAGAAAAGAGGGGATCCCTCAAATAAATGAATTGGCAAAAAACAAACGCGGGCACAATCACTTCAAATGGCAAGCAAACTTATGTGCGGCTCTGGCATTGCTATTACCCTAGATGGTCCTCATGTCTCAGGCCCAAAGGAAAAGATTTGCACCAAAGATTAAAACAAAGTTTAATGATCACCAAGTGAGGCTTCTTTCATGCCAAAAGTCAAGACATTCATAGAGAACCAAGGATTTGCACTGAGAACACCACTCAGATCCAAAAGTTGGGGCATTCTCTTCACCACTCACCCACCCTGGTCTTGGGAAAGTTGGTTCATTGTCCATCCCATTCATATACCACCCTCAGTTCATAACCAGTACCATAACTTCATCCCCTTTCACAAACCCACTCAAAGAACCCATTTGAAATTGTCATTCTAAAGTGGGGCATTTCCATAACTGTTCACTCCCGCTCAAATGAGCAGAGTTCTCCCTAAAGTCATTCACATCCATAAATTCCTGTCGGGGCAGTCTCTCAACTCACTGTCCTAAACCAATCCCAAGTTAACTGACTCACTCGTCCACATCTGCACTCTTATGCATACTTACTAGTCAATGCTTCAGAGAGAGAGAATACAAATTGATCATGTGGTGTTTAAAGTTCAGTCATCATGGAAATGGAAAGGAAAATAAGTGAGCTTGTTAATAAAAACCTTGAGAACACCAGAGTTTGAATCAAATCTAGTTTTTCCAAAGAATGGTCCATAGCCATCTCAATTCCTTGCATTCAAAGTCTCGCGTCTCATCATCATAAAAATGTTTACAAAAATGTTTAAATACTCCAATCATTCATCCTCCTCATGCATGTAGGCATTTCATGTTATTCAAAGCATTACATTCGCATCATCCACATTCATCACAATAAAAGCAAAAGAACACAGACATTCCATAGCATTTATCATCATCACATCAAACATCAAATCAATATTCAAAACAAAAAGAGGCATTCTTAATAAATAGTCATAGTCGTCACGATAGGACGCTTGAATTGATCACTCAAGAATCCTAAAGTCCCTATGCTAAAAGAAAATTAAAAACATTCATTGCATCCATGTGCATCCCAGCATCAAGAGCCTGCATTCCATGCATCATTCAAAGCTTCCCAATTTTCAAAAAGAAACTCAGTTGCTTTGGACTCGTTAGTCCCCAAAATTTTCAAAAAAGTCAGTTACTTTGGACCAATGGGTCCCCGAAATCTCATTTTCAGAAAATCATCATGGCACCGAGTTAGTGAACTCCATCAGCACAGAGTTAGTAAACTCCCACAGAGTTAGTGAACTCCTTCCACAGATCACAACGTCGCGTACGAGCGCGCGGCAGATCCTACAGACTTCGTTAAGTCCATCGGATTAGTTGTGTCAACCTAAGGCATAGCGTAGATCCATTGATCATATCAGTTCCGGACCTGATATTGATCGGCCGCTCGAAAAGGCCACCCCCAGAGCTCGGACTCGACGAGAGTCCGTCAAAAGGTTTTAGGCAACCTCTGAATCCCCAATTTACGGCACTTCCCATTTACTGCTTTCATTTACTGCTTTACGCAATTTACTGCTTTCATTTACTGCTTTACGCAATTTACTGCTTTCTCGTCGACGCGACAAGTGTTGACTCTCCCTCTCTCAAAAGAAGAGAGATCAAAGAAAGGAAACAAAAAAAAAAGAGAAAAAAGAAAAGGAAAATTCGGGTTTCCCTAAGTAGACAAAATTAGTATTATTTCTGAATTCTTTATTTCTATTTTGCCTCGGAATATGTTTCGGCCAATTCATATTCCTTGGTAAAATCCAAATAAAGAGGGGCAGCTGTCATACCCTAATTTTGTCCACCTAGGTTTAAAACCCTAATTTTCAGCAAAAATAAATAAATTGAGAAGTGTGGTTTTATTTTGAAGAGTGAAGAGCATTGTGCATGCATTTTTGGGTTTTAAAAGTCATTCTAGGGCTTTTAAATTCATTGTTAGAGTGGAAATGCATTTGTTGTTAAAAAACAAGGTTTTTAGGGCAAAAGGGTATTTTGGTCATTGTCAAAAATAAGATAATTTCTCATCAAGAATCATTGTGCAATTTTAGAGAAATTTATTTGAGGCAAAACATTTTTGGTCATGTATGTATGTATGCGCATGCATGCATACATTGTGCACAAAATTTCAAAAAAGGATCAAAAGGGAATATTCTACAAAAAGTTCCAAGATGGGATTTTTATGACATTTTTGGTCATGGTGATCACATAAAATGGCATATTCCTAAGATTCCTAGTATGTGGCCTAAATTGGGTGTATTTTTGTACAATTATCCTAAGAAGAATAATCAAAAATGAAGGGATAATGGAATGGTCATATAATAGTACAATAGTACAAGATGACAACTAGCAAAACTTGGTGACCAAGGCCACACCCCCAATGTCGCCTACCCCCTCTCTATTCTCTCATTTTGTGTTTTCTCAATGTCCTCAATCCATGTGAGCCTCAATCCTAGCCTTTGATTCAAAATTAAAATCAAATCCTAGAGCACAACTAGTGCACAATGACCTAACTACCCTTAAACCTAATTGCTTTCTATATATACCCTATTAACCTCACCTCACAAAGAAAAAGCTTTTGGCTTCACCATTCACTCATAAACCCTAGCACACAACTCCCTCCTCACCTTCTCTCCATTTTATGCGCCACCCCCTCTCCCTTCTCTCTAACTCACTTCTTCATTTCTCATCTACCCACACACATTCAATCCTTCTTCCAAGCCTAAACACTAATTTTCAACCATCAATCCTTCATAAAATCACACAAAAGTTCAAGATCAAGGGTCATTTTTTGGAGATTGGAGACCAAGCTTGAAGATAAGTTGATTTGGTTGATTATTTCTTCATCTATTGTGTTTATTTGGAGCTCATCTTAAGGTATGTGATTCCTAGACCCCTTCTCTTGTAAATCCTTGCATAAAGTCATCATTTCTTGCATATTTGTGAGATTTCCACTTCCAAAAATGTAGATCCTCTCTTTTAACTTCATTTTTATGCTTGTACATATGTTAATCTCATGAATCTTTGTTTTGATGCTTTGATTTTGGGGTTATATGCATGATTTTGTTGTTTTAAGTGAAATAAAATGTTATTTGCTTTGATAATGATTTCGCATGCTTCAAATAAATATGTGTTTTATGATTTTTGTTGGTTATCATGGTTGAATCTTGTGAATAAATGCATCTATGTTTTGGTTATGTCACTCGCTTGCTTGATTTGGTTGACTTGTTAGAATAAATTGGTGATTGGCCATTAAACTTGCAAATATTCAAACCTATGTCGTTAATTGTGAAATTTGTGATTTTAGAAAAATGAATTTGGGTTTTGGTTCATTTATGATCCACAAATGATCTTGGGTTATGCTAAGTTGGCAAGAGATAGGTTACTTCAACCTTGATGCCTATGCTTGTAAGCATTTAAAAATTCAATTCCCATTTGATGTGCTTGTGAAATGTGAGCAAAAAGGGGTCTATAAACCATTGAATTTGCGCACATGATTGGTCTCCAATGACCTTGATGCATCCTCAAGTTTAATCATGCTTTCTTTGCTCTTTGAGTTTAATGTAAATTGTTGTTTGAAGCTTGTGAAGTTTTGGCAAAGGATAGGCCACTTAGAGCCTTGATGCACCATTGCATTGTCTTAATAAATTGCAAAGGAGAGACTACTTGGAGTCTTGATGCACTTTCCATTTCTCAATTGGCAAAGGATAGGTTCATTTAACCTTGATGCACATGCATTTTGCATATTCATGCATTCTTGAATTGAAGCTTGGTACTCAATGCTTGATATACTTGTTTATGTGCTTGTAGTGCATTAAAATGTTGAATTGGTGTTCACAATTTGTTTGTTTTGATTTCCACCAATTGTTACTCGTTAGTAACTCCCCAAAACTTCAAAACCATGTTGCATACAAAGAACAACTTGTTACTCGTTAGTAACGTTCCAACTTCAAAACATTTTTTTGCATTTACATAATCATTGATAAACAACTTCACTTCTTCTCAAAACAATTTCAAACTATTTTTCACAAATCAAACTTTGTTGAGGATAATGCGAAGCCTTTGCTTGCACGATTGTCAACAATGGGGTGCTAGTGGTGATCACTTGGAGTCTTTGTTCAATTGATTATCATGAACACTCATTTTTCAAAAGAACTCTCATTTCACAAATTAAAAACTTTGTTGAGGGTAATGCGAAGCCTTTGCTTGCACGATCGTCAATAATGGGGTGCTAGTGGTGATCACTTGGAGTCTTTGCTCAATTGATTATCATGAACACTCATTTTTCAAAAGAACTCTCATTTCACAAATTAAAAACTTTGTTGAGGATAATGGGAAGCCTTTGCTTGCACGATCGTCAATAATGGGATGCTAGTGGTGATCACTCGAAACCTTTGTTGTTTGATCACTGCGAACATTCAATTTTCACAATTAAACAACTAAAAAATAAAAACCTTTTCTCGAAAACCGAGAACTACGTAAGCTTTGAATTCTCCATCGCACTTGGAGATACGTAGGAGCGGGTCACATTCCCGTCAAGCACGACAAATAAAAACCATTTTCTTTTCAAAAAAACAAACTCTTTTCCAAAACAAGGCAATTTATAAAAAAAAAACAATTTTCGAAAACAAGAACTACGTCGCTTTGATTCCCTCCCCAGGATACGTAGGCACGGTGCCCTCCCGTCAAGCGCAAAAGATTAAATTTTCCTTAAGTTTTTCCATAAAGTAAGGAGAGATAAAGAGAGATAAAAACAAAGCATTTCTTAAATCAACCTTTTAAATCACACGTCAAATTGAGGTTCCCTTTCAGTAGAAAGGATGTGTGGGGTGCTCGTACCTTCCCCATGCATAACCGACCCCCGAACTCAAATCTCGTGGTTCCAAGGACCATTGTCTTTCAAGAAAGGTCTTTTTCAATGTTTTACCTCTAAAAAAATATTGGTGGCGACTCCAATTCATGTTGTGCGAAGAGAAATCCCTCCAAAGGATTTTTCGGGGTGCAACACCTGGCACTCCATGGGAGCCTAGCAGTGCCAACGAATTCAAAGTCAAGAGAAGCAACCTCAACCATGAGGCTATGGTATGGTTCAACTTTATCAAGCACACTCTGTTGCCCACTTCCCACACAACAAATGTAGAAAAAGAAAGGATGATGCTGCTGGATGCAATTTTGGGAGCAAAGGATGTTGATATTGGAAGATTGATCTCAAGAGAGATTCTCATTTGTCACTCCAAAACTGCTGGGTATCTTTTCTTTCCTTGCTTAATTACTGATCTTTGCATTAAAGCTGGTGTGGAAATGAAGGGGAGAAGAAAGGCTTCCCTCTTGCTGCCTTCCCTACTGTTCTGAAATCAAAGCCTAAGGTTGCTGCAGCATCTGGTGATCCCACCATGCTGCCACAGTTCATGCTGCAGCAACGCTCTGTCTGGGAGTTTATGAGGAAGAAGCAGGAGTGGTTGAAGGCCTTGTTTGCTGCAAATTTGCAAGTTGATATTGGAGTTGAAGCACCTTCTTTTCCTGAGTGGGTGCTTGATGAAGAGGTAATTGATAAAGATTTGTTTGAAGATGCTGGTGTTGATGATGATGTGCCAGAGCAAGTAGACGAGAAAAAGAGAAAGAGGAAGGAAGTGAAAAAGGGAAAGAAGAATGTGGGTGAAGAAGAAGAAGAGCTTCTTAATTCTGAGACTGATGAAAAATTGAGTGAAGGGGAAAAAGAAGAAAACAGAGAGATAATGAAAGAATTGAATAGGAAGGATGATAGTGAAGAGGATGACTCACTGGTGGGAGAAGGATCTGAAGATAACAGTTCAGATGAGGTCGAAGATACAATCAATTTTGACATGGACCCTCCCCCTAATAGCAAATCTGCCAAGTTATCCACCCCAGCTACCATTCCACCACCATCAACCCCCATCACCACTCCAATCCCAGAAAATCAACCACCACAACCCACAAATCCACCCCAAGAAAGTCAACCAGAAAAAGTCCCTGAAACTGCTGATGTGCCTGTTGCTGCAGCAACTGATGTTGCTGATGCTGATGCTGAAAGCCCAGTGTTCTCACCCTCTAAGAGAACAAAAACCAAGCATGCTCCCAAAAGGAGGAAGATGCCTGTCGTGCCTGAAGATGTTGAGCTGAATCTTGAAGGTGTAACTGCTGAGGAAGACGCTGCTGTTGCTGCTACTGTGGAATCAATGCTGAAGGGAATTGAAGATACTGCAGCAACTGATGCTGCAGCAATTGAAGCTGAGAAAATAGCTGAGTGTGAAAAGAGATCAAAGGCTGCTCTGGACTTGGTGATTGCCCAAAAGAAGGCAAGTGTTTTTGCTGCTAGCCCTGTTGTTGCAGATGCAGGTCCAGTGCTGCAGCAATCCAATGCTGCAGCAACAGAAACCCCAAAGGCACCAGAAGCCCCTGTGATTAAATCACCTAGAGTCAAGAGGCCAGTAAGAAGAGGCAACAAGGGAGAGCCCAAGAACAAAATGAGGAATTCCTTCACCTTTATCTTTTAAATTCTGTCATTTAAATCCTGTCTTGTTAGTCTTTCAAGTTGAATAAATCTGTTGAATGTGTTGTGTTCGTGTTTGCATTCAATAGTTGTGTTTGTTTGTTTTTATTTCTATTTTGCTTTAAAATAGGTCTCTCCCTTATATTTCATGAGCAGTGGGGACACTGCAAGGTCTTAAGTGGGGGTGGAGGACCTATGGTCATTGTAATATATCAGTATGCCTAGTTAGTTGAATGAAAGTTTTTAATTTTAGAAGTT
The DNA here is from genome assembly GCA_963573325.1 of Astragalus glycyphyllos. Taxonomy (NCBI): domain Eukaryota; kingdom Viridiplantae; phylum Streptophyta; class Magnoliopsida; order Fabales; family Fabaceae; genus Astragalus; species Astragalus glycyphyllos. The sequence goes on along the minus strand of OY754313.1, from coordinate 46,585,471 downwards.
GAGTTGAGCAAAACTTAGTGATGAAATGGTGAGGATTGAGTGAATAGTGCCCTGTTTGGGAGTGAACTCTATTGCTCCTGTTTTTACACTTTTTGCATGAAACTTAGGAAAGACTTAGTGAATTAGAAATGATCTGAAGCTAGGCTTGTGTTGGTAGACCTAGAGACTTGCCAAATTTTTACTAAAAACTTAGGATAGCATAAGAAACTAAGTTTGGGGGTTCTTTGAGCTATATTAAGGCAAAGCATGAAGGAATGGAATTAGGTCAAGTGCACATAGTTTAGGAAGTAATTAAAGTCAGTATATTGTGTAAAGTGCTATATTATAAAGCACTAGTGTTGTAAATATTTGTAATTGTTGTCATTGCCCAAGCACAAAAAAAAAACCCAAGAGAAAAGCAAAAAGCTATGAAAAAGAAATTCAAAGAATAAGGGCAATGCAACACAAGTGTTAAGTATTGTTTGTTTTTGAATTCTATTCTAGTTGTATTGCTGCAGCAACTGTTGCTGCAGCACTTATGTTGAGTTGTAATAAGTGCACTGGCCGAGAGTTTTGAATTTCTAAGTCAAAGCCCTTTGTCATGCTTATCCCCCCCTTTCTATGCTTGAATTGTTAGTCTACCCTTATTGAAATATCTTTGGCAGTCTCAACAGAAAGCCTCTCTAGTTTTAGTTAAGTGAAATTTTGAACCTTGCTATGTTCTGAACTAAGTTAAATGTCACACACACACTTTTGAGCAGGAGTAATTTAGGGAACTTATCATTCAGTGGGTTTGCAATTGAGTGACCAATCTGAAAGTTGTATGCTCAGCTTAATATTCTGTTTGTGTGCCTTTGTTAATGTTCAACTATCTGTTTGTTTGCTGGTATATTGCTTGTCTGTGTCAAGTGTCATTGCTTGAGGACAAGCAATGGTTCAAGTTTGGGGGTGTGATAACAATCAACTATGATTGTTATTACCTCTTATTTCAAGCTTAAATCATTGTTAATTCTCAAGCAATTTAGTGATCAATGTTGTAAATATGTCAGTTTAGAATAATTAAAGGTGTAAGCTGAATTATGTTATTAATGGGCACTTTGGTGCCCAAATGTGGTCTAATGTGTTTGTTCTATTGCTGCAGCACCTAATGCGGTCGCAATTGATTATTGCGCAACATGAGAGAGAAGGCAATGGAAAACACAGAAATTTAGGCAAAGGACACCTGTCAGCTGTCTCCAGACGTGGGAGTGCGTGCCAAGCATGGAATATTCCCTGGTGACCTAGGGAATTGGGGAAAAGGGACCTTTTGCCCTCATAAAGGACAAAAGGCGCCTCCCCAATTAGGGTTATCCCTCTGCCCTAGCCATCCTCTATATAAAGACCCACATTCTCAGAATTAGGTTAAGCCGAATTTCAGAGTTATAGGAATAGCCTCTTGATTTCGTGCTCCATTGTCACTTAGAATCAGTTGCTGGAATATTGATTGCTGCAGCAATACTGGAACTACTTCAATTTCGAAGGAGCTGCATTTTGAGAGCTGGAATCGCTTGGTGGATCACCATTGAAGCTGTCTCAGTATCAAGACTTGTTGTTGAACTTCTCTTCTCGAGTTTTAGTTTGAAATTTCTACTTCCCTTGATGTTTAGTTTAGTTGTAATGTTGTGTAAGCTCAATATGAGATAAACCTCTGTAGTTGGGATGCTATTATGAATTTAATGAAGTTAATTTGTTCTTGATGCTTATGTTATTGTGTTGAGCACTTTATCTTGTGTGTTTTACTACATCCATCTTAGCTTAGGGTTGGCCGTCTAATCTAAGTAGAAATACATTCACAGGAATGGTTTGTATTTATATCTCACAAGATGACATGGTATGTTGCACTATAAGAATATAGTTGTTCCTTGCTTGAGTCTTAGGAATAGGAGAGGCATAAGCCATGAGGTACAACACTTAGGTGTAAAGCTGCTTGTTCTCCAGTAGCCTAGGGAAATAATCCTTTCTGAATTAGGAATAATTTGGGAGGACTAAAGCCTAGTGTTAAGCATTAGGAATAATGCACAATTGCGGCAGCACCTAGTGCTGCAGCACTTAGCATAGCATTTTGAGCATTTTAATGGATTTATTGAAGCATTGCATCTCAACTTGTCCCAATTCTGATTTTCATTACCCTGATACTTTTTACCTTTATTGTTTGTTACCCAAAATTGTGTGTCATTTACTTTTTACCCAAAATCACTATTTGTTACATTGATTAAACATCTGTTTACAACTTAATCCTCGTGGGAACGATCTCACTTATTCACTGTATTACTTATTGCGATTGTGTACACTTGCACAAGAAACAATCACACGTTTCTACGCAACAAGTTTTTTGCGGCATTGCCGGGGATTAGTTAGTTAAACACTGTTTAATTAGTTGGCAAATTAGTGATTCTTTTGTTGCTAATTCTGGTGCTGTGTTTTTTGGTTATTTCAGTAAGTTAATTGCTGCAGCAACTGTTGCTGCAGCATATGTACAGACGCAGATCACCAGAATATCAACTTCATCCTGAGATAGAAAGACTGTTTAGAGCTTTGAGAAGGGGACATGGCCATTCTGGTCTTATTTCTTTGGGAAGAGCTGTCAATATGGCTACACCACCACCTTCTAATCATGGGGGAACACCACCTCCAAGCAACCATGGTTTTGACAGACATACTATAGTCGCCACTGAGCAACCTGAACATGTGAGACAAGTTTTGAATGAAACAGTCATAGCCATGGCTAATGACAGGGACAGACCTATGAGGGATTATGCAATTTTTGACCCTCACACTATGCAAAGTAGCATAGTAAGGCCTGAACTTGCCACAACTCATTTTGAATTTAAGCCTATGATGTTTCAAATGCTTTAAACAATAGGGCAATTTGGTGGAGGACCTACTGAGGACCCACATTTGCATTTAAAACAATTTGTAGAAGTTTGTAGTAATTTCATTCTCCCTGGTGTAAGTGATGATGCTTTTAAACTTAAACTTTTTCCTTATTCCTTGAAGGATAGGGCTAAGGTTTGGTTAAATTCCTTGGAACCTAACTCTATCACTACCTGGAACGAGATGACTGAAAAATTTATGACAAAATATTTTCCACCTATCAAGAATGTCAGGATGAGAACTGAAATTACATATTTTAGACAAACTGAATTTGAAACCTTGTTTGAAGCATGGGAAAGATTCAAATAATTGTTAAGAAAATGTTCACATAATGGGTTGCCTGTGGTTGTGCAAATGGAAACATTTTACAATGGTCTAGAACCTCAAACAAGGTTAATGCTTGATGCCTCTTCTGGTGGAGTTTTGTTGAATGGGTCTTATCAAGATGCATATGACAGAATTGAAACCATAGCTGCAAATAGTTATCAATGGCCAACAGCAAGGGTTAGTGCTCAGAAAAAGGTAGCTGGTATGCATGAAGTGAGCGAAGTTATTGCTTTATCTGCTCAAGTTGCATCCTTGTCCAGCATGATCAAAAACATGAGTACACCCAGTGTTGCAGCAACGCCTGCTGCAGCAACTGAATCTGTGTCAGAGTCAAAAGTTGCAGCAATTGGGCAAGCACCAGTGGGTTCTACCAGTTGTGTCTATTGTGGAGGAGGTCATGTATTTGAAGAATGCCCTGCAAACCCTATTTCAGTCAACTATGTTGGGTATGACAAGAACAATAATCCTTATTCTCGTACCTACAATCCTGGGTGGAAGAACCATCCAAACTTTGGATGGAAAAACAATGATACTCCAGCTAATCCAACAGGAACACCTGCTCCAACCAAGGCAAAAGAAGAAAGCTCTATGGAAACTATGTTGAATGCTTTGATGAATGAAACTAAAACTCAGTATCAAACCCAAGGAGCTGCAATCAAGAACTTGGAGAATCAACTTGGTCAAATAGCCACTGCCCTGACCCAAAGACCTAGTGGAGCATTGCCTTCCACTACTGAACCATCATCTTCTAAGGGAAAGGAACATGTCAAGGCTATATCTTTAAGGAGTGGGAAGGACTTGAAAGGACCATCTACTGATCCTAGTGATGGAAATGCAATAAAAGAATAAGATAAAAAAGAGAAACAAAAAGAACCAGATGCTGTCACAGTTGATGCTGCTCTAATTCCATCAAAGATTGCTGGTCAAGTTTTACCTGATCCACCTTATCCTCAAAGGTTGAAAAAGGCACAATAAGACAAGCAGTTTGGTAAATTTCTGGAGGTGCTAAAACAACTTCACATCAATGTTCCTTTGGTAGAAGCACTTCAACAAATGCCCAATTACGCAAAGTCTATGAAAGATGTGATTTCCAAGAGGAAGAGACTTGGGGAGTTTGAAATAGTAGCTACGTCAGAAGAGTGTAGTATGACATGCAGAACAAGCTTCCAAGCAAGTTGAAGGATCCAGGCAGTTTCACTATTCCATTCTCAATTGGTGAAAGCTATACTGGCAGAGCTCTTTGTGACTTAGGTGCAAGCATCAATTTGATGCCTAAGTCTATCTTTGATCAGCTTGGTATAGGTGTTGCCAGACCTACAACTGTTACCTTACAGCTTGCTGATAGATCTGTTGCTCATCCAGAAGGAATTATTGAGGATGTTCTGATAAAGGTTGATAAATTTGTATTTCCTGCTGACTTTGTAATTTTAGATTTTGTTGCAGATAAGGAGGTACCTATTATTCTTGGAAGACCTTTCTTGGCTACTGGAAAGACTCTAATTGATGTGCAAAAAGGAGAATTGACTATGAGAGTCAATGATCAAGAGATCAAGTTTAATGTGTTGAATGCTCTCAAGTTCCCTGACCAAGGAACTGAGGAGTGCTCTTTTGTGATGTCTCTTGATTTTGTGGTTCAACAACACTTTCACAAGCAAAGTGATCATCTGGTGAAGGCTCTTTCTGAGATTGATAACAGTGAACTTGTGGAAGAAGGTATTGTGCACAAGGAGGCTGAGGTGAAAGAATTATAAAGTAGGCATTATGAATCTCTTGATCTAGGTGATTCCAACTTTAAACAGAATGTGCCTTCTATTGAAAAACCTCCTGTGCTTGAATTGAAAGAGTTACCCAAGCACCTGAAATATGCCTACTTAGGGGAAAATGATACATTGCCAGTGATCATTGCTACTGACCTATCCAATAGTCAAGAGCATGATCTCATTAATACCCTAAAGAGGCATAAGAAGGCGGCAATTGGGTGGCAAATGGCTGACATAAAGGGGATTAGTCCTACCATCTGCATGCATAGGATCATTCTTGATGAAAATGCTAAGAATAACATTGAGGGGCTGAGGAGACTAAATCCTATCATGAAAGAAGTGGTGAAAAAGGAGATTATCAAATGGTTAGATGCTGGCATTGTGTATCCTATCACTGATAGTGCATGGGTGAGTCCTGTGCAATGTGTTCCAAAGAAAGGAGGGGTCACAGTGGTAGCTAATGAGAAGAATGAACTTATTCCCACAAGAACAGTCACTGGTTGGAGGATTTGCATGGATTATAGAAAACTCAACAAGGCTACAAGAAAAGATCATTTCCCTCTACCATTCATAGACCAAATGCTTGATAGACTTGCTGGCAAGGAGTTCTATTGCTTTTTGGATGGTTACTCTGGCTACAATCAAATAGCCATAGTGCCTGAATATCAACAAAAGACTACTTTCACTTGTCCTTATGGTAATTTTGCTTTTAGAAGAATGCCATTTGGGTTGTGCAATGCCCCAGCAACATTTCAAAGGTGTATGATGTCAATCTTCTCTGATTTTATTGAAAAATCCATGGAGGTATTTATGGATGATTTCTGTCTTTGGGGAAACATTTCAATTGTGCCTTGACAACATAGAAGAGATTCTGGATAGATGTGAAGAAACCAACTTGGTCTTGAATTGGGAGAAATGCCACTTCATGGTCCAAGAAGGTATTGTGTTGGGACACAAGATTTCAAAGAAGGGAATTGAGGTTGACAAAGCCAAGGTTGAAGTGATTGAAAAGATGCATCCTCCAACAAATGTCAAAGGTGTTAGAAGCTTCTTAGGACATGCTAGATTCTATAGAAGGCTCATTAATTAAGGACTTCTCCAAAATTTCAAAGCCACTCTGTCAGTTGCTGCAGCATGACACTCCATTCGTGTTTGATGACTCATGTGCTGCAGCATTCCAGAAACTTCAAAGTGCTTTAGTTACTGCCCCAGTGATAGTGACTCCTGATTGGAGCAAGCCTTTTGAGCTCATGTGTGATGCTAGTGATTATGCCATAGGTGCTGTCCTTGGCCAAATGTATGATAAAGTCTTTCATTCTATTTATTTTGCTAGCAAAACACTTGTTGAAGCTCAATTAAATTACACTACCACCGAAAAAGAATTATTAGTTGTGGTTTTTGCATTTGATAAATTTAGATCATACTTAGTTGGCACAAAAGTAATTGTTTTCACTGATCACTCTGCCATTAAGTACTTCATTGCTAAGAAAGATGAAAAACATAGGCTAATAAGATGGGTTCTCCTCCTCCAAGAGTTTGATTTGGAAATAAAAGATAAAAAGGGGGTGGAGAACCAAGTTGCTGATCATTTGTCTAGATTGGAAGGTGATAGTGCAGGTAATCATTTTGGAGAAATCAAGGAAAGCTTCCCTGATGAGCAATTGTTAGCTGTTGCTGCTGCAGCACCTTGGTATGCAGACATTGTCAACTTCCTAGTGAGCAAAGTGGTGCCATGTGATTTGAATTATCAGCAAAAGAAGAGGTTCTTCCCCACAATCAAGCAGTACTTTTGGAATGAACCTTATCTCTATAAGAAGTGCCCTGATCAGTTACTAAGAAGATGTGTGGCTGATGAAGAACAACAGGGAGTGCTGCAGCAATACCATGCTACAGCATATGGAGGACACTTTGGAGGATTGAGAACAGCAGCAAAGGTGTTTCAATCTGGTTATTTTTGGCCTACAATTTTCAAGGATGCTCATAAGTTTGTTAAGAAATGTGATAATTGCCAGAGGAGTGGAAATATATCACACAAAAATGAAATGCCATTGTCAAACATCTTAGAGGTTGAACTCTTTGATGTTTGGGGTATGGATTTCATAGGACCTTTTCCTCCCTCTTTTGGCAACTCTTACATCCTTGTTGCTGTAGATTATGTATCAAAGTGGGTTGAAGCAGTTGCTTTGCCTAACAATGATGCAAAATCTGTTACCAAGTTCTTATTGAGAAACATTTTTACAAGGTTTGGAACTCCAAGAGCAATAATCAGTTATGAAGGTTCTCATTTTTACAACAAATTGAATGAAAACATCTTGGCCAAGTATGGGGTTAAGCACAACATTGCAACAGCATATCATCCTCAAACAAGTGGTCAAGCAGAGTTGTCTAATAGAGAGATCAAGAGAATGTTGGAGAAAATGGTAGGGCCTACCAGAAAGGAATGGTCAAATCATCTTGATGATGCTTTATGGGCTTATAGGACTGCTTACAAAACTCCTTTGGGAATGTCCCCCTACAGACTTGTGTATGGCAAGGCTTGCCATCTGCCTTTGGAACTTCAATACAAATCACATTGGGCTATCAAAAAGCTAAATTTTGATCGTACAAAGGCAGGGGAAGCTAGGCTATTACAATTGAATGAATTGGAAGAGATGAGGCACTTTGCCTATGAGAACTCAGCATTGTACAAGGCCAAGACCAAGGCATGGCATGATAAAAGGATTCAAAAAAGGGAATTAGTGGAAGGTGACCAAGTGTTATTGTTTAACTCAAGACTTAAACTATTCCCTGGAAAACTCAAGTCTAGGTGGTCTGGGCCATTCAAATTGGCAAAGGTGTACCCTCATGGAGCTGTGGATTTGTATAATGATTCAAGTGGAAATACCTTCAAGGTTAATGGGCAAAGAGTAAAGAAATACTATGGTGAATCAGTGGTGAGATGCAGTTTCATCACCATGATCCAAGACCCATGATCTAAAAAGGAAGTTTGGCTGAGGACTCTTAAACCAAGCGCTACTGGGAGGCAGCCCAGGGTTTTTAATCTAATAAATTAGTAGTTTTGGTGTTTGTTGCAGGAATTAAATTTCAGTAAGTTGAAGTTTGAGGGTGTGACAGCAGTTGGTGCTGCAGCATTGCTTCCAGCAACGTTGCTGCAACAATAGAGAGCAGTTAAGGAAAAAAATAAAATAATGGCAGTTATTCACCCAAGGTCTGATTGCGATGACAGTGTGTTGTCCAATCAGTCATGTAACCGTCCACTCAATTAACATCCACCATACACCTCTCTTCTCATCCAACGGCTATCTCATTAATGAGATATACCATTACCAAAACCGTCGCATCCACCATTTATATAACCACCCACTCTCTCCAATCTTCCCACAATTCCCTCTTCAATTGCGATCAAGAAGTTGAAACCCTCCAAACAGTAAACCCTCCATTATCAAACCAACCCAGAAATCCCATTCACCTTCGTGTTTTACCATCAAATTTTGTGATCAACAATGGTGAGAACCAAGGCTAGTGCTACAAAATCATCTGAAAAGCGCCAATCCACATCTGGGCGAGGAGAATCCAGCCAAATCAGGCAAAAGAGCATGAAGAATCAAGAAGTCACTACTGTGGAGAAGTTCTCTGCCATGAACTTTTGGGCAGAGAGAGGTTTCGCGTTGCAAGATGCACCCGATGCGTTCACAACCATTGTGAAAGCACTTGTGTAACACCCCCCTTTTACTATTACAATTAAATAGACAATTATCAGAGTCACCTCGAAGGGCGCTACATTTTTCACCATTTTAAAAAAAGAAAATCTCCAAAGTAATTTATATAAAAGAAATCACCAAGCAGCGGAAATATTAACCAGTTTAAACATCTCCAGAATTAACAATTAAAGACATCTCCAAAATAAATTAAAACAATTTCCAATAACTAAAATAATAGTTCAAAACGATAACTAACGACTCCCCGGTGCTACATATCAGAGCTGACACAGACCCAAACGAGAGAGGAAGCAAAACCTAGCAATTCCTCCACGAGCACTAGCGATCACCTGCAGCGTTGCCGCATGAGAGCAACATTCCAAGCAGAAGGGGTGAGTCTAACAGAGATAATAAGCAGATGATAAAAATATGCTAGCATCAGGTAACTACAGCAACACAATACAATTACACCATATCACAGCACCAGATACCAAAGGAAAAATCCATTTGACAGTGAACCACCAAAATTATAACATTCATAGACAATGGGATGATATGCAACCCCTCCAGTGGGCATATGCATGCGGTACCGATCACCAAAATGAGCCACGACGGGCATATCACCAATAAACACCAGAGGCAGAGCCTATATCACCAAAACATGCATATGACAATGCGACACCATGATTATGCACCAACTCACGATAACAAGTATTTAAAATAAATACTATATCACCAGAATCAAAACAAATGATTTCACCAAAAATAGCACCAAGTTGTAGCATCACAGCTACCACTAAACTCTCCTGAGCATACCAGCACCGCACCTGAAATATTAACACCAGACGGCTCCACAACGCGGACATAACGCACGCACACCACGCACAAGACTGGCGCACAGCGCCTAGGCACATCGCACCTACTTCAGCGAATTAATTAAAATAGCAAACGACATCGGATTTCAACAAATAAATACTTGTTGGAAAGCCCTATGGGTCTGGTTATCATCCCTAAGTTCAGTTTTTGAAGGAGAGTGTCCAGTAGGTACAGTTTTCGAAAAGCACACAGGCTAGTTGCAAAAGAGGACAGTTTCTGTCCTTCAAATTCAAGCAATTCCAAAGTGACCAAAACTCAATCAAATTGCATGAAACTTGTGCATAAACTGGGGCAAATTTTGTCTAGTTTTCAAAGAAATTGGATTCGTTCGAAAAGGAGTTCTTTTGAAAACGTGGTAACCAAAACACTGACCCTGTGTCCAGATTGTTTCCAGAATCTTACTCTAACTTGTGGAATTAATATCTCGAGCTACACAACTCTAAACGCAACCAAACCAGTGCCAAATTAACAAGCATTAAGTCTATTTTCCAGAAAAATAAAACACATAATATTTCGGTCAATACAACGTTCCCAGTCACCGAAATACCGAATCTATACCCAAATCGTTTCCAGAATTTTAACCTAACTTGTATCGCCTATAACTCGAGCTATACAACTCCGAATTTAACGAAACCAGTGCCAAAACGACCGGCGTTAAGTCTATTTTCAAAATCAATCAACCTCATAATTTTTGAATCAACCAAACAGCGCCAGTTTTAGAAAAACTGAACCTGTGTCCAGAATCGCTAAATTGCCAAACACCAAACCCTAACGGCAACGACACCGCAACCACCACAACAAAAACGACAATTCGACAACGCGACAACAACAATCAACCACGCACAGCAACAACAAAAACACGAACAATAACAACACCATCATCGTGATACAAAAATCACGCAACAACAAATAACGAAACAAATCACAATAACGTGCAATAATCATCAAAGCACCAATCTCAACGAAAACACGATATGCAACAACACGAACAATTCAACAAAGCCCTAGACTACCCACACATAATTATCATCAACCCATTATCAAGGTTAAGCCCACCCTTACCTCGAATAACGTAAGCTCCGGAACACGACGAACGAGACACGAACAAAACCACAGCAACACGAACGATCTCCTTTTGAAATTCTTCGCGAAACCCTCCTCTTCTCTCCCTCTTTGCGCCGCGTGCTCTCTCTCTCACTCTCACTTTCGTTTTTCTTTTGCTTGCTGCGAATGAGGGTTTGGCTTAAACCCCCAGGGTTTAAGTTGAGGGCTCAGTAAACACTGGGCTCTCTACGTCACCACCTCCTTTACTCGTTTCACCTCCTACGCATATAAAATATTAACCTTTTAATTTATCTATATCCCGCCTCCAAATTATTTTAATAATTCAATCAACTATTTTAATTAAATTATTTCCGGGGTGTTACAACCCTCCCCCACTTAGAATCTTTCGTCCTCGAAAACATACCTGATTCAAACAGCTCCGGATAGGACTCTCGCATCTTGCTCTCCAACTCCCATGTCATGCTTTCACCAGCAGCTCCTAACCAGACCACTTTCACCAGGTTTATCTCTTTGCCACGTAAAGTCTTCACTTCACGATCTTCAATTCGCACAGGCATTGTCTCCACAGTAAGATTATCCCGCACATGCACATCATCCATCGGAATCACATGGGACGGATCCGAAATATACTTCCGAAGTTGCGACACATGAAATACATCGTGCAAATTCGAAAGATTAGGCGGCAAGGCCACCCTATAAGCAACATTACCAATTCTCTCATTGATTTGATACGGTCCAATGAAACGAGGAGTCAACTTCTTTGTCTTCAATGCACGCCCAACACCAGCCATAGGCGTGACTCTCAAAAACACATGATCACCAGCTTGGAATTCTAAATCCTTCCTTCTCTTATCATGATAGCTCTTCTGTCTACTCTGCGACGCTTTCATTTTCTCACGGATCAATTTCACCTTTTCAGTAGTCTCTCGAACAACCTCGGGTCCAAGAACAATACTCTCCCCAGATTCATGCCAACACAACGGAGTCCTACATCTCCGACCATACAATGCCTCGAACGGTGCCATCCCGATGCTAGAATGGTAACTATTGTTGTAAGTAAACTCGATCAACGGAAGGTGAGTATCCCACGCACCTCCCTGCTCAAGAACACAAGATCTCAACAAGTCTTCCAACGACTGAATGGTCCTCTCTGTCTGTCCATCAGTTTGAGGATGATAAGCTGAACTCAACCTCAATTTAGAACCCAACGCTTCTTGCAAACTCTTCCAGAAATCAGAAGTGAACCTAGGATCTCTGTCAGACACAATGTACAAAGGAACACCATGCAACTTCACAATCACCTGAATATAAATCTCTGCCAATCTCGACACCGGATACGTGATATTGATAGGAATAAAATGAGCAGACTTCGTCAATCTATCCACAATCACCCAAATCGAATCGTGCCCCCTCACAGTATTAGGTAACCCTATCACGAAATCCATAGAAATACTATCCCACTTCCATTCCGGAATCTCCAACGGTTGCATCAACCCAGCAGGCTTCTGATGCTCAACCTTCGATTTCTGACAAGTCAAGCAGGAATACACAAACTGCGCCACATCACGCTTCATACCAGGCCACCAAAACATCTTCTTCAGATCCTGATACATCTTTGTAGCTCCCGGATGGATACTCAACTTACTCCTATGACCTTCTTCTAAAATTGCTCTTTTCATCTCCTCATCATCAGGAATGCAGATTCTCCCACGGTACTTCAATACATTCTGCGCATCCAACTCAAAGTCTTTATTCTCGGATTGATCAATCCCAACCATCAGGTCAACTAATTTAACATCTAACTTCTGAGCTTCTCGAATGCTAGCCATGAATTCATTATCAATCTTCAACATCCCCAATCTGACACTCTGAGGCGTCACTTCACAAACCAAACTCATATCCCTGAACTGCTCAATTAATTCGAGTTCTCTAACCATCATTGCTGACATATGCAACGTCTTTCGACTTAAAGCGTCAGCTACCACATTAGCCTTTCCCGGATGATAGTTCAAGCTAAAGTCATAGTCTTTAAGCAACTCCAACCATCTGCGCTGTCTCATATTCAACTCTTTCTGATCAAACAGATACTGCAAACCCTTATGATCACTGAACACCTCAAACCTCGAACCATACAGATAATGTCTCCAAATTTTCAACGCGAACACAACTGCAGCAAGTTCTAAATCATGGGTAGGGTAGTTCTTCTCATGAGTCCTCAACTATCTCGACGCATAGGCAACTACCTTACCATTCTGCATAAGCACACCTCCCAACCCCATCTTGGAAGCATCACAATACACCACAAACGACTCTTCCGGATTAGGCAACGTCAGAACAGGAGACGTCGTCAACCTCTTCTTCAATTCTTTGAAGCTCTCTTCACAACAGTCATCCCAGATGAAAGCTTTACCCTTGCAAGTCAACTGAGTCAACGGAAGTGCCAACTTCGAAAATCCTTCTATAAACCTCCTATAGTAACCTGCCAGACCCAGAAAACTTCTAATCTCAGTAACTGACTTCGGAGACTCCCATTGTAACACGGCATCAACCTTAGACGGATCCACGACAATTCCATTCCCCGAAATAACATGACCCAGAAAGCTAACCTCCTTCAACCAAAACTCACACTTAGACAGCTTCGCATATAATTTCCTGTCCCTCAGAATTTCCAATACCAATCTCAGATGTTCTGCATGCTCCTCTTCTGACTTAGAATAAATTAGGATGTCGTCAATGAATACCACCACAAACCGATCCAGATACTCACGAAAGATACGATTCATGTACTCCATGAACACTCCCGGCGCATTAGTCACACCGAAAGGCATCACGGAATACTCATAATGCCCATAACGGGTTCTGAAAGCTGTCTTCTGAATGTCTTCGTCTTTCACCTTGATCTGATGATAACCCGATCTCAAATCTATTTTACTGAACACCTGAGCACCCACCAACTGATCCATTAAGTCATCAATCCTCGGAAGCGGATACTTGTTCTTAATAGTCACCTTATTCAGCTGCCGATAGTCTACGCACAACCTCATACTACCATCTTTCTTTTTCACCAACAACACTGGAGCTCCCCACGGCGACACACTTGGCCTCACAAATTTCTTTTCAAGCAGATCCTCGAGTTGCTTCTTCAGTTCTGACAATTCAGATGCAGACATTCTATACGGTGCCATAGACACAGGTTTAGTATCAGGTACCAGATCAATAGCAAACTCAACCTCTCTCTCTGGTGGTACATCCGGAATCTCGTCGGGAAAAACCTCAGAAAACTCTCGCACCACCTGCAACTCATCAACCTTCGCTTGGCTCTCAGCAGACAATGACGCCATTAATGAAAACAACTGGACGTCTTCCCTCATTACCCTATGCAACTGACCAGCAGACAACAAACCAGACTCTTCCTCTTCAGGAGAACAGAAACTCACAGACCTTTCATGACAGTTGATATGAACATGGTTATCAACTAACCAGTCCATACCTAGAATAACATCCATTCCGCTCAGCGGCAAACAAATCAAGTCAACGAGAAAATCATTACCGAATATCGATAAAGGGCATTTAGCACAAACAACCGAGGTAGTCACCGAACCCTTAGCCGGAGTATCGATAACCATCTCCCTCAACATAGAAGATAAAACAAGATCTAATTTCTCAACACATGCAGTAGCAATAAAACAATAGGTTGCACCAGTATCAATAATAGCAATAAGAGGAGAATTATTAATATAGCATGTACCTCTGTTCTCATTCACTGCATCTGACCCCGCCAGAGCGAACACCTTCCCAACGGACCTTTCTTTCTTCGGTTTAGGACATTGAGTGCTGATATGACCACCCTCACCACAGTTGTAGCATAACACATCCTTTCGATCACAGCTAGACGCCATATGACCCTCTTTACCACACTTGTAGCACTTCTTCACATCACCTGGACAGTCAGGACGCTTATGACCGGGTTTACCACACTTGTAACATACCACACTAGCAGCAGCATCTCCCCCACTAGGTCTCTTACCCACAGCAGTTCTCTGATTACCCTTACCAGCTGGAACCTCATACGGCTTCCCACGACTCGAGAAATTCTTCTGCCTATCCCTCATGACTCTAGAATGAGCATTACTGTCTTCCTCGAAGATTCTGCAGCAGTCAATCAACTCCGAGAACACCCGAATTTTCTGATACCCTATCGCCTTCTTGATATTAGCCCGCAACCCATTTTCAAACTTGATGCATTTGGAGAATTCAGCACCAGCCTCACCATAATGTGGATAGAACTTCGCCAATTCAATGAACTTGGCAGCATACTCAGTCACCGACATATTACCCTGCTTCAGCTCCAGAAACTCAATCTCCTTCTTCCCACGGACATCTTCAGGATAATACTTTCTCAGAAATTCTCTGCTGAACACAGCCCAAGTGACCTCTTCATTCACAGTCGCCAACCTCTGCCTCACCTCCAACCACCAGTCATCAGCCTCCTCTGCCAGCATATGAGTACCATACCTGACTTTCTGCGCCTCAGAGCAATCCATAACACGAAAGATTCTCTCCATCTCTTTCAGCCACGCCAAAGCACCATCAGGGTTATACTTGCCCTTAAAGGTAGGAGGATTCTCCCTCTGAAACGTAGCCAAATTGCGCGACCCAGCATCACCAGCAGCACCTGGGTTATTCTCCACAGCTTGAGCCACAGCCTGCAAAGCAGCAGCGAGTGCACCATCGTTCCGTCCTGCCATCTCAACCTAACACTGCAACAGAAACTATAATCAGGAACGAGTAACAATTACTCAAGTGTTACTCGACTCGACGACTCGACAACTTGGCCGGACAGACCGAACTGCTCTGATACCACTAATGTAACACCCCCCTTTTACTATTACAATTAAATAGACAATTATCAGAGTCACCTCGAAGGGCGCTACATTTTTCACCATTTTAAAAAAAGAAAATCTCCAAAATAATTTATATAAAAGAAATCACCAAGCAGCGGAAATATTAACCAGTTTAAACATCTCCAGAATTAACAATTAAAGACATCTCCAAAATAAATTAAAACAATTTCCAATAACTAAAATAATAGTTCAAAACGATAACTAACGACTCCCCGGTGCTACATATCAGAGCTGACACAGACCCAAACGAGAGAGGAAGCAAAACCTAGCAATTCCTCCACGAGCACTAGCGATCACCTGCAGCGTTGCCGCATGAGAGCAACATTCCAAGCAGAAGGGGTGAGTCTAACAGAGATAATAAGCAGATGATAAAAATATGCTAGCATCAGGTAACTACAGCAACACAATACAATTACACCATATCACAGCACCAGATACCAAAGGAAAAATCCATTTGACAGTGAACCACCAAAATTATAACATTCATAGACAATGGGATGATATGCAACCCCTCCAGTGGGCATATGCATGCGGTACCGATCACCAAAATGAGCCACGACGGGCATATCACCAATAAACACCAGAGGCAGAGCCTATATCACCAAAATATGCATATGACAATGCGACACCATGATTATGCACCAACTCACTATAACAAGTATTTAAAATAAATACTATATCACCAGAATCAAAACAAATGATTTCACCAAAAATAGCACCAAGTTGTAGCATCACAGCTACCACTAAACTCTCCTGAGCACACCAGCACCGCACCTGAAATATTAACACCAGACGGCTCCACAACGCGGACATAACGCACGCACACCACGCACAAGACTGGCGCACAGCGCCTAGGCACATCGCACCTACTTCAGCGAATTAATTAAAATAGCAAACGACATCGGATTTCAACAAATAAATACTTGTTGGAAAGCCCTATGGGTCTGCTTATCATCCCTAAGTTCAGTTTTTGAAGGAGAGTGTCCAGTAGGTACAGTTTTCGAAAAGCACACAGGCTAGTTGCAAAAGAGGACAGTTTCTGTCCTTCAAATTCAAGCAATTCCAAAGTGACCAAAACTCAATCAAATTGCATGAAACTTGTGCATAAACTGGGGAAAATTTTGTCTAGTTTTCAAAGAAATTGGATTCGTTCGAAAAGGAGTTCTTTTGAAAACGTGGTAACCAAAACACTGACCCTGTGTCCAGATTGTTTCCAGAATCTTAATCTAACTTGTGGAATTCATATCTCGAGCTACACAACTCTAAACGCAACCAAACCAGTGCCAAATTAACAAGCATTAAGTCTATTTTCCAGAAAAATAAACCACATAATTTTTCGGTCAATACAACGTTCCCAGTCACCGAAATACCGAATCTATACCCAAATCGTTTCCAGAATTTTAACCTAACTTGTATCGCCTATAACTCGAGCTATACAACTCCGAATTTAACGAAACCAGTGCCAAAACGACCGGCGTTAAGTCTATTTTCAAAATCAATCAACCTCATAATTTTTGGATCAACCAAACAGCGCCAGTTTTAGAAAAACTGAACCTGTGTCCAGAATCGCTAAATTGCCAAACACCAAACCCTAACGGCAACGACACCGCAACCACAACAACAAAAACGACAATTCGACAACGCGACAACAACAATCAACCACGCACAGCAACAACAAAAACACGAACAATAACAACACCATCATCGTGATACAAAAATCACGCAACAACAAATAACGAAACAAATCACAATAACGTGCAATAATCATCAAAGCACCAATCTCAACGAAAACACGATATGCAACAACACGAACAATTCAACAAAGCCCTAGACTACCCACACATAATTATCATCAACCCATTATCAAGGTTAAGCCCACCCTTACCTCGAATAACGTAAGCTCCGGAACACGACGAACGAGACACGAACAAAACCACAGCAACACGAACGATCTCCTTTTGAAATTCTTCGCGAAACCCTCCTCTTCTCTCCCTCTTTGCGCCGCGTGCTCTCTCTCTCACTCTCACTTTCGTTTTTCTTTTGCTTGCTGCGAATGAGGGTTTGGCTTAAACCCCCAGGGTTTAAGTTGAGGGCTCAGTAAACACTGGGCTCTCTACGTCACCACCTCCTTTACTCGTTTCACCTCCTACGCATATAAAATATTAACCTTTTAATTTATCTATATCCCGCCTCCAAATTATTTTAATAATTCAATCAACTATTTTAATTAAATTATTTCCGGGGTGTTACAACTTGGGTGGGAGCAGTTGGTGCAGCACCCTTCCTACTTTTATCCCTCTGTTGTCCGTGAGTTTTATGCGGGGATTGCACCAGAAAAAGATGGAAAGCCACAATTCTTTTCAGAAGTCAGAGGAGTGATCATCAAGTTCGACTCAATGATGATCAATGAATGTCTAGGTTTGAGTTACCATGGCCTCACCTTTGCCAAATTTTTTGAAAAATGGAGCAAGAAAGATGTGGAAGTTGTGAAGAAAAATATCACCATCCCTGGCACTCCATGGGAGCCTTGCAGTGCCAACGAATTCAAAGTCAAGAGAAGCAACCTCAACCATGAGGCTATGCTATGGTTCAACTTTATCAAGCACACTCTGTTGCCCACTTCCCACACAACAAATGTAGAAAAAGAAAGGATGATGCTGCTGGATGCAATTTTGGGAGCAAAGGATGTTGATATTGGAAGATTGATCTCAAGAGAGATTCTCATTTGTCACTCCAAAACTGCTGGGTATCTTTTCTTTCCTTGCTTAATTACTGATCTTTGCATTAAAGCTGGTGTGGAAATGAAGGGGGAGAAGAAAGGCTTCCCTCTTGCTGCCTTCCCTACTGTTCTGAAATCAAAGCCTAAGGTTGCTGCAGCATCTGGTGATCCCACCATGCTGCCAGAGTTCATGCTCCAGCAACGCTCTGTCTGGGAGTTGAAGCACCTTCTTTTCCTGAGTGGGTGCTTGATGAAGAGGTAATTGATAAAGACTTGTTTGAAGATGCTGGTGTTGATGATGATGTGCCAGAGCAAGCAGTCGAGAAAAAGAGAAAGAGGAAGGAAGTGAAAAAGGGAAAGAAGAAGGTGGGTGAAGAAGAAGAAGAGTTTCTTAATTCTGAGACTCATGAAACATTGAGTGAAGGGGAAAAAGAAGAAATCAGAGAGATAATGAAAGAATTGAATAGGAAGGATGATAGTGAAGAGGAAGACTCACTGGTGGGAGAAGGATCTGAAGATAACAGTTCAGATGAGTTCGAAGATACAATCAATTTTGACATGGACCCTCCCCCTAATAGCAAATCTGCCAAGTTATCCACCCCAACTACCATTCCACCACCATCAACCCCCATCACCACTCCAATCCCAGAAAATCAACCACCACAACACACAAATCCACCCCAAGAAAGCCAACCAGAAAAAGTTCCTGAAACTGCTGATGTGCCTGTTGCTGCAACAACTGATGTTGCTGATGCTGAAAGCCCAGTGTTCTCACCCTCTAAGAGAACAAGAACCAAGCATGCTCCCAAAAGGAGGAAGATGCCTGTCGTGCCTGAAGATGTTGAGCTGAATGTTGAAGGTGTAACTGCTGAGGAAGACGCTGTTGTTGCTGCTACTGTGGAATCAGTGCTGAAGGGAATTGAAGATGCTGCAGCAACTGATTCTGCAGCAATTGAAGCTGAGAAAATAGCTGAGTGTGAAAAGAGATCAAACGCTGCTCTGGACTTGGTGATTGCCCAAAAGAAGGCAAGTGTTTCTGCTGCTAGCCCTGCTGTTGCAGATGCAGGTCCAGTGCTGTAGCAATCCAATGCTGCAGCAACAGAAACCCCAAAGGCACCAGAAGCCCCTGTGATTAAATCACCTAGAGTCAAGAGGCCAGTAAGAAGAGGAACAGCAACAAGGGAGAGCCCAAGAACAAAATGAGGAATTCCTGCACCTTTATCTTTTAAATTCTATCATTTAAATTCTGTCTTGTTAGTCTTTCAAGTTGAATAAATCTGTTGAATGTGTTGTGTTCGTGTTTGCATTCAATAGTTGTGTTTGTTTGTTTTTATTTCTATTTTGCTTTAAAATAGGTCTCTCCCTTATATTTCATGAGCAGTGGGGACACTGCAAGGTCTTAAGTGGGGGGGGGGGGGGGGGGGAGGACCTATGGTCATTGTAATATATCAGTATGCCTAGTTAGTTGAATGAATGTTTTTAATTTTAGAAGTTGAGTTGAGCAAAACTTAGTGATGAAATGGTGAGGATTGAGTGAATAGTGCCCTGTTTGTGAGTGAACTCTATTGCTCCTGTTTTTACACTTTTTGCATGAAACTTAGGAAAGACTTAGTGAATTAGAAATGATCTGAAGCTAGGCTAGTGTTGGTAGACCTAGAGACTTGCCAAATTTTTACTAAAAACTTAGGGTAGCATAAGAAACTAAGTTTGGGGGTTCTTTGAGCTATATTAAGGCAAAGCATGAAGGAATGGAATTAGGTCAAGTGCACATAGTTTAGGAAGTAATTAAAGTCAGTATATTGTGTAAAGTGCGATGTTATAAAGCACTAGTGTTGTAAATATTTGTAATTGTTGTCATTGCCCAAGCACAAAAAAAACAGAGAGAAAAGCAAAAAACTATGAAAAAGAAATTCAAAGAATAAGGGCAATGCAACACAAGTGTTAAGTATTGTTTGTTTTTGAATTCTATTCTAGTTGTATTGCTGCAGCAACTGTTGCTGCAGCACTTAAGTTGAGTTGTAATAAGTGCACTGGCCTAGAGTTTTAAATTGCTAAGTCAAAGCCCTTTGTCATGCTTATCCCCCCTTTCTATGCTTGAATTGTTAGTTTACCCTTAGTTTTGAAACATCTTTGGAAGTCTCAAAAGAAAGCCTCTCTAGTTTTAGTCAAGTGAAATTTTGAACCTTGCTATGTTCTGAACTAAGTTAAATGTCACACACACACTTTTGAGCAGGAGTAATTTAGGGAACTTATCATTCAGTGGGTTTGCAATTGAGTGACCAATCTGAAAGTTGTATGCTCAGCTTAATATTCTGTTTGTGTGCCTTTGTTAATGTTCAACTATCTGTTTGTTTGCTGGTATATTGCTTGTCTGTGTCAAGTGTCATTGCTTGAGGACAAGCAATGGTTCAAGTTTGGGGGTGTGATAACAATCAAATATGATTGTTATTACCTCTTATTTCAAGCTTAAATCATTTTTAATTCTCGAGCAATTTAGTGATCAATGTTGTAAATATGTCAGTTTAGAATAATTAAAGGTGTAAGCTGAATTATGTTATTAATGGGCACTTTGGTGCCCAAATGTGGTCTAATGTGTTTGTTCTATTGCTGCAGCACCTAATGCGGTCGCAACTGATTATTGCGCAACATGAGAGAGAAGGCAATGGAAAACACAGAAATTTAGGCAAAGGACACCTGTCAGCTGTCTCCAGACGTGGGAGTGCGTGCCAAGCATGGAATATTCCCTGGTGACCTAGGGAATTGGGCAAAAGGTACCTTTTGCCCTCATAAAGGACAAAAGGCGCCTCCCCAATTAGGGTTATCCCTCTGCCCTAGCCATCCTCTATATAAAGACCCACATTCTCAGAATTAGGTTAAGCCGAATTTCAGAGTTATAGGAATCGCCTCTTGATTTCGTGCTCCATTGTCACTTAGAATCAGTTGCTGGAATATTGATTGCTGCAGCAATACTGGAACTACTTCAATTTCGAAGGAGCTGCATTTTGAGAGCTGGAATCACTTGGTGGATCACCATTGAAGCTGTCTCAGTATCAAGACTTGTAGTTGAACTTCTCTTCTCGGGTTTTAGTTTGAAATTTCTACTTCCCTTGATGTTTAGTTTAGTTGTAATGTTGTGTAAGCTCAATATGAGATAAACCTCTGTAGTTGGGATGCTATTATGAATTTAATGAAGTTAATTTGTTCTTGATGCTTATGTTATTGTGTTGAGCACTTTATCTTGTGTGTTTTACTACATCCATCTTAGCTTAGGGTTGGCCGTCTAATCTAAGTAGAAATACATTCACAGGAATGGTTTGTATTTATATCTCACAAGATGACATGGTATGTTGCACTATAGGAATAGAGTTGTTCCTTGCTTGAGTCTTAGGAATAGGAGAGGCATAAGCCATGAGGTACAACACTTAGGTGTAAAGCTGCTTGTTCTCCAGTAGCCTAGGGAAATAATCCTTTATGAATTAGGAATAATTTGGGAGGACTACAGCCTAGTGTTAAGCATTAGGAATAATGCACAATTGCAGCAGCACCTAGTGCTGCAGCACTTAGCATAGCATTTTGAGCATTTTAATGGATTTATTGAAGCATTGCATCTCAACTTGTCCCAATTCTGATTTTCATTACCCTGATACTTTTTACCTTTATTGTTTGTTACCCAAAATTGTGTGTCATTTACTTTTTACCCCAAATCACTATTTGTTACATTGATTAAACATCTGTTTACAACTTAATCCTCGTGGGAACGATCTCACTTATTCACTGTATTACTTATTGCGATTGTGTACACTTGCACAAGAAACAATCACACGTTTCTACGCAACAGCGCCAAAGACACCATTTAGAGATTTGCTTTGACTAAATAAACTCTTTCGGTCGGCTTCGGTACCTATCGATGAGGAGATGCCTACATTCTCAAACTATGCCGGTTCAATTTCTAGATCCTAGAAACAAGGGGTCGATTGTGATACGTCTTCGATCACCCGGATAAATTTAGTAAAGTAATGGCATCCACTGAGAGTTTACCTTAACCGGTGTGCTTATCTTGTGTGACAACACTACAGTCTCCTCTCATACATTCTTCGATCCGGTTCACCACCGGGCCACATGAGCCCTAGAAGAAGAGGCAGCATGGGAGGATGACAAAACGAGTGAGTAGAAAAAAGTAGGGAATGGAGAAAAACTGGAAACTGCAGCGCTAAGCAAAAAGAAGAATTTCAAGAATACAAAGAGCCATGCGGAGGCAATGATGAGGGCTACTTATCGCTCTCAACCGGCTTGTTCTTGGGAACCGTCGTGCTGTCGTTTTGATTCGTGCGGAGCGCCAAGTGTCATGTAGCAGCAATTACGTCCCCTCTAACTGTCATTTCAAAGATCACGTCAAAGGGTTTTCGTACCGTCAATCAAGTCCTCAAGGCCGCACGACAGCACAAAAAGGGGGGAAATTGTTAACACCCAAAATAAATGGGTCGTAGGCCGAGGATCAAAGAAGGAAAGGGAGAGTATGGTGTGAAGGCAAGCCATGTGACAAGGGGCAGAAAAGGTATTTCGCCGCGAAAGTGTGATACCAAGAAGGTCCTTGGGGCGTGTTAAACGGAGGGAATCCCCGAGGGAGGATTATGCCCGAGGACCTATGAGCTAAGCCGAGAGAAAGTTATCACCCCATCCTATAGAGTGCCAAGGCCTCGGTGGCTCGGACGCCTGAACCATTACCTAAGGAAGGGCCAAGATAGCCGAGCCACCATACGGCCAAGGCAGGATGGGGGTTACTTGGAAGGCAAGACGCGACACGAAGGAAGAACGTGGGAACGATTGAAGTTCAACGGAAGAGGGAGGCCAGAAAACTCGGAGCAACGAACACTCTCCCCACTAACCTTGCCAGTGGGGATCGTGGGCAGTTACTTCGCCTCGTTGAAGGCCTATGAACCAATGAGAACCGTTGATCTTAGATCAATCCAACGGCAAGCAAATTGTTGGCTAGCTTAGTGGCCGACGAGGGTCTGTGTCAATATATAGCATTAGAGTGAATTGTAAAGAGACACATCAATCAAACTCTACGTTTATTTCATTTGTTTTCTTTATCGCATTTCATGCCTTTATTTTTTTTTATGCATTAGCCGTAGTAATCCAACACTCGCGTCCCTTCTCACCTTGCCTGACCCTTTCTAGAGGAGTCAAGAAACCCATAGTTGAGGAGCAGAGTTCCCTCCTAAACGCAATTGCTTGAAGAAAGAGGAATCAAAGACTATCCAAACCCTTGGCCGACACCACGGCTAGGACCTAAGAGTTTGACGACAACACATTGTTGTTGATAATAATAGCAAATTTTACAACAAAAAGGCCACAACAGACAAAGGCCCATCAAGACACCACCAGCCCAGCAAACCAGAATATAACATTCTTTTGACCAAAAATAATAATATAACATTCTTTTTCACAAAAATTAGCAAACACATCCCCACCCAGAAAAACCACCGCTTCTCTACTACCCGCCAACGTATGCTCTCTTGCCCCCCGTTTCCCCGAAGTGCCCTCGTTATTCTGGTCAATTTCAGGGAAGAGGATAGGATCAGATGGGGGAAGGGGTTGGCTGAGGGGCACGATGGTAGTCTCCAGATAGGGTAAGAGGAAGCGCGCAGAGGTGGTGGCTGTAAACCATCAATCTTCTCATAAACAAGGCCAAGTAATCCAAAGGAGTGACCTCATTCGCTAGGCTGTCACGCACCTTAAGTTTAGGAGGTACTTCAGGTCATACACCTGTCAGAGTTTACACCCTCGATGTACTTGAAGTGGACCCACAGCCCCCATGGTTGTTCGTAGTGTTCAAGCAAAGCTTCCATGCCTTTGTGGAAGTAGCCCGCAATGCTATCTTTCCGGAGAATGACAAGGAACCTGGTCCCAATGCAGTCCTCAAGATAGCATTTCTCTGGAAGACGATCTCCGAACCTTTTGTAGAAATACGAAGGAATATCAACAAACCGTGCGTCAAAAGAATAAAAAACATTCATCAGAAGTGTGTAAAAAGAAGAAAGCAAATTTACCATAAGTTTGGAGAAAACAATAAAGACATATGTATTTTTTACTAAAACTGAAAAGAAAAGGCCCTCATGTTATGAATGAAAACATTCAATGTGTCAAACCTAAACTGAACCCTAACTACGAAAAATTCCGCCATTTAAATCTTTATTGAAGACAGTCAGGTAAACCCTAACTAGGGAAAAACTAGCAATTGAAGTGTGAGACAAACGTAAATCGTGTTAAAAACTAAAAAGAATCACTCATTTGAAGATTAAATGGAAACATTCATTTTGATAAATACAGAAACAAACACAATAGACGAAAACACTTGCTGTTCTATTTTTAAAAATAAACCTAACTGGGGAAAAAACCCATTAGAGTGTTAAAAAATGTTTTTTGTTAAAAAAAGACGTATCCAATGGTTATCAAATGCAGTTTACATTAAGGAACCGTCACATTTGATAAATGAACTATAAATGATGGGTTAGGTGTGGGCCGTTCATATCCATCGCATCAATCCCTCTATTTGACATGGGAACAGCCAAATTAAAAATTAATAAAATAAAAATAGAAAATAACAGGGTACTCCAATGGGTTTTTTTCTTCTTGTAAATATATGGGAGAGAGTGGAAAGGCGCATTAGAATCCACACACAATGCAACACTTCTTCGTCAAACTTCAACCTTTAATGTTTATAAAAACCGGTACCCGCGTAACCCGTTCGCTCCATCCGTAGTTTATGTAAGCCATTTGCTCTTCTTCTCCCCCTCTTCGTCTTTGGTTTAAATATTGTTATTCTTATAGCTATTATTACTAGATGTAAACTATTTATGCCGACTTTTTTAAAGGAAATAATTAGAATTTTGAACTTACATTTTTGTTTTCAAATAAGGTTCAGGTTTTAATGCTTTGTTTAATGTTTGCATCCTCTTATTTCGCTTGTTACTAGATGGCTAGGGATCAGTTTGAGTCTACCATTCAACTTAACTCTGTAAGGAAAACCCCAGTTTCCACTTTGTTACCTATCGACAATATTCGTTTTGTTATTGATACTCTTACGTTGTGCCGGATAAAATTAAATTGCCCGCAAGATTCTTAAACGATTTTTATGCACCATTGAACTGTTTTTGGTTACAGGAAGTTAGACAAAATATTGTGTGACAATGTCAATAGACAGTAAGAACATACCGTATTTGATAACAGATACGAAAAACATAAGGGAAGATGCAGGAGTCAAAGATAGGGGGCATGTGTGTGTCTCAAATACAATGGAAGGCCGGGTCGAGAGTTCAAGATATATGTCTGTAGGGATGAGATCATGGTTACGAGTTCCAACATGAACCAGGTCGCCCTAGGCCCATAAACTGGGGGGGAGCACTGGGTGGAGTGAGAGCCAAATGGCGGCGATGAGGGTGTTGTCAACAATGAAGACAATTGACCAAGAATGGGAGTGAGATTCTGGTGATGAATCACATGAATCTGTATCTGTTCATTCGGCTCCACAAGATAGTGATGGTGACGAACTCCATGATGTTGTTGGACCAAGTGTTGGGCCGAGTGAGGAACCAAGTGACTAGTTTTTTTTTGTTAAAGAGTAGGAAAAATGTGATTAGTTAGTATTACTAATTCTCTGTTTGAATTTACTTGGTCTATCTATCGGAAACAAACTTTATGCATATACTTAATTTTTTTAAGCTCGAAATTGATTGATTTATTTACACTGGGCAAGGCTCACACACGGGCATCAACTGCTGGAAAAAAAATAAAAAGTCACTATTTTTCTTTTCTTTTCAAACCACGGCTAAATAATTGAATACGGTTTCATTACACTCCAAGTGCTTCCAAATGAAGTAAATAGACATGCACAACCTTAGCCTATAACCTTATTTTTCACAAATCAGCATAACACTACGCTAACACTGCACATATCATTTATTGCAACAAGATACGCCTATTGCAGTAATCTTTCATTCTTTGTTTGCTAACGTTGCGCATATCATTTATTGTGAGAAGACGCGCTAACACAGTAAGACAACGAGAACAATGGCAGCAAAACCCTAAGACGCATCGGTCCACTATCTACAACAATCAAATATTAGTTGCAGTGGCTACCGTGACTATTTAACAGCCATTGGATAGACTATCGGAAAAATCATGGTCACTGATTTATTTATTTTTTGAAGAAAAAAATTAAAAGTTGAGAGAGGTAGATAATGAAGGTCCATTTCAAACACAATTTTTAAAAGATGGAGTACATTTACAGTAGAGAAAGTACATTTATGTGAAAAGACAACAACCATTAAAAAAGGCAATAAAAAAATAGGAGCCCAAACACAAAAAAAATAATTGTAACAGGACTTTCAATGAGAAACCAAACTAATGCTACCGAACATAGAATGAGAGATTACTGCAACGATAAACTCGGGGTGAATAACTAAACTGCAGCATATCTAGAAACAATTAGACTTCAGCGGTAAAGTTTTGATTGATTGGGTGTGTCCTTTTTACATTTACTCTATGCTATATAAATACATAGACCCTCGCCGGCCACTATGCGAGCTAACACTTGCCTACCGTTAGATCAATCTAATATCAACGTCTATCATTGCTCCTAAGCCCTAGAGAGGCGGAGTAACTACCCACGACCCCACTAGCACGGTTAGTGGGGTAAATGCTCGTCGCTCCGTTTTTCACGGCCTCCCTCCTTCGCTTGATCTTCAATCGCTCCAACATTCTGTCTTCGTGCCTCTTCTTCCTTGCCTTTCAAGCAAGCCTGTCTTACCTCGGCCACTTGGTGACTCAGCTGCTCTTCGCCTTTGGATAGTAACTTAAGCACCCGAGTCACTTTGGTCGTGGCACTCTATAGGCTGAGGCTTTACTCTCCCTTGGCTTAGCCTATTGGCTATCGGGCTTACCCCTTCCTTGGGGAGTTTTGTCTTGTAGTGTTCCCCGAGGACCTCTCTTGAGTTCACTCTTATCAGCAATTACCTCTTGGGCTTTAGTCATATGGCTTGCCTCGACACTCTAACTCTTTTTCCTTTTTTCCTCAGCCCTCGGCCTACGACTTAATTATTTTTGGGTGTTAACAATTGCCCCCCTTTTTGTGTTGTACTTTGGTCGCGGGGACGTGACTGATGGTACAAAAACCCCTTGATATGACTCGATTTGACGGTTGGAAGGGACATTACTGCCACTATGTGACATTTGAAGGTTCGCTTCACGCGAAACGATAGGGCGGCGCAACGGTTCCCGATGTCACACCGAGCGTCTCCCTATAGCTATAAATAGCTCTCATCATTGCCTTTGAACGGTTAGTTACTCCTCTTCGAAAAGGTTTCGTCACCATTGCTTGCGCAACAGAAACTTTTTCTTTCCTTTTTTCCATCGCCCCCTTCCAATTCACCATCTTCCAACTCTGACTCTCAAAACCAAAATCATAGTTATGGTGGCGACGAAAACAAAACCAGTTCTTCATCTTCCAGTCTGCCTTCGGCGAGCCCTCCTCTCAAGGCTTCTCCGAAGGACATTCTTATTGCTATCCAAAGTGGCGTTACAGTGTGCCCTATTACTTCCCATTTGGTTCTTGCAACTGTGGGCTACCCTCTACTTCCCCCACATCCTCTCGGTGGGGCTGGAAGTTCCCAAGTCACCAACCAATTGGTGTTTGGGTCCCCAACTATGGGCCACCCTCTGCCATCAGCTGACTGCTGCCCAGTTCAAGAGGGAACTCCTACGGGCGAGCGTAACCAACATGGCATGGTGTCCCGTGCTGGATAGGGGGTATGGCCCCTTCTAAATTTTTCCTTCCTTGAGGTCTCAATCCAGTCTATCTCTTAATGCTCTCAACTCTGTTCGTGACAATCGGAGATCCGCTCTGGTGGCCCGGGACCTACCGATTGGGTATATTACCACTTCTCGCTACAGTAAGGCCTTGGCGGAGTATTATTATCCCAACTTCGTCTGTAAGCAGTTTGGGCTACTACAGCATGTGCCTCTGTCATATCAGTCTCTGAAGGATCCTTATTGTCGTGAGAACCGATGCCCAGGTATTTAGGATGGCCACCAACAGTTATCAGAAGGTCACTGAGAGTGTGTGGGCGCACTACATAATGTTCCCGAGGGAGACCAGTGCCTATACTAATTGGTGGCTTGGCGTTAAAGACCTAGTCTTCTGTCGGCCTCTTAATGAGTACTTGTCCAAGTACCTTGGCCAATCTTGCATGGTTTCAACTCCATCCATGACGTTGGCCAGCACTAGCACTATTTCTCCTCTCGTTGTTCAGCAAACACCCCATTTCGTGGCCTCGGTTACGCGACCCTTAACTAGATTGCAATCGAATACTGGTATATTTCTCTGTTTCTCATGGCGTATTCATCATCTTATATGCTCCTTTCTTTTCTCATCTTCGCTCCTACTTCTGCAGCATCCATTACTGAGGATAGTCATGATCGCCCGATTACTTTTCGGCGGTCATCTTCCACGCATCCATCAATGGAGATTTCCCCACAACCAACGGTGACGAGAGCGGCGGTCGTGGCAGAAAACACTCCCCGCCCTTCCAAGAAGTCTAAGGTATGGTGTTTCTCTTATTCCCCTTCTTCTTGTTCGTTGTCCATCTACTTTTGCTTACAGTTGTTTTTCATTGACACAAATGACCGATTCTCCCGTTGTAGGCGAGCCCTTGATCCCAACTCAATGTTCTCCTCCCCCAGCCTGCTCTTCTCCTACTCTTTCTCCTCCTTAACCAAGTCTCAAACTAGTGACTGATGCGGAGGTGGCTCGGTACTTTCCCTCTCGGGGTCAACCTCAGGTGTTTCCCCTCTCGGCAGAGGAATTACGGAAACTAGAGGAAGCTCTCCAAGGTGGAATCATCACCGATCCTACCCAGCTTATGGACCTATAATCTATGGAATTCAAGTTTGGAAGATTTGTTGGGGAATAGGAGGAGGGCCCTGAAAGATATAGATTACCGTCTTCCAGCGATTTCTCATGCCTATTCGGCATCCAGAGCTACACAAGTCAATCCTTAGCAACCATTGGATTGCCTGAATGTTCTGCAGGCCGAGAAGAAGATGCATCTCACAACCTATGGTGAGAAGGAGGTGGAACGCGGTTGGCGCTAGTCGAGGAAGGGATGACCAAGCGTCGCATTGGGAAATTTGAGATTTTCCTAACAGAATTCCAGCAGGAGTTGCAAGTTCTGCGCCCTCAGCAAGAGGAAGCGACCAACAAGCTAGCTGAGGTTTCGGCGGAGCAAACTCGCCTATACAATCAAAGTTAACCCCTTGACCAACGCATCAAAGAGTTGGAGTCTCAAAAGGGGGTCTTCGACTATGACAGGAATCTTGGCCAGAATGAGATGCAGTCGGCCATCGCTTCCTGGGAGAGGTTTCGTGTTCGCTTAGCGATCGTCCCCACCGTCGCCCCTGCTACTGCTGAAGTGGCCGTTAACCCCCTGGCCAAGAGGTGCCCAAACTTGTGGAGGCTGAAGTCAATGTTGAGGATCCCGCAGCTCCTATTGTTGCTGGTGAGGAGGGAACTGAGTAGAAATAGGACCTAACATGTGTATTTTTATCACTAGGCCGCTTGTGTGTGGTGTGCCACTTTGACAGTTTCTTTTACAATTACTAGTTTTCTTTCCCTTGCATATCTTCCCATAGAGTAGGATAATACACTTTGAGATACTTGCCGTTTATTTTAAATTTCAAACTCTTCTCTGTCTAGACTGATTAAAAAGTATGCCCCACCGTTGTAGACTTCATTAACGACGTAGGGTCCATCCCAATTTGGGGACCACTTGCCAAACTGGGGATCTTTCTACCCTAGTGGCAGAATAGTCTTCCATACTAAGTCAGCTTCAACAAACTTTTTTGGTTTGACGTGTTTGTTGTAGGATCGGGCTGTTTTGGCTTTATTTTTTTTCAATCCTGCTGAGGGAAGCCAGTCTGTCATCATCCAGCGAGTCCAACTCCATCAGCATGGCTTGTTGTTACTCATCCATACTAAGGGAGTGTTGCCAAGCCACCCTTAACGAAGCTACACTGATCTTCAGTGGTATCACGACAACCTGCCCGTAGACCAGACGATAGGGAGTTTCCCCCGTGGCTGTGGACATAGAATTTCTCATATCCCAAAGAACCTCATTGAGGGTATCGTGCCACCGTCGAGGCTTATCCTCTATGTTTTTCTTGATGATCTCAATGATGATTTTGTTGGTAGCCTCTGCATGTCCATTAGCTTGGGCATTATAAGGAGACGAGTGCCTCATCTTGATGCCATACTCCTTAGCAAAGGCCACCACTTGTTCCCCGGTGAACATTGTGCCTTGATCGACCGTGATGGTTTCAGGGATAGCAAATCTGTATATGATCTGGTTCTTTATGAATCTAATCACCGCAGGCTGATTGACACTTCCCATAGGCGTGGCTTCCACCCACTTAATGAAGTAATCGGTGGCGACAATAATGAAATTATGTCCCTTTAAGCATGGAGGGTATATCATGTCGATTAGATCCATGACCCACTCTCTGAATGGTCAGGGCTTGACTATGAGATGCAGCTCGTCCGTAAGCACTCTCTAGATTGGTCCGTGCAGCTAGCAAGCCTCACATCCTTTGGCAAACTGGTAACAATCGGCCGTGATCGTCGGGCAATAGTATCTGTGCTTGTAGATAAGCCATTTCATGATGGGGCCAGACCTATGGGCACCACAAATTCCTGCATGGATTTGTGCCATCACCATATAAGCGTTTCTCTTATAAAGGTCATCCCCTATCAAGATTTACTCAGTGCCTTCTGTTTGACCTTGAAGTCAGTGTCAGCCGTTGGGTTACGAAGGTACCTCGTAAGCACTCCAATCCAGGCATTGGCAGGATCCTCCTCGATATGGGTCAAGGCATCTTATTGCAGTACCTCAACCACTCGCTCATTATAACCCGAGGCGTGTTGGGCCAAGTCGTTCGCTTCCTGGTTTTCATTCTTGGGGAGGTACATGATGACAGCATCGACAAACAACTGCTTAAGCTTTGTATTGTAGCACTTGTATTCCTCAGTAATCTGCTTGATCACCAGTTGTGAATCACCATTTATTTCCACGTATTGGGCCTTCGTGGCAGCCAGGATGTCAAGTCCCAGGATTAAGGCTTCATATTCGGCCTGATTATTGGAGGGTTGATCTCCTATCCTGCACATGAACCTCCATGTTTGACCACAAGGGCTGGTGATGACCACACCAATACCTGGCCCTGTTTGGGTGCTTGAACCATCAAACATAAGGACCTAAGGCTTTAGGCCCAAATAATTGATAGATTCGGCTGGAGCATTGTGTATCTCTACACAATGATGTTGAGTCAGAAAAGCAGCCAAGGCTTGCCCTTTTATAGCTCGTAGTGGCACGTAAGTCAAGGCAAACACATTTAACTCAATGGCCCACTTAACAAGTCTTCCCTGTAAGATGGACCTATTAAGAAGGTAGCTGATAATGTCTACTTTGTACACAACCAAAACCTCTTTAGGCAAAACATAATATTCTAGTTTAGTGCAAGCATTAAACAAAGACAAACAAAGCTTCTCAATAGGAGAATATCTAGTCTCAGCATCAGTGAGAATCCTACTAAGATAATATATTGCGTGCTCGGCGCAACTATCATCATCCTGAGCTAACAAGCAGCCGATGGCTTGATCTTTGACTGCAATGTATAGCTTCAAAGGCCTTTTAGGCTGCGGAGGCACCAAGACAGGGGGATTAGTTAAGGCAGCCTTGATCTGATCAAAGATTTCTTGTTGCTTGGTTCCCCATATCATCTCCTCGGTGTTCTTTATCTTCAACAAGGGTGAGAAAGCTTTCATTTTCCCAGCCGAGTTGGCGATAAATCTCCTTAGGAAATTGATCTTGCCTAGCAAACTCTGCAGCTTTTTCTTTGTTCTAGGAGGTCTTTCCTCCAATATAGCCCGAGCTTTGTTTTTGTCTACTTCAATGACCTGGTTGTGCACCAAGAAACCTAGGAAATTGCCTGCAGATATGCCAAAAGCACACTTAGTAGGGTTCATCTTGAGATTGTGGAATCTCATCTGTTTTAGAGCTTGTTCAAGATCAACCAAGTGGGCCTCGAACCTCTTGGATTTGACCACCACATCGTCAATCTATACTTCCATGTTTTAACCGATGAGGTCATGGAAAATGGCATTCATAGCCCTTTGGTATGTGGCCCTAGCATTCTTGAGGACAAAAGGCATTACCAACTACTCATAGATACCTAAGGTGTCGGGGAACCTAAAGGCAGTCTTATGGGTGTGTGCCTCGGCCACATATATCTGGTTGTAACCAGAATAGCCGTCCATAAATTTCAAGATGGCATTGTTATCCGCGGCGTCAACAAGCATATTGGCCACATGCATACCATACTCATCCTTTGGAGTGGCCAAGTTCAGATCTCTGTAGTCAATACAAAACCTGGCCTGGCCATTCTTTTTGATCACGAGGAATATATTGGACAGCCATTCTACATACCTTCCAGTTCTGTTAACACCCAAAAATAATTAAGTCGTGTGTGTTCAGGCAAGCAACACCGCTAGAATCAAGAGGGATACTTGCTGACAGA
This sequence comes from Astragalus glycyphyllos, assembly GCA_963573325.1. Lineage (NCBI taxonomy): Eukaryota > Viridiplantae > Streptophyta > Magnoliopsida > Fabales > Fabaceae > Astragalus > Astragalus glycyphyllos. The sequence continues at coordinate 46,552,599 of OY754313.1, read as the reverse complement.
ATAGAGTCAAAAGAAGTCGTCGAAGCACACTAAAAGATAAAACCCCCCGAGGGAGGGTCACTGCCGAGGGCTAATGGGCTAAGCCGAGGGAGAGTAATGACCTCAGCCTATAGAGGGCCATGACCAAGGTAACTCAGATGCTTAAGCTATTGCCTAAGGGAGCAAGAGCAACCGAGTGACCAAGTGGCCGAGGCAAGGCAAGCGTTGCTTGGAAGGCAAGGAAGACGTGGCACGAAGATAGAACGTGGCAGCGGTTGAAGATCAGGCGGGAGAGTGAGGCCAGAAAATACAGAGCAGCGAACATTAACCCCACTAACCGTGCTAGTGGGATCGGGGATGGTTACTCCGCCTCTTTTAGGGCCTAAGAAGCAATGAGAGCCGTTGATCTTATATTGATCCAACGGCAGGCAAGTGTTGGCTCGCATAGTGGCCGACGAGGGCCTATGTATATATATATAGGAGTGGAGTAATTGTACAGAACATATCCAAATCAGTTAAAAACTCTACGTTTATTTCACTTTGTCTTTCTTTACTGCACTTTATTTTTTACTTTATGCATTAGGTCAGTAGTATAATCCAACCCTCGCGTCCCTCTCACTCAACCTGGCCCTTTCTAGAGGAGTCAAGATACCCACAGTTGAGGAGCAGAGTTCCCTCCTCAACGCAATTGCTTGAAGAAAAGAGGAATCAAAAGACTGTTCAAACCTCTGGCCGACCCCACGGCTAGGACCTAAGAGTTTGACGACAACAGGTTCTGATGAACTCTGCTTTCAACAGTCTCTCCACTTCAGCTTTGATCTGTGGCATTAGCTGCGGGTTGAACCTCCTCGGTGGTTTCTTATGGGGCTTGCAACCTTCCTTGATGGGAGACCTTTGCTCCACCAAGGCTCTATCAAGGCCTGGTATCTCATGGTAGTCCCATGCAAAGCAGTCGCGGTAGTCGTTTATCGAAGCTACCACCTGGTCATGTTGTTGTAGCTGAAGTTTGCCACTGACCATGGTCATCCTCAGCTCACTCTCACTCCCTATATTGACTTCCACCAGAGGGTCTTGAGCCTCAAACGTAGGTATTCTCCTCTGGATGGGTTCTATGTGGGGAGGTTCGGCCAACGTCCCGTTATCAGGGTCATCTGGAACCTCTTGCGAGGAGTACGCCGAGCATCCATCTTCCTCATATACGGCACCAAATATAGCCTCTTCAATGCTAGATTCGATTTGGAATAGGTGCAGTCGATCCAACAGGCTTTGTACCTCTGTTGGGACATTAATCAGTATTCTCTTTGCAAGGCCGTGGGTCGGCCAACATTTTGAATTCAAAACCCTTCTTAGTCCAATCACATGATTCTATGCAACCTTCCTTATAGTTTCCAGGAATGGCAATGGGACGTAAATGAGGGGAGTATAACACAGCCTCAAACATCTTGACCTCAATAGGGAATGGATTAGGGTCAGCCTCCATTATTTCCACCTTGTCTCCAATCCATATCATTAGCTTTTGATGCAAGGTGGAATGAATACACTCACTAGTATGAATCCAGTCCCTCCCCAGGATCACTGCATACGAAGTCTTTTCATTTATGACGAAGAAGGCCGAGCGAGTGACCTTAGATCCAACCATCACATCGGCCACCAACACTCCCAATGCATGAGATGGGTGGCCCATGAAACTGGTCATTGTCATGGTGGCTGGATCTTCAGCATTCTTCCCTAGCTTCTTCATTGTGGCCAACGGCATGATGTTCAGTACAACCCCACCATCCACGAAGAGACGATTAAACAACTTCCCATTTAGGTGGACCTTGATGTACAATGGCTTCAAATGTCTAGTCATGTCTGCCGTTGGCTTTTCAAACAGCATACCTTCTGTGACTGGTCCCTCGGCTTCTGTCGAGGCAGCCTATTCGGCTTCCTCGATGAAGACATATCCTTTGAGGGTTCTTGGTTGGTCCTTAGCTCCCCAGAATTCAGGTGGGAGAAGACCCACCATTTTTATATCTGCACAGAATTCCCCATATGTTCCGTCCATTAAGTCATGCAGTATCGATTCAGCCATGGAGTTTCCATCAAAGTCTAACGGACCGAAGGGATTCTCTTCTTCCTCCCCCAGGAGGTCGTCTTCTTCAAGCTCTTCAATTGTCATAGTTCTTTCGACCTAGGGTACACTAGCTGTCTGGGGTTGCTTAGGACTATGAGGCCCGTACAGACATTCTATTACTACTTCAGTGAGTGGGCTATGGGGAGTTTCTACCATCCCTATCGTGGTGTTGGGCTCTCCTTCTTTGTCAATGGGTGTATCAAGGACAGCTATTTGAAGAGCTTGCTGCTCCAGAGCTGTGTCTTTGGTCGGTTTTCGGAAAGCCTGTTCCAATGCCATAGCTACTGAGGCTGCGGGAATGGTTTGGGTATTCCCATCTCTGGCCGAGGTGAGCATCTGGAGTGTTTCCCTCATTCCATTGAAGGCTCTTACCGTCTACAGCCTCCTCTTCTACGAGCGAGATTTGGAGGCCATTCTAGGCATTGGCGCTTCTACTATTGCCTGTGTCATCCGTTGATTTCGTGGTACCTCCAAAGGCGGCTTCACAGTTCTAGTAGAACTCAAATCGCGGTCGTACAACACCGTAATTTCCACTGAGGTTAAGTCTTGAGCCCTAGTGACCTGTGCTACCCTTCTTCCTTCTTTGGGGTGAGCCTCTTCCCCTGGCCCAATGGAATCATCGGTCGGCATGGTGGCCTGTCCAATGGAATCATCGGTCGGCCTACCATGGCTCCCAAGTGGGACGTGTTGAAGCCTTTCCCTCAAATCTTTGGGCCTAGGAGGTTGCCTCTCAGGGTTGAGTTTGGACAAATGTAACTCCCTGAGGTCATGGACAAGCCTTCCTTGCTTTGGAAGTTTCTTCTGGGGTCCTTGTGGCTCACTCGGTTCCCCCATCTGCAATTTTTTCTGTAAGAGGGCCATACGTTCTGCTACTGTGGATCCTCTAGGGGGTGAACCCAATCAGTCAAACACAAATGTTTTCCTTTCTGTGGAGACCTCCTTTTTGCGAACCCACACATGCTTCTTCTTCCCTTTACCTCAGTCACTCCCAGAGAAAAACACCATGTTGATGTTCATACTGGGGAAAGGGTCAGTGTCGACAATTTTCTCTGATGCCCCCTTGTCGGCCATCTTGAACCACCCTTTTCTAAAGGCTTCTTGAATAGCTCGGCGGAAGATAATGCAGTTGGAAGTAGCATGATTGAAAGAATTATCCCACTAACAGTATTTCTTCCCCTTTATTCTCGAGGAGGAGGTATCTTATGGTCGTCGACGAGTTTGATCTGTTTGTATTTAAGGATTTAGTAAAATATTATATCAGCCTTAGAGATGTCAAAGGAATACTCAACCTTATCCTCGTCTTTCTCCTTTCCCTTGGCAGGTTTAAGAGCATGATAGAGGTAAGCTTTACCCTTAACTATCTCGGTCACCCACATGTCTGCCGTGTAATCAGCTGATTCATCATAATCCAAGTCCTCGGTTGCATCCACTGTTGATACTAATTGTGGTCCTCGACCCCTAGTAACTCTCTTCCTTTAACTTTCTTGTATGAATTGCTCAATCTGTACTGCCCTGGAAGCTAAGGCACTGAGGTCACTACAAGCTTGTCCAACAAAATTCTCCTTCATTTGAAGGAGCATTCCAGAGATGGCCATGGAGGTAAGTTGAGATTCTGGGAAAGATACTGAGCACTTTTCGGCCATCTTTCTGAATCTTTCAATGAAGTATGTCACACCCTCATCCACCTTCTGCCGTAAACTCATGAGATCACCCGCGGTAACTTCAAGCTGTGGCCAATAAAATCCGTCAGGGAAGCACCTTTCCATGTCTGCCCAGGTCTGTATAAAATCAGGTGGGAGAGAAGAGTACTATGAGAAGGAAGTTTCTGTCAGGGACAAAGGGAAAAGCTGCAACATGTGATACTCATTCTGGTTTCCTTCCCCACATTGGGTCGTGAATCGGCCGATGTGCTTCATTGTGGACTTGCCATCATCCACCAAAAATGTGTCAAAGTGGGGGGTTTTAAATCCTCTCGGCAGAGGCACCAATTGATCCACCCACTCGAGGTAAGGTTTCCTGTACAATGGCCGATCGAGCTGTTTCAGCTGCACTCCAAAGAACTTATTGATGGTGTCAGCTATCAGATTAGGGTCTAGGAGTTGGGGCCCCGAAGGTCTTTCAGGTGGAGGTGTTGGTTGCCACATTGTATACGGAGGACCCTACGCCCCTGACTATGGCTGTACCTGAGGTGGAGCATCTGTCTATGGCTGCCCAGGTTTTACTTGGGCCAGGTTAACAAGTCCAGTTCCTGGTACAGAGGCCTGCGTGCCTCAGTGAGGAGGAAGTTGATTCCATGGCTGCTCAACCGGAGCAATATTCATTTGTGTCTGTTTATAGGAACACGTTAGTTAGATACTGCGTGCTCCGAAGTTTGGCTGACTAGGGGGTAGGTTTGTCGAGCCAAGTGGGCTCTGGACCCTGTTGTAATAAGAATCTCATTGTATGTTTTGATGATAACAAACTAAGTAAGATTTAGGTTTTCTAATGAAGTGTGATCTAACATGTTTGCGAAGAGATAAGAACAGGTGTCTTAACAAAGATAAATAAGGCTCTACCTTGGTTCAACAATTGGGTAATATTCAAGGGTAGAAAAAGCCCTGAGAAGGTTAAACATGAGAAGCTTAAAATAACTCAAAAGAAGGTTTGACCAACTCTACAGAGGGTTGACCAAAAGTCAACAGAAGGTTGGCCAAAAAAGTCAACAGAAGGTTTGACCATAAATCAAAAGAAGGTTGACTCACAAACACCTTAGAAGCATATGTTCATGCTTAAGAAGGTTGATGTGTAAGTAGAATGAATGTTGAGAAGGTTGCTGGAAACCATAACAAATTCAATCCAAACACATTACCTTCTCTTGAATGACTTTCACCTAAATTAAATGATGGTATCTTGATAAATATGGTGACAAGCCTCAAGCAATAAAGAATTCCATGCATGATTATTCCCCTTCCATATTTGGTGTGTTTGTGCATACTAGGAGGCTTGAGAAGGTTCCTTTAAATCAGTTCCAGACTGGCCAACGGTTACAACCTAAGACATAGCTGTTAGGTAGGTTACTAGAAGACTACATATCCAACTGTAGAAGGTTCAACTCTGCAGATAAAGCAAAAAGCAAGCCTTGAGAAGGTTCAAAGGATGTCATGTTTTGAACCTTTCTTCAAGATACTCCTATGGACCAATGGATATTCCCAACGGCTCTCAGCAAGTTTCTAACAGCTATATTCATCATCATTGGCTATTTAAAGGACTCATTCTCAGCAACTGGGATCTTCAAGTTCAAATCTGGGATCCTTTTCTTGAGTGTGTGCTAGCTTGTTCGAATCGTTGTTTAAAGTGTATCTATATTTATTTCTAAGCTCATAATCATCCCAAACCAAACCCCTTATTGTAAACATTGTTGTGTAAACATCTCATCAAACTACCTAGAGAGAGGTGAGTGTTGGTGGTGATATTACTTGATAGAGGAGACTCCTAGGAAACTAGAAGAGAGTTTCTAAGAGGTGGAAAACAGCAAGGTGTTACTGTGTAAGAGTGTGCTAGGCTTTTGTGTGTGATCAAAAGCTAGTATTGGTGTAAGTCTTTTGTGTGTGATCAAAAGTAGGTGTAAAAGCTATTTGGAGAATAGTGGAAATACTCACTTGGAAGTGAGGAGAGGACGTAGCATTTGTTGGGTGAACCTCTATAACTCCTCTGTGTTCTTTACAGCTTTCCATAACTATTCTTTAAGTTTCTTGTTATTCAAAAGTGATTTCAAACCAAGAGAAGGATGAGTCCTTTAAATAGCCTTTGAACCATTGGGCCATGCGTATGAACTTCAGAATGAGTCCTTTAAATAGCCAAGGATGATGAATATAGCCGTTAGAAACTAGCTGAGAGCCGTTAGAAACTTGCTGAGAGCCGTTGGGAATATCCTTCTCAAAAGTGTTTGAACCTTGGCTATTTAAAGGACTCATCCTTGGCTATTTAAATAAATATAGATACACTTTAAACAATGATTCAAACAAGCTAGCACACATGCAAGAAAAGGATCCCAGTTTTTGAACTAATACTTTATATTTCTTCCTACTTAACTGTGTTTGAAAACTCCCTCTCTTACATAGTGTGTGTGTGTGTATATATATATATATATCTATATATATATATCATATATTACTTTCATTATTAGTCTTCATCTTTTAAAGCGGTTATACTCATCTCTGTATCATCTGTTGATTATTGATCTAAGAGAAGGTTATTCCATTCAACCTTCTCAACCTAGGTTTGACTAAAGCTAAATCGTTTTTAACCTAGATTCTAGTTAATATCAACATATCTCTTTCATAGACTAATTACTAATCATCATTCTTCATTAGAGAAGGTTTATCACAGTGTAAAGAAACTTCTATCACTAACCTTCTCTTATCCAAGTTCTTTTTGAGAAACACTTTGGAAAAAGTTTTTCAGGGATCAAGATTTTAAAAAAAAGGGGGGAACACAATTCAAACCCCCCCTTTCTTGTGTATTTTAGTCACTTCAGACCCATGGCTGCTGACTTGGGCAATACCCGCTTATCCTACCATTCCCTAATTCCGGAGCAAAGGCTTGGCCCCTTGCGTAAGCCGGGTAGTTATCTGTGGCAGCGCATCCCTATGGGAATTTGCAATGATTTCAGGTTCAGCAGAGGGTTGATCAACAATGGGAGGTTGTTCAATTATCACAGGAGTTTCCTCAACTTGAGGCATAGGATAGGGCAAGAGTATTACTCCAGAAGCAGTAATGATGGCAGGAGGAAGATCAGATACCTCTTGTGAAGCTTCCTTGATGATCTCTTCAACAGCAATCCCTCCTTGTGAAGGTTCATCATCATTCTGAGTTTGAGGTTCCTTTTTCAAATCACCAATCATTCTTTCAACACTATCCTTCTTCTCTTCTTCTTCTTCAAACTCTTCTTCAGGAATTTGGTTTAGTTCAAAAATTTCCTTCCAGTTATCAGCAGGCTCAGAATCCATCATTGGTTCTTGCGAAGGTAGATCTGGTTGAGGGAAATTTTCACTGTCAGGGAAATTAAACTGGGATGATTGAACATCAACAGTTTCTTCATTAATTAATTGCTCCCCTGAGCAGTTGTTTCCTCTTTCTTCTCTTTTGTTTGAAATGGTTCAGTAGGAATGCAGTCTTTGGTGGATTTCTTTTGTGAAGGTTTAGGAGTTCTGGGTTTGGATTTTGTTTTAGGAGCAGGCTTGGCAGTGGCCTTAACTTTGGGAGCAGGTTTGGCAGTAGCTTTTGGCTTTGGAGCAGGGGCTGCTTCAACAGACTTAATGCCCATTTGCTTGACACTCTTAGACCAGAAAATGGTTTTCTCGGTGATGTACTCTTCTTTCTCAAGGGAAATTTCATTGTATTTGAAAATTTTGGTGAGAAACATGCCATAAGGCAGTGAAGTGGTTTGTCTAAGATTTTTAACTACATCTATCACGTAGTGAAGGATGGTATGGGTGAGATTGACAACATACCTCTTGTTCATGAAGTACACAAGAAGAAGATCAACGGGTTTGATTCTTTCATATCCTCCAGCTCTAGGGTAGAGGGAATGGATGACCATGTTGTGCATAATCCTTGCGTGGTCTTTGAGATCCTTCATGAACTCCTCTAAGACTTCTTCTTTTGTGATGTCTACTTTGTCAAAACAATCTTCACCATACACAGATACTCCATGCATAGGAATTCCCAGTGCGTCAGAAAGCATCTTTGTGGTGATGATCAGCACTTTTCCTTTCACCTGAGTGGTCAGGCAAGTTTCTTCCTTGTTGACAACTATTCCTCCGTAAAACTCTCTGACTAGGCTTGGATAAAAGGGTTCTTCTTCAGTCAAGAGTTTGTATCAGCCCTGTTTTGCGATATAAGGGATGAAATCCCAACCAGATGTCTTCAATTCTTCTAATAGATACACTCTTCCTGTTAAAATGCCTCTTTTGGTCCATTTCTTAGGATTGTAGGCTTGTGAAGGTTGAATTTCAACCTGAGTTTCTTCAGCATTTTGTTCTTGTTCATCATCAATCTCTTCCTCAGAGATTTTTTCCTTTCCTTTTGACTCTTTCTTAGGTTTCTTTGAAGGTTTCTCTTGTGTAGGAGAAGATTTTTGCTTAAAAGAGGGTTGTTTCTTCATTGAGATCATTATATCAGAGATTGTTGCCTCTCAATCTTCTTTAGCGACGACGATGGGTTCTGAAACCTTAGAACCAGGGCCTACAATGGGAGTAGATAATGTTTGTCTAATCCTAATTAATCTTCTTTTAGGCGTAGATGATGATTTTGAGGATTTGGTTTCAAGAGAAGAGGGATTAGGAACAGATTCAGTTTTGTTTGAAGGGTTCATGATTTCTGTTACTTTGGATTTTGATGATTCTATTTTGGGAGATGAATGAATGGATTCCGTAAAGAATAGCGAGAGAGAGAGAGAGAGTTTCTTGGTGGAGACTTGTGCGAAAGGAGAGTGGTTAAAAAGATGGGTTCTCACTTTTCAGAACTAGCCGTTGTGACATGACTAGTGTGCAGTTATGATGGGACATAACTGTAGCGTTTTATCCAAGAGATAAGTTCCTTGAGAAATAACGGTTACTTTGCAACTTTAACCGTCCATTTGATTTTTCCTAAGTGAACCTTCACAAGCCCTGTGAAGGTTGGAGTTTTTAACAAATCTTCTAATCTTAAGGACATTCTAAAATTCGCAAGGCCTTTTTAATAAAATTAAAACTTTCTTCTAATAAAGGCTTTGTGAAAATATCAGCTAATTGATGCTTGGTATCAACAAAAATTAATTCCACATCCTTCTTTTGAACAAGATCACGAATAAAGTGATGTTTGATATCAATATGTTTAGACGTAGAATGTTGGATGGGATTTTTTGATAAATTGATAGCACTAGTATTATCACAATAAATGGGGATACAAGAATACCTCAATGAGTAGTCTTCCAATGATTTTTGATCCACAGAACTTGTGAGCAACATCCAGCAGCAGATACATACTCTGCTTCAGTTGTTGATAATGCAATTGTGTTCTGCTTTCTACATGACCAAGAAATTAAGGATTCTCCCAATGTTTGACATGATCCACTAGTACTTTTTCTATCAATCTTATTACCAGCATAATCAGCATCACAGAAGGCAGTTAGATCAAAATGAGTACGTTTCTTGTACCACAAGTCAACACCTGTAGTACCAACTAAGTATCTGAAAATTCTTTTCACAGCAGTGAGATGAGATTCCTTAGGTGAAACTTGAAATCTAGCACATAGGCCAACTGAAAATACAATATCTGGTCTACTGGCAGTTAAGTACAATAGGGAACCTATCATACCTCTGTATTCCTTCTCAGATATTGGTTTTCCCTCTTCATCCTTCTCAACTTGTGATAAAGGATGCATAGGTGTTGCCATGGCTTTCGCCTCATTCATTTTGTATTTCTTGAGAAGGTCCTTAATGTATTTTCTTGACATATAAAGATACCGTCATCAAGCTGTTTAATTTGCAATCCAAGGAAAAATATTAACTCACCCATCATACTCATTCCAAACTCACTCTTCATGAGATTTCCAAAATCTTTGCACAGTTTTTCATTTGTTGATCCAAAAATGATATCATCTACATAAATTTGAACAATCAACAAATCTTTTTCAAGAGGTTTTTTGAATAAAGTAGTATCTATTTTTCCTCTTGTAAAATTATTTTTGATCAAAAAGCTACTCAACCTTTCATACCAAGCTCTGGGAGCTTGCTTGAGCCCATATAGAGCTTTGGTAAGTTTAAAAACATGGTTAGGTTTCTTTTGATCAACAAAACCAGTAGGTTGATTGACATAAACTTCTTCATTTAAGAAGCCATTTAAAAACGCACTTTTCACATCCATTTGAAATAATTTGAAATTTTTGTGAGCAGCAAATGCAAGTAAAATTCTAATTGCTTCCAATCTTGAAACTGGAGCGAAGGTTTCATCATAGTCAATACCTTCCTGTTGATTATACCCTTCAGCAACAAGTCTTGCCTTGTTTCTCACAACCTTACCATTCCAGCATTTATGGATTTTGGTTCAATGTCTGACAAGAGTGCCATTCCAGCAGCATTGTTTCTGAATGAAGTTCTGGTTCTAACAGGATCTGAAGTGTCACCAATGATTTGGTCTTGAGGATGGTGATCTACTAATCTCCAACTTCGTGGTATTTGTGAAGGTTGGTCAATAGCATCAGTGGCCTTGTCTAAGCCTAGTGAAGGTTGAGAAGAGATGTCTTGCTCATCCTTCTCAACTGCATTTTCTGTTGCATTACCCTCTTCTTTGCCAGTACTGAGTTCATCAACATCAATTACTTCACCTGTATTGTTAGTTTCACTAAAAATAACATGCATGCTTTCTTCTATAGTTTGAGTCCTAAGATTATATACTCTATAAGCCTTAGAAGTTGTTGAATAACCAAGAAAAACTCCTTTGTCAGATTTTGATTCAAATTTTCCCAAATTGTCTTTGTTATTCATGATGAAACAAGTGCAGCCAAACACTAAAATAGGATATGTTTGGTTTTCTATTCTTCCAGATTTCATATAAGGGGTTTTCTCAACATTTTTCCTAATGGAAACTCTATTTAAAATGTAGCAAGCTGTGTTCACAGCCTCAGTCCAAAAGTATTTTTCAATGTTGGCATCATTTAAAATAGTTCTTGCCATTTCTTGCAAAGTTCTGTTTTTCCTCTCCACAACACCATTTTGTTGTGGGGTTCTTGGACAAGAGAAATTATGAGAGATTCCATTTTCCTCAAAAAAGTTTTGAAAAGATATATTTTCAAATTCTCCCCCATGATCACTTCTAACAGAAATGACATTTGTTCCTTTTTCATTTTGAACCTTTTTGAGAAAGACTTTGAAGGCTTCAAAAGCTTCATCCTTGTTTTTCAAAAATAGAACCCAAGTAAATTTGGAGAAATCATCAACAATCACAAAACCATATTTCTTCCCACTAAGGCTAGTAGTTTTAGTAGGGCCAAATAAATCAATGTGTAATAGCTCAAATGGTTTTTGAGAGGTGATCATATTTTTAGATTTGAAACTTGACTTCACATGTTTTCCATGAACACATGCTTCCCACACTCTATCTTTTTCAAAGCTTATTTTAGGTATCCCCCTGACAAGTTCCTTTTTGGAAAGTTTTGAAATGGTTTGCATGCTTGTGTGACCAGTTATTTTGTGCCAAATCCATTTATCATTTTCTGAAGACATAAGGCAAGTTTCTTGAGACAATTCATCAAGACTTAGGCTATATAGATTTTTATTCCTAGATGCAGTAAATAACACTTTTCCAGATGCGATTTCCTTAATAAAACATTTATCAGACTTAAAAGACACTTTATGACTGTCATACCCCAATTTTGTCCGCCTAGTTTCAAAACCCTAATTTTCAGCAAAAATAAATAATTTTGTGAGTGATGCATTATTTGAGAAAGGGTTTAGGGTATTTACCCAAGCATTCTAAGGTTTTCAAAATCATTTTTGAGAAATTAAGGAATTTTGGGGCATTTAAAAGGGGCATTGTTTGGTCAATTTCAATTTAATAAATTTTTGCTAGTTGAAAATCCAATTAATTAATTTTTGGGAATTTATTTAATGAAATTGTATTATTTTGAACAAAAAAAAATAAAAAAATAAAGAAAATCATTTTTCAAATTGTGCGCATATTTTATATGTGTAGTAAAAAAAATCAAGTTCAAATTAATTCAAGAAAGCATTTCAAAAAATAGTACAAGGAATATTCCCAAAAATTATATGATAGGATTTTTGTTGGCAATTTTGGTCATCTCTCATTTTCAAAAGTGGCATATTCTTCAAGATATCTTGTATATGGCTCAAAATGGTTAGATTTATGTACAATTATCTTGAAAGGAATAATCAAAATTGAGAGGATAATTGGAAGGTTCGTGGATAGTACAATAGTACAATTGCCAACTTGCAAAACTTGGGCACCACTCTCATTGCTTGGCTGAATATCTACCCCTTCATTTCCCTCTCATTTTGCATTTTTTTGCCCCTCATCAAAGTGTGTTTCAATCCTCACCCTTGATTCAAAATTAAAATGCAATCCTAGAATGAGATGAGGTACACAATGACCTAAATGCCCCTAAACCTAATTGCACATTATATATACCCTCATATCCTCACCTCTCACAAGTTTTGGCACACAATTCACACTCAAAAACCTAGCCTCTCCTCTTCTCACTTCTTGGCCGAATACCCCTCTTCATTCCCTCACCTCATTTCTTCACTTTTTCACTTCAAATCAACATTCTAGTCCTAAATCCTTCATCATCCTTGCATTCTCTTCAAAGATCCATCTTCAAATCTCAAGAATCAAGCTCAAGATTGAAGATTAGAGGGTTGATTCAAGTGGTTTAGTGTTCATTCACCTTAATTCTTTCGCTATTCTAGCTTGGAGTTGAGGTATACTCTCAATCTTAGCATCATCAAAATTTTAGCACCAAAAATGTAGATCATCAATCTATTTTTGCATATCAAGCATTTCTTTGCATTTTAGTGCTCTATTTTATGTTGAAATGTTGATATAATTGTTGTTGTTGAATGAGAGATGTGTTTCAAGCATTTTGACAAACACTTTGGGAGGTTTGGATGCTTGAAATGCATCTCTCTCTTGGAATAAATTGTGTGTTTGTGCTATTTTCATTTTGTGCTTGCATTTTCATGAATAAAATTGTGATTTGGGCTTATGTTTCATTTCGCATATTGTAGAAAAATTAGAGTTTGTACGATTTTAGTGCATTCCTTTGCTTAATCATGTGAATCCTTGCCAAAAAGTTTGATCTATGTCATTTGCTTGCATGATTTTGTTGCTTTCAAAGAATAAAATGAGGTTTTAGCTCTATGTTGGTGTCGCATTTCATGAGATAATTAGGGTTTGTGCTTGTTTTTGTTGCTTGCTTTGAAAATCATGTTTGTGTTGATGATTTGGTAAGAGGATTTGACACTTATGCACTTGTGCATATCCCAAGTGTTAAAGATTACCTAAAGGGATTCAACACCTTAATTGCATATGCTTGCTAAATAAAATGTCAAATTGATTTTTCATGGCTTGCTAATGATCTTACTTGAGGCAAATGCCCTTTCCAACTTATTCCTTTCATGTGGTTGACTGTAGAAATATGCTAAATGTTGATGCCATCAAAATGATACCACATTGTTGCTTATGTCAAATGTTGATGTGAAATCCCTAGGATTTTGCAAGTGATTCATTAAATGTTTGAATTCACTTGTGCTTTGTAACTTCCTTGCCTACTCACATGTTGTGTCATAAATGCCTAGTTAGGTTCATTTCTTGCCATGCATCTTCAATAAGATGTTCAATTTAGGTTCATTCTCTTGCCTATTCATGCATTTTTGCCAAAATGTTCAACTTGGGTTCATTCTTTGCCTATCTATGTATTGTGACATGATATGTGTAGTCTAGGTTCATCTTTGCCTATTCATGCATTGTGTATTCAAATGTTGTAATGAGATGTTTTCAACATGAAAGGGTAAGTTGCAAATTGTGTCTATGTTGTTGCTTGCTTGATAATATGCTCTCAATGAATGTGCTATGCTTGCATCTATGAACTTTCTTGCATTCATTGTTTTCTTTTCTAAACAACTTGACATGAAAATGGTTACTAGTTTAGATCATTGCATGAATTGTAGTCTAGCAATTTGCATTTTGGTTATTGACTTGGAACTTGATTGAAAATGTTCTACTAGTTTTCCAAAACTCTTTTCCAAAAATCAAATTGCTTTCAAACATCTTTTCTAAACTATGTCTCTAACAAATTAAGACCAATTTCTTTTCCAAGCTTAAACCCTAAGTTTTTCATAAACAAAATCATTAGTGGCCACTCGAAGCCTTTGCTTGTTTGATCACTAATGAGGAGTTATTAGTGGTAGTTGTAACACCCCCCTTTTACTATTACAATTAAATAGACAATTATCAGAGTCACCTCGAAGGGCGCTACATTTTTTCACCATTTTTAAAAAAGGAAAATCTCCAAAATAATTTATATAAAAGAAATCACCAAGCAGCGGAAATATTAACCAGTTTAAACATCTCCAGAATTAACAATTAAAGACATCTCCAAAATAAATTAAAACAATTTCCAATAACTAAAATAATAGTTCAAAACGATAACTAACGACTCCCCGGTGCTACATATCAGAGCTGACACAGACCCAAACGAGAGAGGAAGCAAAACCTAGCAATTCCTCCACGAGCACTAGCGATCACCTGCAGCGTTGCCGCATGAGAGCAACATTCCAAGCAGAAGGGGTGAGTCTAACAGAGATAATAAGCAGATGATAAAAATATGCTAGCATCAGGTAACTACAGCAACACAATACAATTACACCATATCACAGCACCAGATACCAAAGGAAAAATCCATTTGACAGTGAACCACCAAAATTATAACATTCATAGACAATGGGATGATATGCAACCCCTCCAGTGGGCATATGCATGCGGTACCGATCACCAAAATGAGCCACGACGGGCATATCACCAATAAACACCAGAGGCAGAGCCTATATCACCAAAACATGCATATGACAATGCGACACCATGATTATGCACCAACTCACCATAACAAGTATTTAAAATAAATACTATATCACCAGAATCAAAACAAATGATTTCACCAAAAATAGCACCAAGTTGTAGCATCACAGCTACCACTAAACTCTCATGAGCATACCAGCACCGCACCTGAAATATTAACACCAGACGGCTCCACAACGCGGACATAACGCACGCACACCACGCACAAGACTGGCGCACAGCGCCTAGGCACATCGTACCTACTTCAGCGAATTAATTAAAATAGCAAACGACATCGGATTTCAACAAATAAATACTTGTTGGAAAGCCCTATGGGTCTGGTTATCATCCCTAAGTTCAGTTTTTGAAGGAGAGTGTCCAATAGGTACAGTTTTCGAAAAGCACACAGGCTAGTTGCAAAAGAGGACAGTTTCTGTCCTTCAAATTCAAGCAATTCCAAAGTGACCAAAACTCAATCAAATTGCATGAAACTTGTGCATAAACTAGGGCAAATTTTGTCTAGTTTTCAAAGAAATTGGATTCGTTCGAAAAGGAGTTCTTTTGAAAACGTGGTAACCAAAACACTGACCCTGTGTCCAGATTGTTTCCAGAATCTTACTCTAACTTGTGGAATTCATATCTCGAGCTACACAACTCTAAACGCACCTAAACCAGTACCAAATTAACAAGCATTAAGTCTATTTTCCAGAAAAATAAACCACATAATTTTTCGGTCAATACAACGTTCCCAGTCACCGAAATACCGAATCTATACCCAAATCGTTTCCAGAATTTTAACCTAACTTGTATCGCCTATAACTCGAGCTATACAACTCCGAATTTAACGAAACCAGTGCCAAAACGACCGGCGTTAAGTCTATTTTCAAAAACAATCAACCTCATAATTTTTGGATCAACCAAACAGCGCCAGTTTTAGAAAAACCGAACCTGTGTCCAGAATCGCTAAATTGCCAAACACCAAACCCTAACGGCAACGACACCGCAACCACCACAACAAAAACGACAATTCGACAACGCGACAACAACAATCAACCACGCACAGCAACAACAAAAACACGAACAATAACAACACCATCATCGTGATACAACAATCACGCAACAACAAATAACGAAACAAATCACAATAACGTGCAATAATCATCAAAGCACCAATCTCAACGAAAACACGATATGCAACAACACGAAAATTCAACAAAACCCTAGACTATCCACACATAATTATCATCAACCCATTATCAAGGTTAAGCCCACCCTTACCTCGAATAACGTAAGCTCCGGAACACGACGAACGAGACACGAACAAAACCACAGCAACACGAACGATCTCCGAATACGGCGACTCCCCCAAACTGCAGCTTCAGTGCGAAGCCAATATCTCTCTCCTCAGAACTCGTTTCGAAGATCCGAACGGTGAAAGTGTAGAAATATATCTTACGAACTTGCTGCCCAAAAACGAAGACGATCCAACGGTTAACGAAACCGGAATCGCAATTTTACGGTGACAGGTTTGAGAAAAACGGGAATTGTTTTCTCTCTTCTTTTCTCTCTCTTTGGTGGCTGCTCTAATCCGAAATTCCTCTCTCTCTCAACCCTAAATTAATCCTCTCCACTTATAATAAGTGAGAAACATAATGGGCTAAATTATTTGGGACTTTATCCACATAGGAAGGGAGCCCAATGCTATTTTTAACTAGCCCACAACACGTGATTATCATCTAACTCGTTTTCAACATAGCTACTACGCCCATAATTTCAATTCTTACAATCATCCTACGGCAATCCAACTTCGAAATAATTTGATTAAATTTTAGGGCGTTACAGTAGTCACTCGAAGCCTTTGCTTGTTTGATTATCATGAAAGCTCCCAAACCTTAAATACATGCGAACCCAATTCAATTCCAAAAACAACACAAGTCATTAGTGGTAATTGTCCTAAGCCTTTGCTAGATGATTATCACCGATGCTCGCCTCATTTGCAAAAAAAGATAAAATAAAAACGTTGTTACTTATAATCACTCGAAGCCATTGCTTGTTTGATTATCGGTTTCAATTTATTTTCTTTCGAGTTAGTAATGAAAACCACTCGAAGCCATTGCTTGCTTGGTATTAGTGAACACTCGAGTCTTATTTCAAAAAACACCTAAAAACTAAAAAGCTAAAAACAAAAGAGCCTTTTCAAAACAAGACTAGAACTACGTAGCTTTGAATTCCTCATCGCACCGGAGGATACGTAGGAGCGGGTTCACCTCCCGTCAAGCACCCTTTTAAAAAATAATAACAAAAAGATTCTTCTTTCCCCAGTTTTCAAAAACATTTTCTTAAATAAAAAAAAGAAGAAAAGAAGTAGAACAAAGTGTTTCAAATCAACAGTCAAAAACCACACACTAAATTAAAGGTTCCCTTTCGGTAGAAAGGATGTGTGGGGTGCTAATACCTTCCCCACACATAACCGACCCCCGAACCTATATCTCTCGTTTTCAAAAGGCCAATCGCCTAAAAGGATTTTTCCAATGTTTTTTCCTAAATTAAAATATTGGTGGCGGCTTCATTGTTTTTCCCGTTAAACGAAGAAGGATCCAAACCGGATTTTTCGGAGTGCATACAGCTGGCGACTCCACTGGGGACATTTTTTTAAGTGGGTCGAACCTATTTAATTTAGTGTGTGGTTTTAATTGTTTGATTTGAATGCTTTGTTCTATTTCTCCCTTTTCTTCTTCTTCTTTTTCTTTTCCCTTCTTTCTTCATCAATGAAGTTTGAGTGTTAATTGCTCTCTTGCATTCTCATACGATCATGTTGCATTCATGTGCATTTACTTCTTCTTCTTCTATGATTGCTTCTTGCTTGAAGTGTAGTTTCTTCTCCTCCTCTTCTTTGTTTATATGCTTATGCTCATGCATCATTCTCCCCAATTCCATTATGTTCCCTTCTTCTTTGCTCCCTTTCTTTGAGGTAAGTTCATGCATATTTCCCCAATTCCATTATGTTCCCCTCTTCTTGGCTCCCTTTCTTGAAGGTAAGCATTGCACACGATTGTTGATTGGTACCCTAGGTTAGTTTACATGCTTATATTAAAATGATATATGTTTGCAAAACCCTAGGGTAGACGACTCTTTGTCTAGACTGTTCTGGTTTTTCCTTGCAGGCGGGGTAATTTTAGATTGGGTAGGCTTTAGGTGCTATGCCCTCATCACACACTTTCACACCTTATGATTTATGTGATATCAGTGGGGTCGTATACCCGGATCTGAAAAAACACATAGGAGAGTGGAGACGAGTAGTGACTGGCATTCGAGACCTTTGTCTATCTGACTCTCATGAAAGTTTCAACCGGAGTACGCTTTCTCATGATACCTCACACTTGGTAGCTTTCTACATTTGTGAGTGCCGTCATGAGAATGTCTCTAGCTCCGGTAACCATTGTGAGGATGTGATTTAGAGCTACATGGGAGGTACCTTTGAGTTGCCTTAGACCCTAGGATTCCCACCTTTGTAGGACACGAGGGCATACAAATTGTGTGCTGCATTGCTAGCTTAGGCATGTTTTCCTCAAAGTGAGCTTTTCAAAAAAAATGAATTTTCAAAAAAAAATCCAAAATATATCTTTTCTTTTTCCATAAACCACTACGTGAGGCGGCACATAGCGTGTTTCCTAAATTTTTGAACTACCGCTCATGAGCATTGTCCTTATTTTTCCACATGCATCATTAGCATCATAATTGCATTGCATCATGCCGCATTTATAAAACCAAATGTAAAAAAATATATTGCATACATTTTGCATCTCATTCATATTTGCTTGCCGGGAATAGCCAAATAATGTACCGTCCTGTCATAGGTGCATAAAGATGGAATCGAATAGCAAAGCTTCACCTACTTCCAGGTTTCCGGTTGTAAAAAGGGTTGATGTTGACAGTTTGAAGCAATGTGCCGCACTGATGGGTCAGATTGAGTTGGGGTCCTTTGACGAGACATATGGGAACATTCGTAGGCTGCTGCAGTTAGATGTTCAGGAAAATGCTCTTGTGGCTCTAAGTCAGTTTTATGACTCAGATATCAGATGTTTTCTCTTCAGAAACTTTCCACTATCGCCCACATTGGAAGAGTATGAACAACTTTTGGGGTTCTCTAGGTCGCATGTCACGCCGTACCGATATCAAGGTCATTATTACACTGATGAAAAGCTAGCATCATTGCTCAAAATCAGTTTATAAAAACTGAAGCTTCAAAAGTTGGAAAGGAATGGTATAGCTGGGTTTCCGCAAGAGTACTTTGAGGGTTTGATGCAATCTTATGCTCTGGCCAAACAGTGGGGTCTCTTCAAGCTGGTGCTTGCTCTAACCATTTTTGGGGTGGTCCTCTTTCCTCAGATAGAGAGATATGTTGATGAAACTGCAATGGGTGCTTTCTTGGCATTCAAAGACACCAAAAATCCTATCAATCCTGTTCCCGCTGTTCTTGCCAACACTTATCAGGCTTTCACCCGTTACAGTGATTTCCACAAAAAGAAAATGTGTTTCTCCTCTCACGTCCTCTATGCTTGGCTTGTCACTCATGTTGTCAACAACCGAAAAGAAGTTAAGGAGTTGATCTCCTATGCCTTAAGCTGTGATGTAAAGATCATGACTTCTCTTGAATGGGTTAAGGTCTTGAAAAGTCTCAACGATCTCCAGATCCGCTGGTTTACCACTGCTTGTTGGAAGGAAAGGCCTATGGTGGTGTTCAGCTGTGGAAGTTTCCAGAATGTGCCTCTCATGGAAACGCAAGGGTGTATCAACTATAATCCTTCACTGACCTTAAGACAACTCGGTTACCCAATGCGGAATTCACCCTCCGAAAGCATGCTGTCTCGCTTTTACCTCTATAAGGGGAGTCCTAAATGCGAAGACTTGCTTCGGCGAGTTCTGCAAGCATGGGAGTCCGTAGTGCATAAGGAAGGCGAAGAGCTGTCCAAGAGAACCAGTAGCATCACCTTTAACCAATGGCTCAAAGAGAGGCTTCAAAATGCAAAATTACCAAATCAAGGGGCACTATCCCTTGAAGAGGAGATATCAGAGCCTTACACTCCTACCTTTGAGGAGTTGAATGAAGTCAAGTCAGCCTTAGAAAAAGTGGAGGAAGAAAAGAATGCATTGCAAACAGAATTGGAGAAAATGACCATAGAGAAGGAAAGGTTAGAGGAAGAAGATGCTATCAAGATGATCGCTGTTGAGGAGAGCGTCAAGCGATTCAAAAGAGAAGAGAAAAGCAAGCTAGAGGCTCAGAAATACCTGAGGGGAGCTAGAGAGGAACTCCAAAGGTGAAAGCAAAAAACAAGAAAAGCACTTGAGGAAGCCGAAGAGTGGAAGAGTATAGCAACTAAGTCAAGACAAGAATCCCGCTTGGTGGTAGAATTGAAAGGTCAGCTAAGGAACCTTGAGCGAGAGAGGAGTTCTATTGAAGATATCCTTAAGGAGTATCAGCAAGCTCTGAGGTTCGAACAAGGAAGATCTGAGGAACTAGGGAGGAATCTCAGGTGTCTAGAAGGGGCTTATAGGCAATTGCAAGCAGAAAGCCAGTATTGGGGGAAACGCTTCATGGCATTGGTTGGCAAAATAGAGGATCAAGAAATCATCAAGGAGCTAAGAGAGGAGATTCAGCTTTGGAAGAACAAATTTTCAAAGCTGGCAGAGCTAGCTAGCCAAGCCATTGCGGGAGTCCCAAAGAATTTGAAAATAGCCGAGGCCGAGATGCACTTCCTCAATACCCCACCCAAGGTTTACCAGTTTGTGAAATTCTGCAAGGCTTTAATCAAGGAGTTCAGAGAGCGATCCCGAGATGCGAACGTCAGCAAGAAAAGGAAGAGGGTCGGAGATTTCAAAGCTCTTTGTATTTGAGCTGTTTATTTGTACCTTTCATTTTGAGTATTTACTTTCCATTTGAGTATTGTATTCCTGAATATTGTACTCTTTTATTTGCTTTCGAGTATTGTACTCCATATGAATATTGTACTATCCTTCCCTTTAAGGAAGTTGTTAAGGCTTTTGTTTGAATTCCCGATGTATGAAGTGTGCTGACTTGCTATTTCGATTCCCCTCTCATTGCATTTCCAAAATTAATTAAAAAAGAGAGAGAGAAAAAATGATTATGTGCTTATGACAAGACGAACTATGTCGCGATTCCTGGCATCAAGCAACATAAATCATATGCATCTGCATTGCATTCATTCATTAATTCATTCACGAGCTCATATAAGTGTTCCATCAACAGAAAGTAAGGCAAGCTGGTTCGCCAACATCGTTATTGGACATGTTCTCAAGCAAGAGGCATGGCAACGATTCTGAACGATCTTGATCAGTCCCATCCAAGTGCGGAGAATCCGAATCAGGCAAATCTGAGCTCAGAGATCAGAAACGAGACAGGCCCAGGTCCAGTAGTGCAGAATCAGGGTAACCCAACTCCGGATAGTTCCAGTCAAGGTGACCAAGAAATCAGAAATGAGATGAATGCTATGAAGGCACAGATGTCAGAGATGATGAGGGTCCTGCTGTCCCTGAAGAATGGAAATGACTACCAAGCTGCTCAATGGCCTCCTTTTGGACTGCCTCTAGGCTACACTCCTCCTTCAAACCCAGAAGTTAACCAAGGAACTGGTCCTTTGGTGAATGTCGAGGATGGACAACCTGCATCTGCAGGATCAGAGGGAGCAATGGGCGAACCTCGGGTTCAGTCTCCACGTCCCATTGTCATACCTCAGGTGACTCCACAAGGCTTTACTCCCCAGCCAGCTGCAAATCCTCAGGCCCAAAGCCTCATTCTTGGGAACTCTGCTTATCCTCATGCTCCGCATGCAGTCTCAACCATGGCTCCAATGTTCCGTCCCCACCTTGGAATGAACAGTTTCCCCCAAGGCTATTATGTTGAGCACCAACAAACTAGAGAAAAGTTTCAGGTGTTAGAAGAGGGCTTAAAAATGATTGAAGGATCAGGCTCTAGATCGAGAGAGGCTCGCGATTTATGTCTCATTCCAGATGTGGTTTTACCTCCTAAGTTCAAAGTGCCTGATTTCGATAAGTACCGAGGTGTAACTTGCCCTAAGAGCCATCTGACCATGTACTGTAGAAAAATGTCTACGCATTCTCATGATGACAAGCTGTTAATTCACTGCTTCCAAGAGAGCCTTGCTGGGGCATCTCTCAACTGGTACATGCAGCTAGAACCGTCCCAGATTCGTTGTTGGAAAGACTTGGCTGATGCCTTCCTCAGACAGTACCAGTACAACACAGATATGGCGCCGGATAGAACACAGTTACAGAGCATGGCAAAGAGGGACAACGAGTCATTTAAAGAGTATGCCCAGCGGTGGAGGGCTCTAGCTGCACAAGTGTCACCACCTCTGTTAGAAAAGGAATTAGTCTTCATGTTTATGGAAACTTTGCCTCCATTATACTATGATCGGTTGATCGGCAGTGTGTCCTCCAACTTTTCAGATATGGTAATCATCGGCGAGAGATTAGAAAATGGGCTGAGGAGCGGCAAGATTGCCCATGGTTCCGCAGGTACAAGCACCCATAAAAAGCCGTTTTCCGGATTTCCAATGAAGAAGGAAGGAGAGACCAACACCATTACCATAAGCCCACCTTATCAACCACAAGATATCCCTGTCCCCACTCAAACACAACCAACCCACTCACCACAAAGTAATCACCATAGAAATTATCAAGACAGAAAACGGACCACCTTTGATCCCATTCCTATGTCATACACCGACCTCTTTAACTACCTTGTCACCAACGAGCTCATCAACACCAGACCCATGAAACCAGTCCAACCACCTTACTTCCGAGGATACAATCCCAACATTACCTGCAGATTTCATGAAGGGGCAGTTGGACATGCTGTGGAAGACTGCAAGGCCTTCAAACTTGTAGTGCAAGATCTGATTGACACCAAAGGGATAACCTTCAAACAAGAAAACCCAAGCATTACAACTAACCCGCTGCCTGGTCATGAAGAACCTGCAACCAATGCCATCCTTGACACGGGAGGCCAACCCTTAATCAGAACTGTGGAGTGTATTCAGACACCACTGAAGGTCATTCATGCAGAGCTGTGCAAGTTTGGGGTCATCAAGAAAGGCTGTACTCAGAAAGAAGTCTGTGCTGATGATAATTGTGCTGGGGCATGTGAGGCCTTCAAGATAGTTTTGCAAGACCTATTGGATCGTCATATAATCCAAATAGGTGTGCAAGAAAAAGAGGAAGATGTGTTGACTTTCCAGTCTGATAAGAACAGAAGTGTCCAGAAGCCTATTGAGGTCCTGTATAGTCAAAAGCCGAGCATGGAGAAACCTAAGACAATTGTGATCCCTGTCCCAGCTCCTTATCAAAAGGATAGTGCTGTTCCGTGGAGTTATGGTGTGCCAGTTCAAACTCAGAATCCTCAAGCTGTTCCCGATGTCACAAACATTGCGGGAAGCAGCGGAGTCACTAGAAGCGGACGTGTCTATGTCCCTGAAGCCCTTAAAGTGGGTCCATCAAAAGAGGATGAGGAAAGAATTCGAAAGGGTAAGGGTAAAGAGCAAGAGCCCGTGGAAAGTAGAAGGGTGTCAGAGCAAGAAGCTTCCGAATTTCTGAGAATCATGCGGCAAAGCGATTACAAAGTGGTGGACCAGCTGCACCACACTCCTGCAAAGATCTCTATCATGTCCTTGCTGCTCAGTTCAGAGGCCCACCGCGCTGCCCTAGTGAAAGTGCTGAATGAAGCCCATGTAGCCCAAGACATCACTGTTAACCAGCTTGACGGCATCGTAGGGAACATCGTTGCTTCCAACTATATTACCTTTACTGATGACGAGCTCACCCCTGAAGGAAAGGGACATAATCAAGCAGTGCACATTTCAGTCAGATGTGGTGAATATACACTTTCTCGGGTCCTCATAGACAATGGATCCTCTTTGAATGTCATGCCCAAATCTACAATGAACAGGCTAGACGTAGACTGTTCATATATGAAGCCTAGCTCAACGCTAGTCAGAGCATTCGACGGTTCCAAGAAAGAGGTTATCGGGGAAATAGAGTTTCCAGTGCAGATAGGGCCTGAGGTGTTTTATGTGAACTTTCAAATCATGGACATCGTATCATCCTACAGCTGTCTCCTGGGAAGACCTTGGATTCATGCTGCAGGAGCTGTTCCTTCATCTCTCCATCAGAGGCTTAAGTTTGTAGTCGACGACAAACTGATAGTCGTCTTTGGAGAAGAAGAGTTTATGATTAACAAGCCCCATCCCTCTCAATACGTCGAGGCTGCAGAGGAATCCCTTGAAACTGCTTTTCAGTCATTGGAAATTGCAAATGCCGCTTTCGCGGAAGAGGAAGCCCCACTGCCTGCACCAAGAATGTCCAATGCTGATATAATGGTCGCCAAGGTCATGCTGAGAAATGGTTACCAGATCGGAAAGGGTTTAGGAAGGTCCGAGCAAGGAATTCTAGCACCTGTCCAGTTGCAAGAGTACAAGGATAGATGTGGGTTAGGATATTGGCCCACTCAAGCTGATAAGAAGAGAATGGCTGAGGAGAAGCGAGAAAGAAGACTAGCTAAGCTTCAGGGGCGAGAATGAAGCTTGAAGAGGGTTCCCATCTGTTATCTCAAGCAGAGCTTCAGGAGCGCGGGCATGCTGGACCCCAATCAGGTGGCTGTCATTGGGGAAGAATCAGCTGTGGAAGACAAGAGTGTGGACCTGGTGCGTCGCAGTGCTGCAAATGAAGAGCTCGGCAATTGGAAGATCATCAATTTCCCTGTTGCTTTCATTTCAAAGTAATGATTTTGTAATGCGAATCCTTTGGCTCTGCCCAAGGCCTCAGGACATTTCATAAGGGCATGCATGTTTTTCCTTCGAATATCATCAATCAATAAAATGTTGTTTTGAATTCTCAAATGAATAAAATCGTTTTTCATACCATTATTGTGTGTCTTCATCTTGTGTTTCTATTTTGTTTGTTCATTCTGTTTCCATTCCCGCAAATGCAGATCTAAAATGAACATCTTTGAAAATAATGATGCCAATGATTCATATGTTAACTTTGATTACCCCGTTAACCAAGCCGAGGAGGATGTTGAGGATGACTGGGAAACTCCTCCAGAATTGATGAGAATGGTTGGGCAAGAGGAAAAGGTTATTCAGCCACATGGGGAATCTGTTGAGACAATCAATCTGGGCACAGAGGACAGTAAGAAAGAAGTCAAGGTTGGCACTTCGATGAATGAAAGTGAGCGTAAGAGGCTAATTCAACTCCTGCATGATTATGATGATGTCTTCGCATGGACTTACCAGGATATGCCAGGGTTAGATACTGATATAGTGGTGCACGAGCTTCCAGTCAAGCCTGAGTGTCCTCCAGTGAAACAGAAACTGAGAAGGATGAAACCAGAAATGTTTTTAAAGATCAGAGATGAGGTGAAAAAGCAGTTTGATGCTGGTTTCCTAGCGGTAGCAAAATATCCGCAATGGGTTGTGTGTTGGGACAACATAATGAATCCGGGAAGAAAGAGCATGCCATCTACTATCTGAGCAAGAAGTTTACTGACTGTGAAACAAGGTACTCATTGCTAAAAAAGACTTGTTGTGTATTAGCTTGGGCTGCTCACCGTTTGAGGCAGTACATGCTAAGTCACACTACTTGGTTGGTATCTAACATGGATCCTATCAAGTACATCTTCGAGAAGCCCGCACTTACAGGGAGAATTGCCCGCTGGCAAATGCAGTTGTCAGAATATGACCTCCTGTACGTCACTCAGAAAGCCATCAAGGGTAGTGCGCTGGCCGAGTACCTAGCACATCAGCCTATCGAAGACTATCAGTCGATGCAGTATGACTTTCCAGACGAGGATATCATGGCTCTATTGGAAGAAAGGAAATCCCCGGGAGATGAAAGATGGAGAGTGATATTTGATGGTGCCTCCAACATATATGGGCACGGAGCTGGGGCAGTACTGATTTCCCCT
Source organism: Astragalus glycyphyllos (assembly GCA_963573325.1). Taxonomy (NCBI): domain Eukaryota; kingdom Viridiplantae; phylum Streptophyta; class Magnoliopsida; order Fabales; family Fabaceae; genus Astragalus; species Astragalus glycyphyllos. The sequence goes on along the minus strand of OY754313.1, from coordinate 46,526,908 downwards.
GATAGTCGCTTCATCCCATTCACTACCAGACTGAGTTTCTATGTCACAAACAATATTGCAAAATATGAGGCATGTATTCTTGGCATTCAGGCAGCCCTAGATTGGAAAGTTTAGAGACTAGATGTGTATGGAGATTCAGCTCTAGTCATTCACCAGGTAAACGGCGATTGGGAGACCAGAGATCCCAAGTTGATTCCTTACCAAGACTACATCCGAGAGTTGGCTGAGCCTTTTGAGGAAATCACATTTCAGCATCTTCCTCGCAATGAGAATTAGTTGGCTGATGCACTGGCCACTTTGTCTTCAATGTTCAACATCAACTGCGACAAAAACTTGACTCACATCAGAATTCAGCATCGGGATCTGCCAGCCCATCACTACTGCGCAGCAATTGAAGAAGAATCTGATAGTAAACCTTGGTATCATGACATCAAGCAGTACATCTTGAACAGAGAGTATCCTCCCGGGGCCTCCGAGAATGACAAGAGAACACTCAGAAGGTTGTCGATGAATTTCTTCTTGAGCGGCGAGGTGCTCTATAAAAAGAATCATGATAAGGTACTCCTCAGGTGTGTGACAAAGGAGGAATCAGAAAGAATTATGAGAGATGTCCATGAAGGCTCATTTGGGGTTCATTCCAGCGAACATACCATGGCAAGAAAGATATTGAGGGCCGGCTACTATTGGCTGCAAATGGAATCCGACTGTTACAGCTTTGTGAGAAAGTGCCACAAGTGCCAGATCTATGCCGATCATATCCATGTGCCACCTGCTTCCTTAAATGTTCTGACTGCCTCTTGGCCATTCTCAATGTGGGGAATGGATGTCATTGGTCCTATTGAGCCTAAAGCGTCAAACGAGCATCGCTTCATTCTAGTCGCCATTGACTACTTCACCAAATGGGTTGAAGCCGCCTCGTACTCCAGCATAACCAGCTCTGTGGTTGCTAAGTTCGTAAAAAGAGATCTAGTTTGTCGCTATGGCCTTCCAGACAAGATCATCACAGACAATGGTAGCAACCTGAACAGCAAGATGATGAAAGAGCTATGCAAAGACTTCAAAATCCAACATCATAATTCTTCTCCATACCGTCCCAAAATGAATGGGGCAGTCGAAGCAGCCAATAAGAACATCAAGAGGATCGTGCAAAAGATGGTAGTAACCTATAAAGATTGGCATGAGATGCTTCCTTTCGCTCTGCACGGGTATCGTACCTCAGTGCGCACTTCAACTGGGGCAACCCCCTTCTCTTTGGTTTATGGGTCGGAAGCAGTCCTCCCTATCGAAGTTGAGATACCCTCCTTGCGGGTGTTGATGGAAACCAAGTTGGAAGAAGCTGAATGGGTTCAAGCTCGTCTGGACCAGTTGAACCTCATCGAGGAGAAAAGAATTGCTGCCCTGTGTCATGGACAACTGTATCAACAAAGGATGAAAACAGCCTTCGACAAGAAAGTGCATCCTCGAGAATTCAAAGAAGGAGACCTCGGGCTCAAAAAGATCCTGCCTATTCAGAGTGACCCTCGTGGGAAATGGGCTCCTAGCTATGATGGACCCTATGTGGTAAAGAAAGCCTTCTCTGGAGGAGCATTGATACTCACCAGCATGGATAGTGAAGAACTCAGAAACCCAGTCAATTCAGATTCAGTCAAGAAATACTACGCCTGAGAAAAATGAAAAGAAAAAGAGAAAGATGAGCCAAGCAAGAATTAGCTCGCTAGGTTGAAAACCCGAAAGGGCGGCCTAGGCAAAAAAAGAGTGACCCGGTGGACTGAAAACTCGCAAAGAGCGGTCCAGGCAAAAATTAGGGTCAGAGAAGTTGGACTTAAAAGAAAAAGAGGCAAGCATCACCTCCAAAGGTTTGGATAAAAGGGTGATCAAGGCTGCAAGTATGGGTGATTGGCACACTTCAAAGATGAAAAGCGCTCCTAAGATCTGCTGCGTCCATTTTTCTTGTTTTTTTTCTTAGTTTCAAAAAATTCCAATGTACTCTTTTCAGTCGGCGTGACCTTCTGCACGTTCGGTTTCCATATGAATAAAAGTCCAAGTTTTTCACTCCATCTGTTTGTTGTTTTACCATTTGTTTTCTTTTCATTTCTGCTTTAAAATGATGTTTTATGGTAGATGATAAATGATTATGAAAATGTGCATAAATCAGAGCATTAAAATCATTGCGAAATTTTTGAAAATTACAAAGAAAAGAGATGATCTTTCAGTCAGGTAAAATTCACAAGAACTAAACAAAAAGCACTGATTGCATCAAAACAAATCTCAAAAAGGTTGGAGCGTGGCTCTCGCACTTTCATCATGGACGATCATTGTGCCTCGTAACGCAAGTCCAACGATTTGGTCGAGCCAGCAAAAGAAAAAGCCAAAAAGAGCAAAAGAGCAACAACTAGCAAAAGAAAAGAAGAGAAGAAAAGAAAAGCTAAAAAAAAAAAAGAAAGAGCAAAAGAGCAATAAGAAAAAAGAAAATCATGCATTACATTGCATTCATCAAACATAAACAAAGAGAAATTCATGCATTACATTCATTCCATCAAAACAGCAATCATGGCATTTGCATTGCATGCATTTGTTCATCTCACTTGCAGGTACAAAGACGGATAAATACTTCGGTGTTAATCCCCGCACTCAGTTCCCAGAAAACGCTCCCTCAGTTCGGAGTTCAAATGCTTTTCAGTTCAGCGCTCAAGCGTGCATTGCAGTTTGGAGTTCAAATCGCTCTTGCCAGAGTTCATCGCTCCCTTCTGTCCATGGTCTCACGTCGTGTACGAGCAACACGATGGACCGCAGCCCCATGTGAGGTTCAACGGAATAGTTGAATCCGCCTAAGATACAGTGGACGCCGTGCATTGATCAGTATATCAGTTTCGGAGCTGATAACGATCCCCCCCGGTCGCTCGAAAGGCCATTCTCAGGATGCGTGCTCCTCAAAGCCACGTGCAAACGCGGACTCGCCAAGGGTTCGTTTAAAGGTTTTAGGCAACCTTGCATTTTACCGCTTTCTTTATCGCTTTCTTCATTTAGCGTTTTCCTTGCTTTTCGCAGTTAGCGTGCAAGTCGTTAATCATTTCATTTACTGCTTTCTCATCAGCGCGCCAAGCGTTCATTTTTCAAAAAAAAAAAAGAAAAAAAGAAGAAAAAGAAAAAGAAAATTCGGGTTTCTCCAAGTAGACAAAATTGGTATAATTTCTGAATTCTTTATTTTTATTTTAACTTCGAAATATGTCTCGGCCAATTCATATTTCTTGGTAAAATCCAAATAAAGAGGGGCAGCTGTCATACCCCAATTTTGTCCGCCTAGTTTCAAAACCCTAATTTTCAGCAAAAATAAATAATTTTGTAAGTGATGCATTATTTGAGAAAGGGTTTAGGGTATTTACCCAAGCATTCTAAGGTTTTCAAAATCATTTTTGAGAAATTAAGGAATTTTGGGGCATTTAAAAGGGGCATTGTTTGGTCAATTTCAATTTAATAAATTTTTGCTAGTTGAAAATCCAATTAATTAATTTTTGGGAATTTATTTAATGAAATTGTATTATTTTGAACAAAAAAAAATAAAAAAATAAAGAAAATCATTTTTCAAATTGTGCGCATATTTTATATGTGTAGTAAAAAAAATCAAGTTCAAATTAATTCAAGAAAGCATTTCAAAAAATAGTACAAGGAATATTCCCAAAAATTATATGATAGGATTTTTGTTGGCAATTTTGGTCATCTCTCATTTTCAAAAGTGGCATATTCTTCAAGATATCTTGTATATGGCTCAAAATGGTTAGATTTATGTACAATTATCTTGAAAGGAATAATCAAAATTGAGAGGATAATTGGAAGGTTCATGGATAGTACAATAGTACAATTGCCAACTTGCAAAACTTGGGCACCACTCTCATTGCTTGGCTGAATATCTACCCCTTCATTTCCCTCTCATTTTGCATTTTTTTGCCCCTCATCAAAGTGTGTTTCAATCCTCACCCTTGATTCAAAATTAAAATGCAATCCTAGAATGAGATGAGGTACACAATGACCTAAATGCCCCTAAACCTAATTGCACATTATATATACCCTCATATCCTCACCTCTCACAAGTTTTGGCACACAATTCACACTCAAAAACCTAGCCTCTCCTCTTCTCCCTTCTTGGCCGAATACCCCTCTTCATTCCCTCACCTCATTTCTTCACTTTTTCACTTCAAATCAACATTCTAGTCCTAAATCCTTCATCATCCTTGCATTCTCTTCAAAGATCCATCTTCAAATCTCAAGAATCAAGCTCAAGATTGAAGATTAGAGGGTTGATTCAAGTGGTTTAGTGTTCATTCACCTTAATTCTTTCGCTATTCTAGCTTGGAGTTGAGGTATACTCTCAATCTTAGCATCATCAAAATTTTAGCACCAAAAATGTAGATCATCAATCTATTTTTGCATATCAAGCATTTCTTTGCATTTTAGTGCTCTATTTTATGTTGAAATGTTGATATAATTGTTGTTGTTGAATGAGAGATGTGTTTCAAGCATTTTGACAAACACTTTGGGAGGTTTGGATGCTTGAAATGCATCTCTCTCTTGGAATAAATTGTGTGTTTGTGCTATTTTCATTTTGTGCTTGCATTTTCATGAATAAAATTGTGATTTGGGCTTATGTTTCATTTCGCATATTGTAGAAAAATTAGAGTTTGTACGATTTTAGTGCATTCCTTTGCTTAATCATGTGAATCCTTGCCAAAAAGTTTGATCTATGTCATTTGCTTGCATGATTTTGTTGCTTTCAAAGAATAAAATGAGGTTTTAGCTCTATGTTGGTGTCGCATTTCATGAGATAATTAGGGTTTGTGCTTGTTTTTGTTGCTTGCTTTGAAAATCATGTTTGTGTTGATGATTTGGTAAGAGGATTTGACACTTATGCACTTGTGCATATCCCAAGTGTTAAAGATTACCTAAAGGGATTCAACACCTTAATTGCATATGCTTGCTAAATAAAATGTCAAATTGATTTTTCATGGCTTGCTAATGATCTTACTTGAGGCAAATGCCCTTTCCAACTTATTCCTTTCATGTGGTTGACTGTAGAAATATGCTAAATGTTGATGCCATCAAAATGATACCACATTGTTGCTTATGTCAAATGTTGATGTGAAATCCCTAGGATTTTGCAAGTGATTCATTAAATGTTTGGATTCACTTGTGCTTTGTAACTTCCTTGCCTACTCACATGTTGTGTCATAAATGCCTAGTTAGGTTCATTTCTTGCCATGCATCTTCAATAAGATGTTCAATTTAGGTTCATTCTCTTGCCTATTCATGCATTTTTGCCAAAATGTTCAACTTGGGTTCATTCTTTGCCTATCTATGTATTGTGACATGATATGTGTAGTCTAGGTTCATCTTTGCCTATTCATGCATTGTGTATTCAAATGTTGTAATGAGATGTTTTCAACATGAAAGGGTAAGTTGCAAATTGTGTCTATGTTGTTGCTTGCTTGATAATATGCTCTCAATGAATGTGCTATGCTTGCATCTATGAACTTTCTTGCATTCATTGTTTTCTTTTCTAAACAACTTGACATGAAAATGGTTACTAGTTTAGATCATTGCATGAATTGTAGTCTAGCAATTTGCATTTTGGTTATTGACTTGGAACTTGATTGAAAATGTTCTACTAGTTTTCCAAAACTCTTTTCCAAAAATCAAATTGCTTTCAAACATCTTTTCTAAACTATGTCTCTAACAAATTAAGACCAATTTCTTTTCCAAGCTTAAACCCTAAGTTTTTCATAAACAAAATCATTAGTGGCCACTCGAAGCCTTTGCTTGTTTGATCACTAATGAGGAGTTATTAGTGGTAGTCACTCGAAGCCTTTGCTTGTTTGATTATCATGAAAGCTCCCAAACCTTAAATACATGCGAACCCAATTCAATTCCAAAAACAACACAAGTCATTAGTGGTAATTGTCCTAAGCCTTTGCTAGATGATTATCACCGATGCTCGCCTCATTTGCAAAAAAAGATAAAATAAAAACGTTGTTACTTATAATCACTCGAAGCCATTGCTTTTTTGATTATCGGCTTCAATTTATTTTCTTTCGAGTTAGTAATGAAAACCACTCGAAGCCATTGCTTGCTTGGTATTAGTGAACACTCGAGTCTTATTTCAAAAAACACCTAAAAACTAAAAAGCTAAAAACAAAAGAGCCTTTTCAAAACAAGACTAGAACTACGTAGCTTTGAATTCCTAATCGCACCGGAGGATACGTAGGAGCGGGTTCACCTCCCGTCAAGCACCCTTTTAAAAAATAATAACAAAAAGATTCTTCTTTCCCCAGTTTTCAAAAACATTTTCTTAAATAAAAAAAAGAAGAAAAGAAGTAGAACAAAGTGTTTCAAATCAACAGTCAAAAACCACACACTAAATTAAAGGTTCCCTTTCGGTAGAAAGGATGTGTGGGGTGCTAATACCTTCCCCACACATAACCGACCCCCGAACCTATATCTCTCGTTTTCAAAAGGCCAATCGCCTAAAAGGATTTTTCCAATGTTTTTTCCTAAATTAAAATATTGGTGGCGGCTTCATTGTTTTTCCCGTTGTACGAAGAAGGATCCAAACCGAATTTTTCGGAGTGCATACAATGACCACTATCACACAATTGACTAATGCTTAAGAGATTATGCTTTAAACCTTCTACATACTGAACATTCTTTATTTTGGGAGAAGATAAATTACCTATAGTACCTATACCTTTGATGTAAGACTTGTCATCATTGCCAAAGACAACACAGTCTCCATCAATTCTCTCCAATGAGAGAAATTTATCCTTTTCTCCTGTCATGTGCCTCGAACATCCACTGTCTAAGAACGACAGCTTTTTCTTGGATGCTAAGAGGCATTCCTGTTTCAGAAGATAATTGAGACTTAGGTACCCAGAATTTCTTGGGTCCTTCAGAGTTAGTTTTCTTCAAATGATAGTTCTTTTTAACTTTGAAACATACAGAAATGTCATGACCAAATTTTCTACAGTATGTGCATCTCAATCTTGGTTTTCTAGTCTTTGAGACCTTATTGGAACTCTGTCCAGTGTATCTCTTTCTAGGATCATCAATCATAATTTGATTTGAGATGACCTTTTCTTTAGTTAACATTGAGAATTTGTTTCTAAGAAGGTTGTTCTCTTTTTCAAGATCAGACAAAGCTGATTTGAACTCTTCATTTATTCTCTCAATGTGCAGTATATGTTGTTCACGAATTCCAGTGAGTGTGTTACTAAGAGTGTGAATGGTTTCTACCAGATGTTCATTTTGTTTTTGAAGATCTTCATTCATTCTTTTAGCTTCATAAAGTTGGTTTTTAAACATCACACATTTTTGAGATAAAGTGTTTGAATCAGCTAATAGATGTTCAAAAGCATTTTCAATTTCTTTGCATGAAGGACAGATTGGTTTGAAAGTGATTACCTCATCTAGATCAGGATCTACCATGAGACATGAGTTAGTTGATTCAATGTCTGATTTAGGATTGAAGTTTTGACTGGCTTGTGAAGGTTCTTCAAGATCTGCCATAAGACAGAAATGAGCAGCCTCCTCTTCCTTTCCTGATTCAGATTCTTCAAAGTCATCCCATGTAGTTAGTAAAGCTTTCTTCTTGGTGTTGAACCTTCTGTTTTCACTTTTGAGTTATCGACATTCATTTCTGAAATGTCCAGGTTTGTTGCATTCGTAACACACAGGAGGATTTTTGTTGGAACTTTCTCCTTTTGATATATCCTTCTTGAAGAAGGGTTTCTTGTTGTTCTTCCTGAAAGCCCATCTTCTTAATCTTCTAGAGATGAGGACTAACTCATTTTCTTCATCAGTATCATCACCATCATCACTTTCTTCATAAGTTTCACTTTGTGCCTTCAGAGCCATTGCTTGTGAAGGTTGAGCAGTTTTTTGAGAAACTTTGAGTGCAACAGTTTTAACTTTCTTTGGATGTAGTTCATCTATGATTTCTTGCTCATGCACCATGAGGGATCCCAGTAGATCCTCTATTTGAAGAGTTGATAGATCTTTAGCTTCTGTTATAGCAGTCACCTTGGGTCTCCATACCTTATGCAAGCATCTCAGAAGTTTTCTGACTTTGGCTTGATTAGTGTATGTGTTCCCTAATGAGTTCAGATCATTTGTGATGGTTGTGAATCTGCTAAACATTTCTGAGATAGTTTCTTGCTCCTCCATTTTGAATGTTTCAAATTTATGGATGAGAAGGTAGATCTTTGCTTCCTTGACTTGATTAGTTCCTTCATAAGCAGTTTTTAAAGTACCCCAAATTTCTTTGGCAGTTTGTTTTCCAGCAACTTTATCATACTCACTTCTTCCTAAAACACAAGTAATAAAGAATTTAGCTTTAGAGTTTAGGAGTACCATACGTTTGTCTTCATTGTTCCAGCTAGCCTTGGGTTTTGGAATGGTTTCTCCTTCAGCATTTCTTACAGATGGAATAAAGGGACCATTCTCCATAATACCCTAGAGATCAACATCTTGTGATTCCAGAAATAGCCTCATTTGATCCTTCCAAAAGAAATAGTGTTCACCAGTGAATCCAGGAGGTCTGTTTGCAGATGCTCCTTCCGGGAGGAACATAACAGATTTTGAGTTGTTCATCACTTCCTTCAGGATCTTTCCTCTATCACTGTAAAGTGAGCTTAGCCCTTAGAGGTGAGCTCTGATACCAATTGAAGTGACTAAGTTACACAAGAAAGGGGGGATTGAATTGTGTACCCTTTTAAAAATTTGTACCTGAAACCTTCTCAAATAAATAACTCTCAAGATAAACTTGGTTTGAGAAGATAAAGGTTAGTCTTTCTTAACAAAACAACCAATGAATAAAATACTTGATGAATGATAAAGATAAACCTTGAAGTAGTAATAGAGAGGTTTGAATAAAACAAATTTGGTTATGAAAAGTTTAAATACCAGTTTGAAAACAGTCTTGTGAAGGTTGATTGAGTTAACCTTCACTAGGTTTTAAATACGTTCACAAGTATTAAGCAATTAAGATAGATAGTAAGGAACGCATGTAAATGACAGAGAGGATTTATACAGGTTCACCCAACAATGGCTACTTCTTGTACCCACTTCCCAAGTGAGTATTTCCACTATCTTTCAAGTATCACTTACACTTGCTTTTGTTCAACCACAAAAGACTTCAAACAATACTTGCTAATGATCAACACACACCAGCAACGTGCTCTCTTTACACAGCTACACCAAGCTATTCCTACTAGAAAACTCTCCTAGTTTCCTAAAGGATTCCTCTATCAAGTAGATTCTAACCAACACTCACCTCTCGCTAGGTATTTTGATAGAATGCTCACTAGATAGCTTTTTACAATCAAAGGTTTGGGTTTGGGATATACAATAGCTTGAATAATAAAACACACTAAGTGCTTGCAAGCTGACACACACTCTATAGAAAATCCAGGCTTTGTGAAACTTGAGTGTGGGATGAGTAGGATGGAAGAACTTTGTGAAGCTTTAGTTGTGTAGGTTCCAATTCACTCTCATGATTTGTGACTTCTATTTCCAACCTTTAAATAGCCAATTGATCTGAATATGGCCGTTGGAAACTTGAATATATTTGTTTGGAGATGTCCAAAGGTCCATAGAATTATCTGGTTAACGGTTCCAAAGTTAACAGCTTTTGAAGCTTCACAAGCTGACAGTTGTACCTTCTGTTAGCTTTTCAACCTTCACACGCTGACACAGTGCTTTATGTTCAGAATTCTGGCTTTCCCTTAGCTAGCTTGTACTTGTAAAGCAGTTTTACAGCTGTTACACCAAGCTTCACATCCTTTAATCTTAAACACCTTTTGTTTGGCCTAGGAACAATCATGGATTTCCTCCTTCCTTTATTACAAGATTCCAGCAACAACAACTCTCTGATTTTCAATAAATGAGAGCTAACATGTTTCTTTTATTGAGAAGCTTGATGAGGATGATCTTCATACAATGTTCTTGAACTTGTTCTTCATCTTCATATTCAACCTTCACAATTCTTAATCTTCAAAATAAATGTGGGGCCACACTCTTTTTAATTCTTGTCAATGTTGCGTTGACTTGGTCAACCCTTTCAATGTGACTTTTTGCGTTGACTTTTGGTCAACTTTCACAGTTGACTTGGTCAACCTTCACAGAGATCAACCTTCACATGACCTTAACCTTCACATCTTTCAACCTTCATAACTCTTTTCTACCTTCATTTTTCTATGATCTTTTTAGCACAAGGTAGTCTGATATTTTTCTATCTTTGAAGGCTTGTTCTTCACACTTGAAATAAACTTGTTAGATAACATCAACAAGAAAACTTAATATCTTACTAAGTTTGTATCATCAAAACATACAAAGATTTTCATTCCAACATTAATGAGTCTTGTGATCCAACGATGGTTCGGAGCACGGTCGTCCGAACCAGTTCGGACGTGGTGCCACCGAACTAGAAACAAACACACAGACACCCCCCTTTTTAACTGGTTCTTGATGAAGGAGAGTTGTGTTAGAATTGGCAGTTATTATTATGGCAATTGTGATGTTTTATTCTGTTATATATTATTATATATTATTTCTATTTCTATTAGGACAGTTATTATAAATTGTGTCCAGAATTGATGTAGTAACTGTTGTATGGCAGTTATTGATAGTTAATAATGTTAATAGTTTGTATATAAGGGGAGGGAGCATGGGAGATGTATCTGATGTAGTATTAATGGAATTGGGGCCTTTTTAGGCATTGGGAGAAACTAGAGACTCTCATATGTTCTCTAAGAAATCATTGTTATCGTTAATTTCCTTGTAATTTTTTTTTTACAAAGTTAATTTCCTTGTAATTAGTGTTGATTGGTTGCAACTCTGATTCTGTCCTAGTGAATAAAGGCAGAATTCTGTGTGAAATTAATATTATTAGATTTAGTTTCTAACAACTGGTATCAAAGCAATTACTTTCCTGGTTAATATGATTACAACAAAATGAGTAAGGGAAGAAGATAGAAAGAAAATCGATACTATCTTAGAAAATGTCCAGTAGTTAACCAAAATTTTACAATTTGTATAGCAATTACAGAATTCCTTCCAATATTTGCATGGAATTCAGAAATTGTCCAAGAACGGCACAACACTGTGCAGGAAGCGAACAGGCGCAACAAAGAACCCATTGGCCTGCAATTTAGGCACGAAGAGTCAGATGCAAGCCGCTATGGCAAGCGTGATTTCCAGAATTTTGGGCGTGTTTCTGGGTATGGAGGGCGTGACGACGGTTATCATAATGCTGGTGGGTTTTGGCGCGATAGGGACCAGAATTGCCGCATCAACAGAAATAGGACAGAAAGTCCTTGGGAAAATTCTAATGCAAAATTTGAAGATAGCAATTATGTACATTATCGTTGTACCAATATGAAAGAAGAAAGAGGGAAGAAATTAGAAATTTATGTGATTGAGGGAAATTCTACCAAGCCAATTATCAAGCGGTTTGGGTTCGAATTTGATTCTGTAGCGAATCGAGAGCATGGCAGTTATTCACAGTTATTATGTTTGATAGTCTTGTATGTTCTCTAGGAAATCATTGTTATTGTTAATTTCCTTGTAATTAGTGTGGATTGGTTGCAAACTCTGATTCTGTCCTAGTGAATAAAGGTAGAATTCTCTGTGAAATTAATATTATTAGATTTAGTTTCTATCAGGTTGCAAATCGCTCTTTTCCACCTCTAGTCAAACAAAAACCACACTACGTATAGAAAAGGGAGTTAAAGTCGAATAAATTAGACTTTTGAAGTCGGGTGCGAGTCCGACTTCTATTAGAGAGTCTTTGTATTTGAGCAAAAACTCAGACTCATTTATCATTAGAATAAACTGTTCAGGTAACATTTCACTATCTTGCAGCAATATAAAACATCATAGTAGATATGAACCAAATAACACAAAGTATATATGTAGTAGCTAAAAGTTTTAAAAGTAAATAGAGACCAAAAAACCACATCAAATAAATAAGAAAGGTTTGTAAAGTCTTGGAACATGGGGTGTAAATGTAGATAGATTTTTCCATATGTATGGATAGTTTTATATAGATGATAAGAGCATACCACTAAACACCACTTATGTGACGTTGCATTAGAGTAAGTGCGACCCTAAGAGCCAAAATTCGGGCATCTACTATTATCATACATGTTTTTAACACTAGCAGCCAAAATGGCTAGTGTGAGACCAACATTACTTGGTGGTGCTTTTGTCTTGATATGCTTGAAAATACAAGGCTTACCAAATTCCAATGCTCTTGTTGAGTGATTGTTTTAACTCATTAGTGATCGACATGGTTAAGTGGATGGAGCTCATATTTTTGTATTGGCCATGGATTCAAGAGAAGAGCTTCAATGTTTTTCTTTGTTGATCCTCCAGAGTGAGTGTAGCCATCTTCATCCTTATATAAAACATCCATCACACGTGATAGGTTTAAAACACGCATAAGGAGAGGCTTTGCCACTTCGATAGGATTGAGAAACACTTCGTTGATGTCTTTCCAAGCATCTGTCACTTGTCTTAGAAATTCATTAATTGTATCTTGTTTTGTGGCGCTATGTTGCTTCATGTAGCACTCGACAGCAGATACAACATGCCCCCTTTTTTGCTCAAACTAATCAAATTAAAGGAAATAACTTGTCAAATATATATATATATATATATATATATATATAGTCAGAACATAAATCAAGACACTATATTAAAAAAAGTGAAGCTAGATGAAGAAATTATTGACAATAATGTGAAGTTCTCTCTAGTTATGTTACTTAATTTTGTAACGTCAAAATTAGAGAGAGATTTCAATTTTCTCGTCACAAATTTTGGCCTCTAATTTTGCTTATTTTAGTGGTAGTGAAAACATAGAAAAATGATTCTGATTACCTCATTGGAAACAATGTCATCCATGAGCCTGCAAATAACAATAGAAGCATTAACAATTCTAGGGTTATTGGTTAACCATTGGAATGTCTTTTCTGTTGCAATACATCCCATCCCAACGAAGGATGTTGAAGTGATAAAGCGATATCCAACAGATACTTTTGCAACATCCATATATTCTTCCGTTGTTGGTATATAATTGCTATTCAACCATTGGGCCTCAACAAAGTAAGCTTGGACAACCCTTATCAACTGGTACAACACATTAATTTAGAACTATATATATATATATATATATATGGGTTAAACACATTTAGGGATTTAAATAGTGTTACAATTCCAAAATTACTAAATAACTAACATGGTCCTTGAAACTTTTAGATCATGCAACTTAATCTCCCACATTATTAGTAATATTTCAAGTTGGTCCATGGAATTGCAAAATGTCAATCAAGTCTGTCCTTTTGTCTTGGTCTTTTAGTAAAGACATCATTGACATTATTCACTTGGTTTCAAATGCATCCCTCAAATTACCATTTTAATATCATTATAATCCCCACGAATATCAACGGAGGGAGGAATCTGATTATTTTTTATGTAATTACAAGGATCATTTTGCAATACTAATAATTTGAGGGACTAAGATGATATTGTCTTACAAATTTAGGGACGAAATATGATATTTACTCATTCCAAAAGCTAGCATTAAGTTACATCCTGTTCAAATGAAGAAAATATTTGTCATGTTTGTATATAAAACTTAACTTATACTTAAATCAAGTATAAGTTATTTTTATAATAAATAAAAAAATTGAAGTTGTTTTATATTAACTATAAGTTGTTTTCATAAGGTAAAGCCTTATAAAAATAAGTTGAAAACAACTTATGGACAAGTCATTAAACTATTTTTATAAGCTCTTTCATTTTCAAAAGACTTAAATGCTTATTTTTATAAGGCAAAATACAAAAAGGTAATGTTAGAGTCATACTTCACTTTTGGCATAACGTACACAAAACTCTCTTCCTTCCTTGGCCATCTCTTGCTCAATTTCTTCAAAAAGATCAAAAAGGGCTTTGCAGCAAAATTTCATATATTCAGGTAGAAAACCAATGTTGCCAATATCCCACCTAAATATAGTCCATTGATTATATAAATGATCATCATAAGTTAAACAAATTTCTTTCCAAAATCTATAATTCACTTGCAATTATTTTAGATAACATTATTAACCACATACCTTTCGATAGCTTCGGTAAAAAGTACTAACTCCTCTAATGTACCATAAGCATCATATATATCATCAATTATTGTTGCTATAGCAAAAATCTTGCTCATGAGTATTCTACCTAGAGAGTACTGAGGTTCAAAGTACACTCCCAATACCCAAAAATACCCTTCCACTACCCTATCACGTGCAAAAGGTAGTTTGGTTACGAAATCACAATCTTTCCACCACCTAATTCATTAAACACAAAAAAAAAATAGACTTAATTGCATATTTCGTCTACAATTTTTTCAATTTGGTGAAAACAATCACTTTATTTTTATTTTGACAATTTAGTCCTCCAAAAATTATGTGTTTGGAAAAAATGGAGGATAAAACTATAAAAAGAATCCATGATTTTAGAGGACGGGGTTTAATTAAAAAATATAGAGATCAAGTTAAAATAATTAAATGTTAGAAGAATAAAATTCACTAAAATAAAAATTGAGTGACCAATAGTGATGTAACTAAAAAAAATGACCAATTTCGTAGAACTAAAAGTTTCCTAGGGAAGTGCAATTTTAGAAAAAAGAAAATCAATAACTAAGACATAAAGTCACTACTTTTTAAATATTTACAAAGATAGTGTGATTGGAAAACTTACTTAGAAATAATTCCAACTTCCTTCTGATGTTGTTTTTGGAGCATATTAAAATCTAATTTGGCAAATAGTAGCAGCGTTTCATCATGGTCACGATTTTCTTCATAGGTAGAAATGTAATTCCTTGCCACTAGCCTAGATAGGTTCTTTAGGAGTGGACGCTTTAGAGAATTATTGATATTTGCACATTGAGAAGGACTAGGTTTGGTAGACATCAATTTAAGGTTTGTGGAAGTGAAATCAAGTGCTTCATCTAATATGTCTTCACCATGAGTCCTTAAATGTGCAGCTTCATATAAGCTTAACATTCCATCAACATCGGGTATAAGCTTTTTGCTAAACTTTCCTTTCTCGTCTTTGAACTCGTTGAATACAGCTAGATACCAATCATTAACAACAATGAGATTAATAAATTTGTTATTAAAAATTAAATTTGTTTTCCATTATGCATGTATATGTATATTATGAAGCGTTTTTTTGACCCAAAGATAGGCAACAAAATCAACTACAATCTAGATGATTAACAACGTTCAAATACATGGTGGTTAATTATATGTTCAGTAAAGAGTTAATAGATATATCAGATATTGAAACTCATTAAGTAACACTAACATAACTTTATTAACACAAATTTCAATGTGATTAACAACAATTTCAGTGTGGCTAAAGTTAGGGTTTTGATAGTATAAGCCTTATACTGACCCTAAAGATTCTTCGTTGCAAGCTCAAACAAATACAAACATCAACTATTGGATGAAGATCGAATGCGACTCATATTTTTCAAGCAGTAGTTAAATATAAAATACAAATCGATATACAACTAATCTTCTTCCAACAATCGAGATTTCTAATTAATAAATATAAAGCTAGTAGCTGCATAGAATCAAAGATATATTTATATATATATATATATATATATATATATATATATATAGACACACACATGTAGATATACGGTGGGACATACCAGAAGAAATATGATACCCGTGTTGCCTAAGTAGTCTAAAGACAAGGGCAAGAGAATTGGGGTCCTCTTCATTGAGAGTCATTATACCATTTTCAACACAATTATCGTGAATATGTTGCAACACTTCATCAATCTCATGTTCAAAATGATAGCATAATCCCAATCGTTGAATAGTGTCAATCAAGTTAGCTTTCCTCAAGAGACTCGCCTTTTCATTCATAGAGACTAGCATCTTTCTCACATGTTCCCTCAATATGGTAATATGCTCTTCAATTTTTTCATCCTCTTCCTACACATTATACTTTTGTGACTTTAGTATGTTAATAAAATTGTGCCAAAATGTATAGCCTAAATATATATATATATATATATATGAGTTTAATTTAAAACACATATAATGTATAGACTTTTATAACCGCAACCAATTAACCATACTCCATAGAATGGTTGGTTACAAACTGACCAACAGTATATACAATTAAACTTAAGATAGAAACATATAAATGCATTATGCCTAGATAATGTATATAATATGCATATGCAGAGCTTAAAAAGAATATACTAACCGTAGTTTCATCCGAGACATATTGGATAAAATGATCTCCCCAAACACTAGTGTGAAAAGTTGCCAAAGGTCGAGTGATATCAGAACAGGCTGCTGAGGGGTTTGAAACTGACATGTTTTGAGACACTCTTTCAATACTCAAAAAATGGGATACCAGCCCATATTAGGAATGGACTTTTTTTAGGCAAAAAAACTTGTTGCAATTAAATTATTATAAATTAACAAATCTATCTAATAAAAGATAAGCAATAATTAGGTGAGTGGAAGAACTTGACGAGCTAACAAAACCAACAAGTTGATAGAAGACGTGTTGATATGTGTATCTCGTGATTTTGATTCACGCTCAATCATTCATCCAAGCTTAATTATTAATTATTGTGGGTCCAAGTCTTTAACAAAAGCAACACATGGCTCAATTATTGTGGGTCCAAGTCTTTAAGAAGCACACGTAGCTTTGTGTATGAAATATACCTGTTTTCTTGTATGTAATTTTTTTAGCTTTCCTTCACCTATAAATAAGGTTCATACTATGTCTTTTCTCTATGGTTCTGATCCAGTTTTTACTCACCGCACACAGATCACGATTACAGACATAAAAGATAGAGAGAAAATGAAAATTTGAAAATGAAAATGGGAAATTGAAGAAATTAAACTTAATGTTAGTCATCGGTTCTATGTAATTAAACACTCCGTTATATATTTATCAATATGACGTGGCATAAGTGATAGATATTTGGGTCCCTTAACTATTTGGTCCTGGGTTCGATCCTTGGCCAACTTGGCCAATGTGTATTGAAAACATTTGTTGGGAAATGTCAACCCCTTAAATGGATCTCAGATACCTTGAATAATTAGTCTCCACAATACACTAAAGTTAGCATAATCCCAATCGTTGAATAGTATCAATCAAGTTAGCTTTCCTCAAGAGACTCGCCTTTTCATTCATAGGGACTAGCATCTTTCTCACATCTTCCCTCAATATGGTAATATGCTCTTCAATTTTTTCATCCTCTTCCTACACATTATACTTTTGTGACTTTAGTATATTAATTAATAAAATTTTGCCAAAATGTATAGCCTAAAAAACATATACGAATTATGTATAAATTAAAAAAAAAATGTATATATATATATATATATATATGAGTCACATATAATGTATAGACTTTTACAACCATGCACACTCCATATATGGAATGGTTGGTTACAAATTGACCAACAGTATATACAATTACACTTACGATAGAATCATATAAATGCATTATGCATAGATAATGTATATGCAGAGTTTAAAAGGATTATACTTACCTTAATTTCATCAGAGATATATTGGATAAAATGATCTCCCGAAACACTAGTGTGAAAATTTGCCAAACTTCGAGTCATATCAGAACAGGCTGCTGAGGGGTTTGAAACTGACATGTTTTGACACACTATTCCTTTCAATACTCAAAAAAATGGGATACCAGCCCATATTAGAAATGGACTTTTATAGGCAAAAAAACGTGTTGCAATTAAATTATTATAAATCAACAAATCTAATAAAAGATAAGCAATAATTGGGTGAGTGGTAGAACTTAATTGACGTGCTAACAAAACCAACAAGTTGATAGAACACTTCTTGATATGTATCTCGTGATTTTGATTCAGGCTCAATCATTCATCCAATTTGCTTAATTATTAATTATTGTGGCTTAATTATTGCTGCACACGTAGCTTTGTGTATGAAATATACCTGTTTTCTTGTAGTATATATGTAATATTTTTAGCTTTCCTTTTTGTTGTTATTAAATCAAGAGTTTCCAAGAAGATGTTAGAAGATTGACATACTCACTAGTGCAGATTTGACATTTAGTATCGGTTGTTTTGCACATTTAGTATCGGTTGTGGAACCGATACTAAATCGACCGATACTAAATGTACGATCATTTAGTATCGGTTTTTTACCCGATACTAAATGTACTACTAAGGTACTGTTTGGGTACATTTAGTATCGGTTGTACATAAACAACCGATACTATATGTATTACTAAGGTACATTTAGTATCGGTGTTTCTGCATAACCGATACTAAATGTATTACTAAGGTACATTTAGTATCGGTTATACAGAAAAACCGATACTAAATGTACCTTAGTATACATTTAGAGGTACATTTAGTATCGTTTTTTCTGCATAACCGATACTAAATGTATTACTAAGGTACATTTAGTATCGGTTATACAGAAAAACCGATACTAAATGTACCTTAGTATACATTTAGAAGTACATTTAGTATCGTTTTTTCTGTATAACCGATACTAAATGTATTACTAAGGTACATTTAGTATCGGTTATACAGAAAAACCGATACTAAATGTACCTTAGTATACATTTAGAGGTACATTTAGTATCATTTTTTCTGTATAACCGATACTAAATGTATTACTAAGGTACATTTAGTATCGGTTTTACAGAAAAACCGATACTAAATGTACCTTAGTATACATTTAGAGGTACATTTAGTATCGTTTTTTCTATATAACCGATACTAAATGTATTACTAAGGTACATTTAGTATCGGTTATATAGAAACACCGATACTAAATGTTCCTTAGTATACATTTAGAGGTACATTTAGTATCGTTTTTTGTGTATAACCGATACTATATGTATTACTAAGGTACATTTAGTATCGGTTATACAGAAACACCGATACTAAATGTACCTTATTATACATTTAGAGGTACATTTAGTATCGGTTATACAGAAACACTGATACTAAATGTACCTTAGTATACATTTAGTATCTGTGTTTCTGTATAACCGATACTAAATGTATTAATAGTTTTTAATATTTTTTTTGTTTTTATCCATACCGACATATTATTAACCTATTATATACAGCGATAATTCCAGTCATCAACACATAATAAATATATCTTACAAAATAACAATTTGTCAAATGATCTCTTTCCTAACATACTTTAAATTCCATTAAACATAATCTGTTACAAAATACAATTGTTCAAATTCCTAAAATACTTTAAATTCCTAACATACAATTGTTCACTTTTGCTCAAAATAACTTAATTGGTTGGAAATAAGGTATCCTTTTGCTCTGTACATATCTTGACAAAGAATTCCGCCCAAAGCTGACGAATCTCTTTAATTTCCTCTTCGGTGTATGCCTGGGTGTTATCAAATACCTACAAGTTTAAAAGTGACTTAAAAATTCAGAACATTCTGAAGATGAAAAGTCAGAATGGTCAGCATAGTTCTAAAGTTCTTGCTTTTCCTATACTAATATGTCAATTACAATGTTGAACTAAATTTGGGATGATCCCTTAAAGTGAATGAGAATCACGAAACAAAGTTTATTTGTAAATGGAATTCTTCTATCAACTTTTCCACACATCCGTGGATATCCCACTCATAGTGCCAATTCAAGATCATTATAAAAAAAAAATTGAAAAGATAAAGAAATCTGTAAATTCAGAATTCAATGGTTGCTTTGTGTTTCTTACTCAATCAAAAGATCCAGTATCCCACCCCAACTTAATTCAACCATCACCAAAAACATAATATATATAATTCCATGAATGCAAAATGGTAATATCATAGAAATGAATTTCTTGACAGATGTACCCAAAAAAATATCATAGGAAATGGAGATCTCAAAAAACTTAAATATTTAACTTACACACATAAAACATCAAACTGTGGTCTAACTCAAAGAATCCTAAAGACTGAGTAGAACTAACTAAGTAAAATTTCAAAACCATTGGTACAGTTTTAAAGGCACAACGAAATCATATAGACACAAAGGCTAATGAAGTGCAACAATAAATAGGGGATCCAATCAGCTATAAGCCTATAAGGAATTATAAGGACATACTAAATATTAAAACAATAATGTGAAGGCAGTGTCTTTAGAGTGAAACCAATGATATTCGGCCATTTATGGTTCGAATCTTGCAAAATATGGCCACATTTCGGGAGCTTGAAGTCAGAAAGGACATAAAGGTTAAAATAGTTCGGTAAAAAAATTGTTCGGTAAAAAAAACTGTTAAATAAAAGTTCAGTAAGAAAGAGTTCTGTTAACAGGGATAATACCTTCTCCCAATTATCAACAATACCGGCAGTTAAAATGGTCAGCATAAACTTCATCACATAATAGCCGCAATGATAACCATTCGTTTGTATTGGCATCTACACAAATGAATTAACAAAGTTAACCAAAAAACAATATAATATATATATCATATATGAATTCACTCAAAATTAAATCAACCCAATATTTAAACTACTTACTATAGGGTACAACCATTTGGCGGCCGATGTAGAATCCCCTTTCACACCTCTAATAACAACATAAATATAAATTAGGTATAAAATTTCAACCCAAAGTTCAAATACTACAATATAAAGCATGATAAACAATTAAAACTTACTTGCTAAACATGTCTTTGATTGTTTTGCCTGGTTGGCGACTGTAGGAACACATCCAGACCACGGTATTTTGCTTCGGGAGTAGGGCAACTAGTTGCCAATGATTGCTGCAACATTGATAAACATAAAATTCAGCAACATGCAGTGATACAAGGACTGATAGTTAAACAGTTCTGTCAATATTGCACAACCAAAAAGACACCATGGATCAATTACTAATTCATGTACCTATGGCAAAATGGAGCCAGATATATTTCCTTATTGGTAGTAGTCAGTGTCCGTTGAATATATTCAGAAACATCCTGTTTGGTAATGTGACCAGCTTTCAAGTTCATCTTATGTGGACACAGAATTCCATACCGATCATCACCCTTTTCAACAACTTGGCGATACAGATATCTATTAATGGCACGTAAGAAAAACTATCAAATTGACTAATATATTAGAAACGCAAGAAATTTACATAATCAAATAAACCTTACTACTTACGTGCACCATATGCTCAAGTGGCCCAACTCAAGCCACCCTTTACCAGAAACCATGTCGTTGATCGCTTTGCCGCCAATAAAACACGTATATTTTTCATGCTCCAACTCTATCTTGGCATGTCTATCATCATCATCATAAGCAATCAAAAGTATCTTTTTCAACCAATCAATTTTCTCCTCCTCCCCCTCATCCTTCCCATCCTCCTCCTTCTCCTCCTTCACATTAGATGGTGAGCAGCTCCCCTTCGATCCAATAGTGGTCATGGGAGTGGGAACTTGAACAGCCGCATTTTGACATAATCCTCCACATGTTTGAGGCCTCTGAATAATTAAAAATACGATCTCAATCAATCTGTTTACAGTGAAAAATATACTATATAATTCATAAACATATACCTCTGCCAAAATCTTCTTAAGTCGTTCTTCCACCATCCCATCCATCTTATCCAGCACTTGATTCATGAACTCCTCTTTATTGAATCCTGAAGAACGATGCACACTTCTAAAGTATTTCTTTAGCCCAACACCTTTTCCAGCTGCGCGACAACGACCGGGATGCTCGGGTGGCAGCGGTCAAAATATCATTCTTTCCTTGCGGAACGAAAGATCCTTGGCTGCTCATAACAGTAAGTTCGTCCTACAACAAAAACATGTTCACGTGTTAGAATCGAATTAATAAAGCAATAAATTTACGATTAAATAAATTAATAATACATGTTCAGTTGCTTCTATGATTGAGCAGTATGCATGATGATCAAAGAGGTATAAGAAGCAACGGTAATGTGCAGGCTCAATCAGATACTTACAATCTTAGATGCAACGGTATGCATGATGATCAAATAGTTACTTACAATCTTAGATGCAACTGCTGCTGACTCCTCAGATACAAAAGATCCAGACTTCTTTTTGCGGCCAGCCTTCCATAGCTCATGTCGCTCTGGAGATGTAGGCTCAATCTCCAAATCAGGATCACCAGACTCCTCCTTGCCTTTTTTTATTATTTCTTCCTTCAAATTCTCCTTCAACTTTGTATAACCGCCTGGCCCCATTGTGTGTTTGTACATATTTTTTTTTTGAGTATTCTTGGCAGATTCTCTCTTAGCCTGTTACAAAGAACAAACACCACCACATATATAACAAATCCATAATATTGTTTAAGAAACTAAAATATTTGTGGTTAAAAGAATACCACAAACTCCGAAGTAGTGCGACTTTTAACATATGCAGCCCATGTCTCGGTAGATATGGCGCTATACTTGTGACATGGAGTAGTTTGACCGTCCGCATCCCCATTGCCAAAGACATATTCATTGTTGAGTCTTGTCTTGAACTGTTTCCAGCAACCACCGATATGAGACATCCAGAACTTGTGGAATTCCTCATTTTCGGGAACATCAAATGTTTGCTTAACATCATCCCAAGCAATCCTTTTTGTTTCGCCATCAACTTGGTCCCAGGAAAAGGGCAATATGCTTATTTTTGTTCGAGCAACCACCCCTAAATAGTTCTTGAATTTGTTAGCATATGGACCGATAATTTTTCCTTTACTATCAACAGCCACTCTATATTTTTCACCAGTTGGGAGCCTATTAGTGAACTTTTGTAATGATGTCGGACGTCTAGTTTTCTTTTTTGGAGGCTCGGCACTTGAAACATCCATGATATCTGTTTGAACAAAGGAAACAAAATATATTAATCAATTGCAACCCTGCCATTCAATAGAAATATGCAAAACAGTTATGCAAATGTGGGTCACTCACTCTTTACTCTTTATGACATTGACTCTGTTATTGAAAGTATCTGCTAAACAGAACACAACTCTGTTTTATGGATTTCAGATTTTAATGGTCACCTTCTACACAATTGCATTAAACAATATAGTGCTTTCTTTTAACACTTTGAAAAATAACAAGAAACAAATTAAGCCACTAAAAACAAATCTAACATAAACAAAAACCACTAAAAACAAAATATGCATTCATATTATATCATATAGTAGCTACCAAAACAAAACCAGAAAAATAATAATAAAAGATAACAAACAATAACTAATTTTCATCATCACTGATTCTATGATTCATGAGCAGCAAGATGAGCATCTAATTATCACAAACTTTTATCATCAAACAAAGAAATTGAAGGAGAAGATCTCATAGGGGTGGATTCCATATTCTAAAATTACAACCTCAAAAATCTGAGAGTAATAACAAAATTTCATTCAATCAACAACTACCATAAAGTCACAACCATCATTGTCATTAAAGTTCAACAATACAATTTCATAGATTCCAAAAAAAAAAAAGAACAAATCTAAACTCATTCGTATAAAATCCCTTCATTATGATCATTGCGAGCGGCATGTTCATCGTCAACTTCATTATCATCAACTAAAGTAGGCACTTGTGTTAACAAACAAGGTGTTTCAGAAATTGCAACACTTGAATCTTCATCACTTCCTATTTTTCCTTGTAGGACCACTGACCACTTCCTGTTAGAAGGATCTTTCACATAGAATACTTGTTTTGCTTGGTCAGCCATGATGAAAGGTTCCTCATTATAACTTACCTTGTCAAGGTCCACTAGTGTAAATCCCATTTCGTCGGTATGCACACTATTTTTGCTAGTGTTAACCCACTTGCATTTAAAAAGTGGCACTTTAAATTTACGGTAATCGAGTTCCCAAATCTCATCAATGACACCAAAGTAAGCAATGGATGCGAGTATGGGATTAGCATCCTTTGAACTAGAGAAGTGCATTGAGGAAGCCATGACCATAACCCCACTGTTTTGCGTGGTACTCACCTCATCTTTCGACTTTGTGTAAAAGGTATAGTTATTTATGTCGTACCCGCTCCAACACACGACATTAAAGCAAGGGTCATGTGCTAACCATCTCAAAGTCTCAGAGGCACTTGGATCTTTCTTAATTTGTGATTTAAACCAATCTATGAATGTGTTGTTATGCTCGTTCAATAATTCATAGTTATTCATTCGATGGTTTTTGGCCTTTACTATCTTTTTATGATCAGACAAGTAAGGTATAACTTCCTCTGTGTTATTCAAAACATACAAATGTGCTTGAAGCACTCCAGCCCGACCCATGCTCTTAGTGGAACATCCATGTGTACCTTTACCTTGGCATCTCCCTGCATAACGAGACTTTGGTAGTCCTACAGATTTCGCTTCTGACAAGTAGTCTGAACAAAACTCAATAGCTTCTTCTGTGACATACCTTTCTACAATGGATGCTTCAGGACGATATTGGTTCTTCACATACCCTTTCAAGATCTTCATGTATCGCTCGACTGGGTACATCCACCTTAAATAAATAGGGCCGCATAATCTAATCTCCCTAACTAGATGAACAATTAAATGAACCATGATATCAAAGAACGAGGGAGGAAAAAACATCTCCAACTGGCACAAGATAATAGCAGCCTCATTTTCCAACTCGTCCAATTTTTCGGGGTCGATGACTTTAGCACATATACTATTGAAGAATAGACACAATCTAGTTATGGTATGTCGGACATCTTTCGGCAAGATGCCACGAATCGCCACAGGTAGTAGTTGTTGCATCAAGACGTGGCAGTCATGCGACTTCAAGCCAACTAATTTGAGATCTTTCATTGAAACCAGTCGCTTTACATTTGAAGAGTAACCATGTGGCACTTTGATTCCCCGTAGACATTCGCAAAAGCTCATTTTCTCTTTTTTTGACAAGGTATAACATGCTGGAGGCAAATATGTGCCTTTGCCTCTTTCCACTGGATGTAATTGTTCTCTTATGCCCATCTCACGCAAATCTAGACGAGAATTTATACCATCCTTTGTCCCTTGAATGTTGAGAAGAGTCCCGATGACACTATCACAAACGTTTTTCTCGATGTGCATGACATCAAGACAATGCCTTACATCAAGATTGGACCAATACGGAAGATCAAAGAACACCGATCTCTTCTTCCACTTGCTTTTCTCGTTGGACTGCTTCTGCTTTTTGCCGAATACAACTTTGATGTCCTTAACCACTTGATAAACTTCTTCACCGGTCAACGCAATCGGAGCAATGTCATTTTCCTGGCACCCATTAAAAGCTTTTTTCAACTTACGATATCTGTGATTAGGTTTGAGAAATTTTCGATGCCCAAGGTAAACCGTCTTCCTTCCATGTTTCAGTTGATGGTGGCACGTTCCTTCTGCACAAATAGGACAACCTTTATGCCCCTTGACACTATACCCAGACAAGTTTCCGTATGCTGGAAAGTCATTGATCGTGCAAAATAACATGGCTCGCAGCTTGAAAGTTTCACTAGAATACCCGTCAAACACATCCACACCTTCATCCCACATTGTCCTCAAGTCTTCAATCAATGGACTAAGGTAAACGTCTATGTCATTACCTGGCTGTCTCGGACCAGAAATCATCATGGATAACATCACATATTTGCGCTTCATGCACAACCATGGAGATAGGTTGTAAATTACAAGGAGAACAGGCCACGAGCTATGATTCGTACTTAAGTTACCATATGGATTCATACCATCTGAAGCAAGTGCAAGCCTAAGATTTCTTGATTCAGCGCTAAAATCCGGATACAAATTATCAACTTTCTTCCATTGCAAAGAATCGGCCGGATGGCGAAGCTGCCCGTCACATTTCCTCTCATCTGCATGCCATCTAATGCTCTTCGCGTCATTTGCATTAGCAAACAAGCGTTTGAACCTACGTATTATTGGAAGATACCACAAAACCTTCGCAGGGGAACCCCTTGTGCTGTTGTCTTCAAAACTAGATTCACCCGACTTCACTTTGTAGCGCGACCAATTACACATAGGGCACTTATGTAAATCCTCAAAGTCTTTCCAATACAATATGCAGTCATTGGGACATGCATGTATTTTCTTATACTCCACACCCATCGGACACAGAATCTTCTTCGCATCATACGTACGTTTTGGCAGTGTGTTACCTATGGGAAGCATGTCTTCCAACAGCTCAAGCAATTCAGTGAATCCCTTATCAGTCCACCCATGTATCGCCTTCAGATTGATCAATTTTAACGAAGCAGACAATCGTGTGTATTTTGTGCAACCCAAATACAGAGGTTGATCTTTGTCTTTGCACAAAGTATCATATTCATGCGCTCGCTTAAAAGATTCAGGACCAATGTCACGTATCATGTCCTCCATTCGATCATCCATATCTTGATCGACTTTCTCACTTTTGGACACACTTGGGTTGCCGGTTGATTCACCATGCCATATCCATGTGGTATAACTAGGTAAGATCCCATAAACAAAGAGATGGTCCCGTATTACACCTAGTGGTTGTGGAGACCGATTCACACAATTACAACAAGGGCAGGAATAAGTTACATCAGTTTCGGGAACATCAGTTTCAGGAACATCAGTTTCACGAAGATTTGCTTGAGCAAAATTAATAAACTCTTCGACTCCTTTCGCATACTCATCACTCAGACGATTACTTTGCATCCAACTACGATCCATGGCTACGCTCCAAATAATCGAACAAGTATTTATTGTTAAAACAAAATCAAACTATCATATCAAACCAATATAGTAAAAATAAATTCATAAATCAAAACAAGTAAAATATTCAAAGTATACAAAATAACTGACTACTAATCAATTCATTTGAAATTTGATATACATGTTCTAGTTGATAGTATCTCATGATCAATTGATTTTATAGATAAAATGCACATTTTATAAATGTAATTTTATAGGGTAAATGCACCAAAATCCAACAAGGCCAATGAATGCCTATCCAACAAGGCCAATGAATGCATTGAGCTGACTTATAACATTATCATATGCAGAAGGATAAATGTTGAGATATTTCTATTCCTTATTCCTTATAACATTACCTGAGTGCATAAATGTTGAGATATTTCATAGCAAAAGGATATGAATGAAACAAAATTCTATTCCTTATTCCTTATAACATTACCTGAGTGCATATATGTTGAGATATTTCTTAGCAAAAGGATAAATGAAAATGTGATCTAATAATTAGAAGAACACCAACCTGTGTCCCAGATAGTAACCTTCAATGTTTTACCACCAACTGTGAAAAGCTTGATCTTGGAATCCACTCCTGCAAGGATTATAAATTACAAATTCAAATACACAAAAAGATACATGAACCAAATCTATTTCTCCAACAACAGAGTCCTATTAATTCAAAAAAGGGGAGTCAAGTGTCCTTAAAAACAGAAACAATTGACTAAAGCAGTGGAATAAAAATAACCAGTAGCCTGTTTTGGAATTAGTAGGCAATTTCTACACAAGGTAATATACAAGTGCATGCATGTTCATATGACATCTCAAACTAAACCAAAGAATTGTAAGATGACCAGCTATTTACTTTCACTTTGTCATTGCATCATTATCATTACTAAATATGACTCTTTAAACATCAAGTTTTGCCTCGCATGCTTTAGTTCTAAAGTTCTAAAAGTAGTCATTAAAGTTTTGTAAGATTTATCTGATTAGTCCATACAAGGGACTACTTACAAGACTTTATAGACTACTAATCTTTTTATTATATGATTTCTAAAAAAACAAACATGTAAATAAAACTAAAACAATTTAATAAAATATTATTATTATTTATTTTATAAGGCCTCGCACAAGAGTTGATGAATATGTAATCCTCTCTATATTTGGCCTTGACAGTATCCATACAGTCAATATTCAAACCAAGTAATAGCTTTATCATTCATTTAGTAAAAATCCATCCACACAACACAAGCATGCATTACATATGAAATCTACTAGAACATGGTGAAATTTGGTATATGGTTTCCTTACGTCCTAGCAACGATTTTAGATCAATTTTGCAGAATTGTAAAATTCCTTAAGTGGGAAACTGACAAAAACAGATTGCATCTCAATCAAAGTTGCAGAAAAATACCTAATATAGTCTTAAATACTCTATTTATACCCTTTACAGCTAAGTGTCACTGGACAAACACTCACTATGAAGCAAGATCAGATCAAATACATCCATTTTGTCAAGGCTGCCAGAAATTTAAATTTCCAACAAGCAGTTTAGATTAGATATAGGATGCCCATTGTTTCCTTTAGTAGTCTATAGCATGGTTCAACTAGTCAAGTTTGTATAAATCCACTTTTCTACCACCAATAACTAACTCTTCTCAAGTTCAATTGTATATGAAAAATCTTCTTCAAAGCTTTAGGAGTGTAGATTATGCAGAAAAAAAGGATTTATGCACCAGTACACACGATCATTACTTGTTTCATTCCTTTTCACTAGTAGTTCATGCCCTTCAGTTACCAAATTGCGCCTCTATGTGATGAACTATTTATAAATCTAACGATACATGGACCATAACCTTATAAACCATCCTAAATCGGGTGTTGCAGCTGATTTATGGAGCAACAAAATTTGTCATGCAGAAAGTACCTCCTTAGGCTTTCAATGTGATGGTATTCTTTATTCTTGTATGTAAATAACTGTGAGTCTCTAAATACCTACAAAACCCTATGAAATAAGTAATAACAATTGAAATAGAGCATATATAAAACCATCTGCGTAAACCAAAACACACTGAGCAGATTTACTAGCAAGTCATGCAAGTTGCTCACTACAATTGAGCATAAGCAAAGTTCTTCATTTTCTCTTGATAATATTGTGTTGTTAATTTGGAGTCACTATGACAAAGACGACAGAGTACATTATCATATGCAGAAGTTAGTTCTATAACCAATCAGCTATAACTTTCAAATAACATTCCCCTATGAGTGCAAGACAAACAAAAAGGACAAGTACCAGCCAAACAAAAAGGAAGCTTCAATATGTGAAAAAACAACACTGACACTAAAATAATAAAAGAAGAATGTGATGTGATCCTGAGCTGAAGTCACATTCCAACAGAATACCATATTGAGCATAAAGCAGCCAATGAAAAATTATATAGGCACAACTCACAAGCAGGAAATGAAAACTTCAAAACCCAAACACCACAAAATTCTGATGAACTACTACCAGCCTAATGTAACAGAGAAAGAACAAGAAATGAACACCATAAACTTTTCTACTTGAGGCTTCTAATTTCAAAACATTGTTGCCTTGACAACTAATACTTCTTTAATTGAATATTACTAACTTCTTACGTTCTTAAGCAAAAATTCAACAAATTAGGGAAAATTGAACTACTACAAGCTGAATTGGTGACAACAAATTCAACATATTAGGGAAAATTCAGAATTAGAGAAAAAAGAATTAGGGTTTCAAAATTGGGGGAAAATTAGGGCTGGGGATGTGTGAGAGAGCAGAGCACACACAGTTTGAGAGAAGAGAAGTTTGCGATAGCTAACCCTAACGAAAACGAAAACGAAGGGAGATGAAAGTAACCTTACCATTTGAAAACGAAAACGAAGTGAGCTTGAAGATTTCTGGACGAATTAAGCTTCAAAGATTTCTGAACGAAGTTCTAAACGAAGTGAGTTTGTGAGGAAGATTTCTGGACGAAAACGAAAACAGATGCAAACTGAAATGCGACTCAGAATTAGTGAGAAAACGAAAACAGATGCAAACGAAGTGAGTTGAGTTTGTGACGAATTAAGCTTCAAAGCTTCAAAGATTTCTGAACGAAGTGAGTCGTTTGTGAGGAAGAGAAGGTGAGCATCGCGTAGGGTTTCGAAACTGGGTTGTGTTTTGTGTGAGCATTGCGAAGTGAGTTGTGTTTTGTGCGAGAAATTAAAACTGGTGCATAGTCATTTAGCATCGGTTCTTTTGACAGCCGATGCTAAATGTCCCAAGCAAGTACATTTAGCATCGGCTGTTAAAAGAACCGATGCTAAAAGTCTAACGTGAACTTAAACTTTTGCTCGTAATTTCAAAAATGCCACCGGTTACACATTTAGCATCGGCTGTTCAAACAACCGATGCTAAATGTTGCTTTCTAAAGTCATTTTTCCACTAGTGACTATTATTCTTCATGATTTTTTTTGATACAGTCTATTATTCTTCATGATTAAGAATAGATGTGATCAAGGTTTCAAAAAACGGTCCGTTACGGCAAAAACGGCCGCGACAAAACTGTCTCGGTAGCCACCGTTTCCGTTACGGACTGATATCACGGAGTGATAAGAAATCACAGGAAAAACCGAGACAAAACGCCGTTACGGCCGCGACAGCCGCGGCAAAACGCCGTTACGGCCGCAACGGACGCGACAAAACACCGTTCAACAGCAAAAAGTAGAAAAGATTCGTTTTTGATGAGATCTTGTCACTTTCAGAATATATTCTTATTCTGATTCATATTCTTCAAATTAGTACTTCTGTACTTCAAAATTCAAATCAGTACTTCAAATCAGACCTTGCTAGTTGCTCCTTTCTTCAAACCAAAAGGGAACAAAACAAACACACCACTCGATCTCCTTCACTCTTCACTCAAGCAGCAAATAATTTTAATTAATTTTTTTCATTATTGTGGTTAATTCACACCGTGACGGCCGCAACACCTATCGCAACGGCCGAAATGGCCGAAACCGCGAAAGCCTTAACGCGACCGCGATCGTGACCGCGACCGCTATTTAGAACCCTGGATGTGATTAGATATGGACCTCAACAAATTTTAGCGACAGATAGGTGTGTCCATTATTTCACGTGAACTATTTTCTATTAATAATCTTCTCATGTTATAATTAAGCTACAATAAAACTGCATTTTACTGCTTCAAAAAAAAACTGCATTTTACAACAGTTGTAAGGCAAAGCGGCGGCGATTATTACTACCGCTAAATTCATTTTGCGGCAGTTTTTGATTTGCCATGCTTTGATCCATGTGTGCCCTTGTTACTATATATCTCTCTTATACTATGTGATGACTTGATATCATTGTGATGAGCTACCTAGTCTATAAGAGGTGAGAATGGTGCTCAGATGATATTGTGACTATACTATGACTGTGTTGGTGATCTGTTGTTGTGTATGCTGTAACTTGGTATCCTTGAGTCTGAGTTGCCTAGCTTGTGAGGTCGGATAATGGTACCCAAGTGATGATATAGCAGACCTAGTATATTTTAGTCTGAGTTACCAAGTCTGTGAGAGGCGAGATCGGTACTCAGTAATGCTATAGTTCACCCAATGTCTTTGAGTCTTAGTTAGCTAGCCTGTGAGAGGCGAATAGAGTCTGTGAGTCTGAGTGACCTAGTCTGTGAGAGGCAGGAGTGGTGCTCAGGTGATGATATTACTCACTTAGTTTCATTGAGTTTGAGCTACCTAGCCTTGGAGTGAGGTGAAGATGATGCTCAGGTGGTTACGTGTCATTGAGTCCAAGTCATCTGGCTCTAGGGTGAGGCAAAGATGGTTCTCCTTTTTATTTTCTTCTCTTCATGAGTCTAGGGAGACATTCTTGTGTTTGCAGTGTGAGAATGCATATCATACCATAGTGACTTGTGATGATATATGATTTATGGCGATTTATGACTCGTGATTATTTCTGTGGAAAATTGATGTTTGTAGTGACTTAGAGAGAGAAAAAGAGGCAAATATTGGAACAAAAATATCATTTAATTTGCCAATCTCAAAAACACGAAATAAGAAAAGTTTCGTCATTAAGTGAAAAATTGGAAATTCATGCAAAGTTACAATCACTCCCGCGCTTGATTTACCTTATATAATAGTTTATAAATTTCTACTTTTTATTTTATTAAATGAAAAGAAGGTGTAACCTTATATGTATTTTAAACGAAATGTTGTGTCACACTTTGTTATTTAATGGCTATATTCTTGTGCTTAATTTAAATGAGACTAGCGTCTGTCTTGATGTTTATGTTACTGTTATAATATAGCTTGAATGTGATTCTCACCGTATGTTGCGTTAAAAAACACACTAAGAGCAAGTGTACTCTTTCGCAGAAGTAGTATAAAAGAATATTGTATCCACAGGGATTAATTAACAAGTACTAAACTACTTAAAATTATTTATTGTTTAGGCTAGTGAATAATTGAGTTGTAGTTGAAAGAAATAAAAGTAAATAACAAATAATAATTGCAAGATTTAATAAATGGATAGAGGTCTAGGGTCGCGGTTTCACTTGCAAGCTTCGATTCCTCTATGTCTAATTCTACCTGAATTCCCTTATTTTATTTAATTACCAATGCCTTTACTAAAGCTATTAATCCGTTTGGTCATTCGCGATTAATATTCTTTTTCCTAAATTAACCCTAGTTTGGTCATGCTAGAATTTAAATTCAGGAAAAGCATAAAGAACAAAAAGGTTGAATGATTGGAAGACTAAATTAAAGTTTGGTCATGCATTAATTATAGTCTCAATTATCCTATAGGTCCACCAACTTATTGCAGTACGATCGCTGCTCAACTAATTGATTATAAACATGAAAAGGGTAGCTAATCCTAATTATGTGATAAAAACAATAGAACAATATTAATTGAAATAAAACTAGGAATTCAAATTAGAAATTAAAACATAAAAGGTCTCTAAACAAGCAAGATCCACCTAGACCCTAGAAGAGGATTTAGGTATCCATAATAGTCAAGAACAATAAAATAGAAATAAAGTTCATGAAATACAAAGATAAAAAATAACCCGTAAAATAGAGAAAATCTTGATCAATGTCTTCAATCTCTTTCTTTTACTCCAAAGCTCTCTCACGGTATCAAGAACAGGTACCCAAAACTCCTTTTGCTACTCTCCAATCTGTTGTCGTCAGCGTGAGTGGTTTTGTTTGTGTTATGGTGTGTAGCTCTCCCCATTCACAAGTGAAGCTCTCCTTTTATATTAGTTCCTTTTCTTTCTCTCCAAGCTAGGGATCAAGTCAAGATATATTCCTCTTTTAATTGCAAGATATCTCAATCCCTAAATATTAGGATTTAGATTCTTCCTAAATATGTGTTGCTAGCTATCCACTCCATATCTCTTTCTTTCTCTCCAAGTCACACGTGCATCACTTTTAATTGAAATCTCCGAGAGTATCTTCTTCTTTTTATTACTGTGGGCCTTCTTGCATTAATGGGCTTGGGCTTGCTTTCTTTTATTCTGACATTTCTTCTAATTTCAGCCTACATTTATATTATTTTTCTTTTTCTACCTTCCTGCAAATATAGAGTAATTTAAGTCAGTTATTTATTTAATCAGTAATAATTACTCTAAAAACAACTCAAAATATCTCTAATAAATGCACTAAATTAGAGTTTATCACCGTACAACCACATTTTTCAGATAATTTTGACGGGTTATGTATCTTGCCTAGAAGTCCATTTCAGTCAGACGTTTTTCCCTTTTGGATATGGGACGCAGGTCCTTAAGGTGATGGGTTTTATTTTGATTTATTTTTATTATAAGTCCCTGTAAATGTAAATAAAGAATTATGCACGTGGTACCTTTTTCCTGAGTGTAAATAAAATGATTCAAATTCAATATGTAAGTCTTCTAAAGTTTTATTATATTCACAGTATTTTTATTTATTTCAAGAAGGTTCTCTCATATTTTCTGTAAATTCTTTATTAAATTAATTTCGGGAAACGAGTCTCACAGGTGTTAGAGAGCAAAGTTTTCGAAGAGATGTCTGATGGATTATCTGATGAGAGGGAACGTTTTGAGGCGATGCTTTTTTTAACCGTAATATGAATATGAAAAGGTGATTTGTAATTGTGTATTAAGTGATTGTGAGGGAGAATGAGATGCAGAACAACAAGAAGGGTGGGAGATTTTTGACCTATGGATTTTGTGTTTCTGTTTAATTTCTATTTTCTGAAGAAGAAAGAGAATCCATAATTAGGTTTTTAAGTTTTTAATTTTTTTAGTTTTATTTTATTTTTTAATTAGTTTCTTTGATTTTAATTTAAAATTTATAATATATTTTTAGTTTTTGACGTGACATGCTTATGTGTCTCATTAATTGACGTGCAATCACATATGGTGCCTACGTCAGACGCCACATCACCTTTTTTTGATAGGTCTCCAAATCAGAAAAAATGAAAATTTCTCATTTGGAGTAAATGTTTGGACCACAAAGAGATGTTGCTGTTGTTGTCGAAGAAAGTGGACCACAAAGAGATGTTGCTACTGTTATTCATGGTTTAGTACCAAAGGTAACTTTCAAGTTTTGTTAATGTTGTTGTTGCTATTGTGTCCGCTGTTAATGCTGCTAATACCATTTAATCATATTTTTATGTTTGTTTTAGGCAAAAATAAGGGGTAAGCAGGTCTTTAGACCAAAGCTGATGGTGAGGAAGAGAAGGGAGAATATTCCCCCTGCACATGTTGTGCTTGCACATGGAACCTCTGCATTTGCTATCCCTGCACATGGAACCCCTGCACCTGTTGTCCTTGCACAAGCTGTCCCTGCTGTCGAACCATCAAATGGAGGTCATATAACACAAGAGTCATATGCATTAAGTGGCAATTTCACAACTGCATTAAAGAATCTAGCTAGGGACAAGAAGAAGTTCAAATATCTGACTCCTAAGTATATGTTGTAGTGGGATTTAAGTTTATTTAAGTTGCATTTTGGTTTAGAATCACCACTGCTTATGACAGTTGGTTTAAGTATGTTTAAGTTGTATTTTGGTTGACAATCACCATTGCTTATGACAATTGGTTTGAGTATGTTTAACTTGTATTTTGGCTTAAGACACAATCTTTAATGCAATGTGCTATTTTGTTCTATTTGAAGTCTGTTTCTACATAACTCTATAAAAGACAAACTATTTAAATCCCTGCAAAATGTATTTTTTTTAAAATCAGTCCCTGCAAAATATGTTTTTTTAAAAAGGTCCCTGCAAAATATGGTCCTTGCAGAACATCCCTGTTAGATTACTGCATTTACAGCTAATGTATCTTAGTGTTACAGCTAATGTATCTCAGTGTTCTATATCTCAATAATAAATCAGTAAAAGAATGTCAGAAAGTAAACATAAAAAGGATTCTTTCATTAATAACTTGTTTTAGCCACAAATTACAACAAAAACAACATAAACTAAATTAAGGACCCATTATTTCCAATGAGTAATAACAACTTCCAATGAGTAATAACAACATACACAACAAAGATACACAACAACATAAACAATCCAAGTTGAAGTCACAACACGCTATATGTAAACCCCTTAACCCTAGCCCTTTCCTTGACCAATTTTGCTCTTAGCTTCTCGTTCTCTTTCGTAATTGCTTCCATGAGTTTGTTTGCATTCTGATTACCTTTGCAACTCTGAGTTTGTAAAGAGACAACACCAACTATAGCACCAACAATTTCCATTGATGAAGCAACAACTTCTCTAAATGAAAAATAGTTCTCAGAAATTTGATCATTCCACACCCAAACTTTACAGTTGTATCAAAGCTAATGCATCATTGACCATTGTACTTTATTTTACTTCATATTGTAACCTTAGTTCAGTTTGACTAAGTCATGTGGTTAACTGATTAGTGAGAGTTACCATGGTTAGATATAGAGATAGATTTGCTAGTTACTTTCAGTTACAAAGTAGTTCTCATTCTGTTAGATTCTCATTGATTCGGTTGGAGTAATGAAGCATTGTATATAAGCTAAGAAGCTTCTGTAATCGCTCAGTGGATTATGAATGAGAAACTCAAATTCTTTTCTCTCTGAATTCTCTCAATTCTCAACTCCTAATATGGTATCAGTTGAATTCTAGGGTTTCCGCGCCCTCTCTGTTCGTCGTCGCCGGCGATTCCTCCATCTCAAATCGTTGTTCGCTGTTGCGTTTCACGATTTCTCTTGATGGCGCTCACCGTTGATCACCTGAATCCACTGTATCTTCACCATTCAGACAATCCAGGTCAGGTTCTAGCCACTCACCTGCTCGCTGAAAATGGTGAAAACTATCACTCATGGAAACGCGCCATGATTTGGGCGTTACGCTCCAAAAACAAATTTGGATTCGTTGATGGATCCATTCCTCCTCCGGCAACTGTAGATCCACAATTTCCCTTGTGGATTCGTTGCAACGACATTGCTGCTTCCTGGATCTTGAATTCGGTCAGCAAAGATCTTGCGGCGAGCATTGTGTATTCTTCAACGGCTCGCGAACTCTGGTTGGATCTCGAAACAAGATTTCAGCAACAGAACGGACCTCGGACCTTCCAGTTGCGTCGTGACTTTGTGAGTTGCAGTCAAGGATCTTCCTCTGTCAACGCCTATTACAACAAGATCAAAGCACTTTGGGAAGAACTTTGCCAATGTGTCCTTGGCCACAACTGCAATTGTGGTGGTGTTCAACCTCTGGTGAACTATTTTCAATCTAAATATGTGCACACATTTCTCATGGGGCTCAACGAGAGTTACAGTGCTCTTCGTGGCCAAATCCTAGTCATGAATCCCCTCCCTTCGATTGCTCAAGTGTTTGCTCTTGTGGTGCAAGAAGAGAAGCAACGCGAAGTCGGATCCCTTACTGTGAATGCTGCTCCTCAATTAGCTTGCGCGGTTCAAGCTCCTGCTAAACCTTCTGCGAAGAAAGATCGTCCTCTGTGTGCACATTGTGGCTTGCTAGGTCACACGAAGGACAAGTGCTTCAAGCTCCACGGTTATCCACCTGGTCACAAGAGGCACAAGGCGTCTGCAAATCACGTCATGGAAGCATCCACGACCCCTATTCCATCTGCAGAACAGTACCAGTAAATGCTCCAATTCATTCAGGCGCAAATGGCAAATGCTGCTGCCTCCGACAGTGAGGCTACAGGTAATCTCTGCATTGGAATCAGTTTTTCAATACTTGCATCTTTGCCTAAATCTGTTTTAGTTTGGCTTGTCGATTCTGGTGCATCATCTCATATATGCAACAATCTTGACCTATTCATAGAACACACCAAATTGCCCCACACTTTTGTCACCTTGCCTAATAACCAAAGAATTAGGGTTGCAGCAGTTGGTACGGTCAAATTAAGCCCTGATTTTATCCTCACAAATGTGCTGTACATTCCTGATTTTAGTGTTAATCTAATTTCTGTTGGTGCACTCCTGTACACCAAAAAATTTGATGTTCACTTCACTGATTTCAACTGTATCATACAGGATCGAGCACTGCAGACGGTGATTGGAAGATGTGATCTCACAAATGGTCTATTTCCTCTCACCACCTGTTCCTCCACACACATTGTTCCTGCGAATACATCTGGTATTTCAGTTCCCTGTAATGCTGTTTCTAATTCAGTAGATTTAGCCACACTGTGGCATAGGCGCATGGGCCATTTATCTGATCCTGTACTACATTCCCTTAGCAATTAGGTTCCTTTCAATGTCAATTCTAAATACAATTCTGATTTGTGCATGATTTGCCCTCTTGCCAAACAAAAATGTTTACCTTTCCAGTCACAACAATTTTTCCAATTGTGTGTTTGATCTCATTCACTGTGACACATGGGGCCCCTTCTCCAAAGTGACACATGATGGTTACCAATATTTTCTCACTATTGTTGATGATCATTCACGATTTACTTGGGTGCATTTAATGAAACACAAATCTGATGCACCTCACTTAATCAAATTATTTTTTAAATATGTTAAAACACAATTTGGCAAAGATATCAAGTCCCTTAGAACTGATAATGCTAGAGAGTTTTTACTAACTGATTTTCTGCAGCAAAATGGCACCACACATCAGTTTGCTTGCCCACATAGACCTCAACAAAATGCTGTGGTGGAGAGGAAACACCAGCATTTGTTGAATGTGGCAAGATCTATCATGTTTCAGGCAGCTATTCCTTTGAGTTTTTGGGGTGAGTGTGTGTCTGCAGCAACATTTTTCATCAACAGGACCCCCTCCCTGATCCTTGAAGGCAAGTCACCCTTTGAATTGTTGCATTCCAAAGCTCCTGACTATTCCTCAATCGAGGTATTTGGGTGCCTCAGTTATGCTTCCACCATCATGGCACACAGACACAAGTTCACTCCAAGGGCCACACCTTGTATCTTCATGGGTTAGCCCCAAGGATACAAGGGCTATAAGCTCTATGACTTGCATAACAAAAAGTTTTTCATATCACGTGATGTTGTGTTCCATGAATCAATCTTCCCATTCAAACACAATACCACTATTGACACCTATCAGACTCCATGTGACACCACTCCTCTCCCTACTCCAGTCACAATCCCATCTTATGTCACATACCCAAACCCTCCATGTGCCACCAGTGATCCAGTATCCATTTCCACTACTGAGAATACTCTTGAAACAACCTCTGCACCTATCTCAGAGTCACCAAGTGTTCCCACACCTACACCACTTAGTGACAGCACCTCTACCCCTTCATCAGTTGATACACTTACCTCAAGTGTCAACCCTCAAACTGAGACCAGTCCTGCTCCTCCACAGTTGCCCACTGCTGCTGTGCCACAAACAATAACACCTCGCAGGTCCTCTAGAACACATAAACCACCTGCTAACCTAGCAGACTATCACTGCAACCTCACATATCCCATACAGAACTACCTTACCTACTCCAACTTGTCTAAGCCTTATCAAAACTTTGTTATGCAAGTGTCTACCATATATGAGCCTGTGTTCTACCACCAGGCAGTTAAAATACCAGAATGGTGTGCAGCAATGACTGCAGAAATTGCTGCTTTAGAGACAAACAACACTTGGACAATTCAAACTCTACCTCCTGGGAAACACCCCATTGGCTGTAGATGGTTGTACAAAGTAAAGTACAAGGCAGATGGAAGCCTAGACAAGTACAAAGCACGTCTAGTTGCCAATGGATACACACAACAGGCCGGGATAGACTTTACTGAGACATTCTCTCCAGTGGCCAAACTTGCCACTGTCAGAATCCTTCTCTCAGTTGCTGCTTGTCATACCCTAATTTTGTCCGCCTAGGTTTAAAACCCTAATTTTCCGCAAAAATAAATAAATTGAGAAGTGTGGTTTTATTTTGAAGAGTGAAGAGCATTGTGCATGCATTTTTGGGTTTTAAAAGTCATTCTAGGGCTTTTAAATTCATTGTTAGAGTGGAAATGCATTTGTTGTTGAAAAACAAGGTTTTTAGGGCAAAAGGGTATTTTGGTCATTGTCAAAAGAGGATAATTTTTTTATCAAGAATCATTGTGCAATTTTTAGAGAAATTTATTTGAGGCAAAACATTTTTGGTCATGTATGTATGTATGCGCATGCATGCATACATTGTGCACAAAATTCAAATTCAAAAAAGGCATCAAAAAGGAATATTCTACAAAAAGTTCCAAGATGTGATTTTTATGACATTTTTGGTCATGGTGATCACATAAAATGGCATATTCCTCAAGATACCTTGTATGTGGCCTAAATTGGGTGCCTTTTTGTACAATTATCCTAAGAAGAATAATCAAAAATGAAGGGATAATGGAATGGTCATATAATAGTACAATAGTACAAGATGACAACTAGCAAAACTAGGTCACCAAGGACCCCTCCCTTGCTATTTCGAATTTCTCCTCTCTATTCTCTCATTTTGTGTTTTCTCAATGTCCTCAATCCATGTGAGCCTCAATCCTAGCCTTTGATTCAAAATTAAAATCAAATCCTAGAGCACAACTAGTGCACAATGACCTAATCACCCTTAAACCTAATTGCTTTCTATATATACCCTATTCACCTCACAAGGAGAAGAAGGCTCTTGGCCTCAATTCATTCACAAAACCCTAGCACACAAACCTCTCCTCTCCTCTCCTCCTTTTGGCCGAAACCACCAACAACCACTCCCTCCTCCATTTTTCTTCATTTCACTTCCATTTTCCATCTCATATTAACTCCTACTTCATATATCTTCCTTCTCTCCTAATTTAATTCAAACTTGCATCATCAAAGGGCATTTTTAAGCAAGCATTTCGTGGGTTTCATTGAAGTTTGGTGAAGATTAAAGTTGATTTCTGGTCTTGTTCTTCATATTAGTCATTCCTTAGCTTGGATTTGAGGTAAACTTCTTAAAACCTAGCATCATCTTCAACTTTTTTGCATCAAAATGTAGATATCATGTTTCTAATTTTTCATCCTACCATCTTCATGCATTTTAGTGTTGTTATATTGTTGATTTGTTGATTGTTGTTGGTGAGAGGTGTCTCAAACATTTTGACAAGCACTTAGGGAGGCTTGGGTGTTTGAGATTGCTTCTCACCCTTGAATAAATTGTGATTTGTGTTGTTATCATTTTGCTTGTTGCATTTTGTGAAATAAAATTGTGTTAGGAAGCTATGAATGTTTCGCACCTTTAGTATAAAATAGGTTTAATCGAGTTTTGATGCATTTCTTTATGCAATCTTGTTATTGGGGCTTGATTTTGAAGTTCCCATGTCCAAACATGTTGTTTGATTTTGCAAATATTCATTTTTCATGCCTTCTTACTTTCACAAAAATCAAAAAATATGAATAGTTGTTGATTTTGGTGCTTGGATCTTGTGAATAAATGTTCCTAAGTCTTGCTAGTGTCATTTGCTTGCTTGATTTGGTTGACTTGTTGAAATAAATTGATGATTAATTTGTGATTTGAGAAAATGAATTTGGGTTTTGGTTCATTTATGGTCCACAAATGATCTTGGGTTATGCTAAGTTGGCAAGAGATAGGTTACTTCAACCTTGATGCCTATGCTTGTAAGCATTTAAAAATTCAATTCCCATTTGATGTGTTTGTGAAATGTGAGCAAAAAGGGGTCTATAAACAATTGAATTTGCGCACATGATTGGTCTCCAATGACCTTGATGCATCCTCAAGTTTAATCATGCTTTCTTTGCTCTTTGAGTTTAATGTAAATTGTTGTTTGAAGCTTGTGAAGTTTTGGCAAAGGATAGGCCACTTAGAGCCTTGATGCATTAAATTGTTGTGGTGCATTAAAATGTTGAATTGGTGTTCACAATTTGCTTGTTTTGATTTCCACCAATTGTTACTCGTTAGTAACTCTCCAAAACTTCAAAACCATGTTGCATACAAAGAACAACTTGTTACTCGTTAGTAACGTTCCAACTTCAAAACATTTTTTTGCATTTACATAATCATTGATAAACAACTTCATTTCTTCTCAAAACAATTTCAAACTATTTTTCACAAATCACACTTTGTTGGCGGTAATGCGAAGCCTTTGCTTGCACGGCTATCAACAATGGGGTGCTAGTGATGATCACTCGAAACCTTTGTTGTTTGATCATCATAAACATCCGATTTTCCAAAATCTTGTTCCAAATCAAACTTTGTTGAGGATAATGCGAAGCCTTTGCTTGCACAATTGTCAACAATGGGGTGCTAGTGGTGATCACTTGGAGTCTTTGCTCAATTGATTATCATGAACACTCATTTTTCAAAAGAACTCTCATTTCACAAATTAAAAACTTTGTTGAGGATAATGCGAAGCCTTTGCTTGCACGATCGTCAATAATGGGATGCTAGTGGTGATCACTTGAAACCTTTGTTGTTTGATCACTGTGAACATTCAATTTTCACAATTAAACAGCTAAAAAATAAAAACCTTTTCTCGACAACCGAGAA
Organism: Astragalus glycyphyllos; assembly: GCA_963573325.1. NCBI lineage: Eukaryota > Viridiplantae > Streptophyta > Magnoliopsida > Fabales > Fabaceae > Astragalus > Astragalus glycyphyllos. The sequence continues at coordinate 46,485,179 of OY754313.1, read as the reverse complement.
CTACGTAAGCTTTGAATTCTCCATCGCACTGGGAGATACGTAGGAGCGGGTCACATTCCCGTCAAGCACGACAAATGAAAACCATTTTCTTTTCAAAAAACAAACCCTTTTCCAAAACAAAGCAATTTCTAAAAACAAAACAATTTTCGAAAACAAGAACTACGTTGCTTTGATTCCCTCCCCGGGATACGTAGGCACGGTGCCCTCCCGTCAAGCGCAAAAGATTAAATTTTCCTTAAGTTTTTTCCATAAAGTAAGGAGAGATAAAGAGAGATGAAAACAAAGCATTTCTTAAATCAACCTTTTAAATCACACGTCAAATCGAGGTTCCCTTTCAGTAGAAAGGATGTGTGGGGTGCTCGTACCTTCCCCATGCATAACCGACCCCCGAACTCAAATCTCGTGGTTCCAAGGACCATTGTCTTTCAAGAAAGGTTTTTTTCAATGTTTTACCTCTAAAAAAATATTGGTGGCGACTCCAATTCATGTTGTGCGAAGAGAAATCCCTCCAAAGGATTTTTCGGGGTGCAACACTGCTCAGCAGAAGTGGTCAATCCTTCAATTAGACATCAACAATGCCTTCCTCAATGGTGATCTAGAGGAAGAAGTCTACATGCAATTACCATTAGGGTATCCAATCAAGGGGGAGAACAAGGTCTGCAGGCTCAACAAATCCCTTTATGGCCTAAGGCAAGCCTCAAGACAGTGGTATGCCAAGTTCCCAAACGTCCTCAGGCAGCATGGTTTCTCTCAATGCTCTGCAGACAACTCCTTGTTTACTAAAGGTACTGGTCCCAGCCTCATCATGTTACTTGTCTATGTAGATGACATCCTAATAGCTGGATCTGATTCAACACTCATAGCTCACACAAGGAGCTTCCTAGAAAAGCACTTCAAGCTGAGAGTACTTGGTGAGCTACATTATTTTCTAGGCTTAGAGATTGCTCACTCCTCACAAGGCATCTCTTTGTGTCAAAGAAAATACACTTTGCAGCTTTTACATGACACTGGTTATCTTGGAGCAAAACCCCTTCACACTCCTATGGATTCTGCCGTTGAGCTCAATGACACTGATGGAGATCTTCTATCTGATCCCACACAGTATAGAAGACTCCTAGGGCGCCTCATTTATCTCACTATATCACGTACAGATATTGCCTATGCAGTGAATAGGCTCAGTCAGTTCATGACAAAGCCCAGAACATCTCACATGCATGCTGCCAATCATGTCTTGCAGTACTTAAAAAAGGCACCAGGACAAGGCCTTTTGTTCCCAGCATCATCATCTCTGCGCGTGTCTGCATACTGTGATGCTGACGGGGGCAGTTGCTCCACATCCAGGAAATCCACAACAGGCTTTTGTGTCTATATTGGATCTGCCCTGGTCACTTGGAAGTCCAAGAAGCAGAATACTGTGGCTAGGTCCTCAGCAGAAGCTGAGTACAAAGCATTAGCAACTCTGGTTTCTGAACTCCTGTGGGTTAAGCAACTCTTGAGAGCCTTTGGCATCCAAATAACTTCCACTATGGTTTACTGTGATAGTAAATCACCATTCAGTTAGCTACCAACCCTTCAAGCACAGAACGTTCAAAGCACATAGATATTGACTGCCACTTTGTCAGAGAACACATTCACAGCAACTTCATCAAACTTGTCCATGTCCCTTCAGTTGAGCAACTTGCTGATCCATTAACCAAAGCTCTTCCAAGACCCCTGTTCCAGTCTATCATCTCCAAGTGGGGATTACACAACCTGTTTCTTCCCACTTGAGGGGGGAGTATCAAAGCTAATGCATCATTGACAATTGTACTTTATTTTACTTCATATTGTAACCTTAGTTCAGTTTGACTAAGTCATGTGGTTAACTGATTAGTGAGAGTTACCATGGTTAGATATAGAGATAGATTTGCTAGTTACTTTCAGTTACAAAGTAGTTCTCATTCTGTTAGATTCTCATTGATTCGGTTGGAGTAATGAAGCATTGTATATAAGCTAAGAAGCTTCTGTAATCACTCAGTGGATTATGAATGAGAAACTCAAATTCTTTTCTCTCTCAATTCTCTCAATTCTCTCAATTCTCAACACGCTATATGTAAACCCCTTAACCCTAGCCCTTTCCTTGACCAATTTTGCTCTTAGCTTCTCGTTCTCTTTCGTAATTGCTTCCATGAGTTTGTTTGCATTCTGATTACCTTTGCAACTTTGAGTTTGTAAAGAGACAACACCAACTATAGCACCAACAATTTCCATTGATGAAGCAACAACTTCTCTAAATGAAAAATAGTTCTCAGAAATTTGATCATCCCACACCCAAACTTTACAGTTGTGTTATTTCGTCTGTGAAATAAACAACAGTTAGGATAAAAATCATAGAGGAATAACAAGACATTGAAAAAACGAAAATCAATACCCAATTAACTTCCAGTAGAGGCATTTACGGTTTTCATTAGAGCCAAAAACTTAGTGCCTCAATGTACTTCTACAACGGCAAATTGGTAGCCGATAAACTGCCTTTGATGAAGAAGCTGAAGCTTGGCTCTGAGCATCCATGGTGAGAAGAATAGAAGAAGGAGGAGGACATTTGAGAATTTAGGGATTTAGGAACTCTTTTAATAGATGACAATCATAGTCAATCAAAAAATAATTAGAAAACAAAAAACGATTACGGTTCATCAAAACGTTAGCCACATAATCAGCTTTTGTAACAGCGGGTTAACAGAGGAATTTTTTTAAAATAAGTTGTTTTTGTAGGGACTTTTTTTTGTTTACAAAATTTGCAGGACTAAATCAAAACACACTATATTTGTAAGGACCTAAAACATATTCAAGCCTTTTTCAAAACACGCTTTATTTTTTTGGTAGTTTTAAAATAGTTGGGCCAAATATCTAAATTTTCAAAACAAGGAGACCAAAACTATAATTTAGCTTGTACTTAATAAAAAAAATTGCATGACCTTTTTTTGCCATGTAGGCGTTAAGGGTGTGTTTGGATGCAGTTATAATTACGTCATTGCGGCTTATCAAAAGAATAAGCACTTATATGAATGACAAACAGCAACACAGGTGAAAAAAGGGTTGCTGTGTTGGCATCACACTTCACTCGTTCTTCTTCCATGGCTTCAGAAAAGGAAGCTGCTCTTGCCGCCACTCCCTCAGATCCTGATGCTCCCACCATGTATGATTCAACCCTCTCTTCTCTTCTCTTTCTTCTTGTTCCCTTTTTCATGGGTATCTCTTTTTCTCATAAAGTTCCATTTTTTTCTCTGTTTTGATTAGAGGGTTTGTTTAGCGGAAACCCTAAAAAGGTTGCATTTATGCAATTAGGCTTAATGGGTGTCGAAATTTTCATTTTTTTCTTTTTTTAAATATAGCCAATTATATTAGGTAAAAATAATTGTTTGAAATTGTGCTTGTTGGTACTATTTTTCTGCTTAATATTATACTATGAAAATGTGTGCTTTATTGATGGGACCTGGTTTTGTTTAAAGTTTGTCGTTTGCTTAGTTTGATAGGATTTTGATCAGTGTTTTTGACTATGGGACAAGACACGGACACGTAGACACCTGTTTTAATTTGAAAATACAAGTAATTGAAGTGTCGGTGTCCGAAAGTGTCGGTGCTACAGCAGTTTTTGATGTGGCTGTGGTGGTTTTGGTGCACAAACCCACATTTATTTAACAATCCGAGGTTCTGCCTCGTTGTGCTCCATGTAGAAGAAGATGCATTAATTTTGTGATATTTTTTTGAGTAGTTATATCATAATTGTTCTTAAAATTGTATTGTGTGATTCACAGATTTGACAAGATCATCAAGAAGGAGATTCCTTCTACTGTGGTTTATGAAGATGATAAGGTACTCTTGAAGTGTGATTACATACAATGGGTGTTATGTTTCTGTTTACTTGGGGATTTGCAACTTTTAGAAGTTTGCTATCCATTTTGAAAACATTACCGTTATTGATTTTGGTTGAAATTCCATTGTTGTAATGTTATGTATGGTTGTAAGCTTTCTAATTTTTTCAATTTCGTCGGAAGTCCGGCCTCTACACTTTCACATGTTTCTTTACTGTCTAGACACTTTCTGATCTGTAAACATGCAAACTGTTTAATGGATTTTAAATGTTGAAAGAGATTGGACATTTTGATAAGTCCTGTGAAGTGGATAGCTTTCACGAGCAACCGGCAATCCTTGCTGGATTACACATCCTAGTAGTAGTAGTAGTAGTTCTCAAGCTCAAATGTGAAGAAGTTGGTTGCTAGTAAATTTATAGTATTACTTGATTTTCAAAACACTAAACACTCTCTTATCCTTTGATAAAAATTTATTTCTGTAATTATTCTGAAGTTTGGATGTTGCATTGGAATCTCTGCTATATGCTATTTGGGTTTATTAAGATAAACAGTACTGATATTTGGTACGATGACATTTCCGTACGCAATGTCAGAATCCATACTGGCAGCATATTAAGAAAAATAAAAAGAGAAACTATTGCAATCATGGGCCTTTGAAACAAATCATGTGGTGATGGTTGCACATAGGGTTTGCGTTTGTATTCGTTTCGTACTCACTAACATTTTCCTAAGGTAAAAACATGCATTAGTAACTTGCAAAAACAAAGGACTTGGGAATTTCTTCTAATTTCATCATTTGTAAAATGTCAAACAATTTTCTGTTTAACAATTTATAAATTTTATCATTTTCAAGTCCTGCCTAGCAAGTTTCCACTATTGTCCAGTTCTTGGGCGTGCTATGTTAGTTAATTTAACGGTTTCCGATGACCATAAATCATGCTATGTTTTTCCCTTTTGACAGGTTCTTGCCTTTAGGGATATAAATCCTCAAGCTCCAGTGCACATTCTAATCATTCCTAAAGTCAAAGACGGTTTAGCTGGTATATCCAAGGTAATTTTTAGAGTCTCTTTCAGTGTCGATTTACATATTATGCCTTCTCAAAATTTCATTTGGAAAAATAATCATACAAATGATCATGCTCCCTATTTTTATGTAGTAAGTATTCACTTAATCACAAAATTTAATGTAACTTTGTCCCTCTTTTCTGGTATATAAAGCAAACGATAGATTTCCTTCATTATCGTTGTTACTATTGTAAAAGTTGTTCTCAAAAAAAGATTCTTCAGCTTGTCTCATCCTCAGTGACAGTGATGTTTCTTTGAACTATGAAGTGTTTGTTGGCTTATTGCCTTGTAGATTTATAGTTATGGAATCACTACATGTTTTTGAATCTTATAATTCTATATGAAATTTCATTTATGAATCGACCAAACTTAGTCATTTGTCTTGGCTATTTTGTAGTAATTATTTCAGATTATTTATGCTGATGTTGAATCCTTGATATAAGTCTAGTGTCTTTAAACTATGGATTATTTTATCTGAAACTGGTTCAGCCTATATTATTTCATAACAATTTGGTAGCTACATCCACCTCCATGAATTTTTTCATTGTTTCATATTCATGGCTTTTTCTTCCTATTGCTGTTTATTTTACGGCTCTGTTGTTAATTGCGGCTGTAGCGGCCGCTATAGTGGCAGTGAGTCACAGTGGTCCGGGGCCACACAACAAGCAGTGGCGGTGTGATTTGTTGCGGAAAAGATGCAGAAACAGATATTTTCGCCTGAAATTATGCTTTCGCCCTTGATTATAAATGCAAAAAGTTATTAATACCCTTCATTTTTTAGCCGTTGACATGTTTCTTAAATGTTTTTTAGTATTTTTTAATGTGGATTAAATTACATAACCTAGACTCTTCTTCCCCAAACGTTTCAAGCACTGTTCCAAAGAGGCAAAAACCAGAGCAGCAGAACAAATTTCCCCCTCTCCCTCTTTTCTCTCTCAAAAATGCTTCTCCCTCTTATTATCAGCCATATAAACGCCCCTCTCAGCAAGCAACAAGCAACAAGCTCTCATCTCTATTTTCAACAACAGCAACAGCTTCTGTTTTTATTCTCTCTGTTTTTTACAGAATGCTCCATCTCTATTTTCGCAACAGCTTCTTCTTTTGTATCCCCTCAATTATGGCATCATCTCAGTCTCAACCAGCAGTCCAGCAGTTATGAACAACCCAAATTTTGGCGTAGAGGTCATGCCGCTACCTGCTACACCGCAATAGCATTTTGGGGGCCAGCCGCTACGCTATTTGCTATTAACTACATAGTTTTATGGTGAATAAGTTTGATTGTAGGCTGCAGAATGCATTGCCTTTCTACATTCATGAATTTTTTGTTGATGTTAGCATATCCAATGCTGTTCCTTCCAGATGGATATCTCTGTTTTGTCTTTCTGCATTAAAATTTTTTTGGTCAGTGATATGAATCATATGATAACATATCCTATGTTGTTCCTTCCATACTTGAGTTCTCCCTTCTCATGTCTGTCTATTGGTCTGCTTCATATAGATACCCCTGGTTTCTATACTTGATGGTAACAATCCCTGCATCTTGTTTCCAAAATGTATTTCACCTTAAAACACTGTTGGAGAACTAATAATCGATGTTTCACTACTTTGTCGGTTCAAAGCGTTTAATTTCTATTACTTACATAATGTGTCATCTTACTGATGTCCATGCCTCGTTTTCTATGCATTGGGCTATGATATTTGTAGTTGTTAGGGACTAGGAATCGATAATACTCAAAGAAGATGCTTTTAAAACTTAGGCTCACTTTATAATAACTGTTTCTCCACAGGCTGAGGAGAGGCATGTTGAGATTCTTGGAAGACTTCTTTACACTGCTAAGCTGATTGCAAAGCAAGAAGGTCTTGATGATGGCTACAGGGTTGTTATTAATGATGGCAAAAATGGATGTAAGTGTTATTAATATATTATCCATGCAACCTCTTCAACTTTGATAAACTATCATTTTATTTTTGAGTGATTATTCTTATATCATATTGAGTTTGATTTATTTTCAACAGGCCAATCAGTTTATCACATTCATGTGCACCTTCTTGGTGGTCGACAATTGAACTGGCCACCAGGCTAAGATGTCGAAAAGGATTCAAAGCAAGCTGTGGGCACCCTGGCCGAAATTCTTGGGCAGTAGAACTCTAATTATGCTATCTTTTCAATAATGGTTTAAGCAACTAATAATTTGATACATGGTATTTGAACTTTTGAAACTATTAAGGTTGTGTTAGGTTAAAACTAAATTTCAAAGGTGTTTCATATATTCTGATTGCTGATGGCATTCCCTAATAAATAGTGTAATTACTACTCCCAACATTAGTGGTATCAATGATTGTGGTGGCTATTGAGGTGTTTTTTTTGTTCTTAGTACAAACGGCAAAAGGTGGGGAATGAGAGTAAAAAATAGGAACGTTGCAGGTTCGAACACATGTGCTCTCGGTGTCCACTTTTGGTAAGGTTGTTACCGTGAGTGAAGGACTCGTGACATCTAATCTTCTATACATATGTTGGTTAAATATTTGGATCATTATGCACTAGAAAATAAAATACAATAAAAAAAACTATATGAGAGGATAATGATCCTAGGTACACTCCTGCAGTCTCCATTGGTGAGCTAAGATAATAGAGAAATTTATTCCAAGTAGGTAGCTCAATTGGTGAGTTAAGAGATACCGAAGGAGTGTACCAAGTAGGAGTAAAACTCACAAGTTCTAAAGGGGCTGGCTCGGTTAGTACCCGAGTTCGATTCTCGATGATAAAATAAATTGGAGCCAGATTTTACTTACCCATTGGCCGAACTCCGAGGGTTCCTTTCCCTGGACATCGAAATTGTGTGAAAGACACCTAGACAAAAAAAAATCACAAGTACTTAAAGTGAAGAAATGAAACCAATGTTTTTTCATCTAATTGGTAGGTTCAAGTTCGAGTATTGTTAACGATGAAAATAGACTTGGAGGAAAATTTATCCCTTTATATAAATCCAACACATTGAGAGTCTATCTAAAAGTTTTGAATAAAATATAAATGATAAGGGGACTTACAACACCCAGAATAGTGAAACTCTCATTTAAATAGTTAAATAGGTCACATGTATACATATTGATTACTATTTTATATTTTTTAATAGTAGTAGTACTTAATAAAAACTTCATCTCTTCAGTCCTAACAAAATTTACAAAATGGGTTCCACTAATAACTTTTTACCATTACATTTTAACAATAATTTATGTGACATGAAATATTAAAATATCAGAAGGTTAAACTTTAATTGTACTAGTTTTTTTAAGGTTTTTTAGAAGCTCTAAAAATAATAGTAAAAATAGGAAATTAAATGACGAGAAATAGATAAAAATAAAAATACAATGAGTAAAATAGTAGTTAATTTTGCTGACTATCCTGCCCAAAACCTTCCCAAATATGCTCCACAAAAAAAAGTGCTTGAAGTTGGTGATGAGTTTGCCTATCACACAAAGTTTTGTTCTTCTTTGAAGGTATTGTGTAAGGCTAGGATGAGTATCATTATGTACCTCATTTTGTTGAAACATCATTGTCGGATGAGGATCATTATGCTAACGTTTAACTTTTATTTGATTATATGCAACTACGTTGTGCCAACTTTTTTGTTCAACTCATGATGCAAAAATGTCGCATTTAAATTTTTGCTGCCAACTTCCATTTTAAACTTCATTCTTGCTGCCAACTTCTTTTATCTTTAAATTTAGCTTTCATGGCAATTTCAATTTTTATTAGCTTTTTAATGAAAAGTAAAGTTGTGCATCTGCGTGTTAGAGGAGAGAAAGAGTTTTTTCTTCAAGACTTTCATCCTAATAGGTATCCACTTTTTACTCGCCACAATGGGGTACCAATTGAATTCAAACACTACGCCAGAAGTGCGAAAAAAAGTCGCTACCTTGAGCAGCGTTTATTAAAAAAGCGCTAGCCAAAGAGAAAAACCCGAAACGATGGGCAGCGCTCCCTTGCCAAACGCTGCCCATTGGAGGACGCATATGAGCGATGGGTAGCGCTCCCTTGTCAAACGCTGCCCATTGGAGGACGCATCTGAGCAATGGGCAGCGCTCCCTTTCCAAACGCTGCCCATTGGAGGATGCGTATGAGCAATGGGCGGCGCTCCCTTGCCAAACGCTGCCTTGCCAAACGCTGCCCATTGGAGGACGCATCTGAGCAATGGGCAGCGCTCCCTTGCCAAACGCTGCCCATTGGAGGATGCATATTTGGAGGACGCATATGAGCAATGGGCAGCGTTCCCTTGCCAAACGCTACCCATTGGAGGACGCATATGAGCAATGGGCAGCGCTCCTTACTTATAAACGCTGCCTATTGGTTTTTTTTTTCATTTTCATTCCCTCGCATACGTTTTAGCGTTAATATTTTTTTTTGGGTCTTCTCCATCACCTAGCTCTCTCACTTGAAGCTCTCACTCAGGTATACTCTCTCAAGCTCTCAAGGTAATTTAGACTTACATCATATGCTTTTTATCTATTTCCAAGTAAAATAACTACTTGGAAATAGATAAAAAGCAGCGTACAAGTATCTATTTCCAAGTAATTTAGACTTACATAGTTTTCGCCCTTGTTAATTTAATGTTGCTCTAGGTTAAGGGATTCTTGTGTTGTATTTATAAATTTGAGATATTTAGTGAAATGCATGTTAATTGAATGTTGTTCTAGGTTTAAGGGATACTTGTGATGTATTTCTAAACATGAGAAATTGAGGATTGTTGCTGAATATGTGAATTGTTGTTAGGTTTTGCGAGTTTGTTTTGTCGGAGCTTTGCATTCGTTGTTCGAGAGTTCGGTTCATTTGCTAGTGCGTGGTTCGCCTAGGTTGGAGTTCATTGTTGCTTCCACTTGTTCAGGTACTTTTGTTGTTTAAAACTAGAGTGACTATTTATTTATTTAAAACTGAAATTGCCTCTCTTATTTATTTTATATGTTCCTTTTCTTTTAGTTGTGCTTGAAATGAAAGATTGATACCTAACTTGTGATGAAGTTTAGTCTTAGCAACAACAATGATTCTAAAAATCAGTTGCTAATAACTATTTTGATTGAACCATGATGATTTATTTCTTCATAGATATTGCATTGATATGTAAGGCTTTGTTTTCTTGATACCTATCAAATATAAGTTATGCAAACTCTTCTATTACTATTTTTTTAGACATAGATCACCTTTTTTTATATTATATATTTTATACTTGAACAAGAATATAAGTTATGCAAACTTGTATATGTGTCGTGAATGAAACTAGCAAAGTAAAATCGAATATGCCTAAATATGCGAATTGTTTGTTGTTTGTCACCTATAATAGGTTTTTAAGTTCTCTTATCAGGATTTTATTATAAATAAATACTGGGAAATTATGGATGTCTGCCAATCGTCTGTCCAAGGAATATGTTGCTGGAGTGGATTATTTTGTGAAGTGTGCTGTTGAACGTTTAGGCACTTCTAGTAACATGAAGTGTCCTTGTTTGAGTTGTTGTTATGTAAAATCAGTTAATGCAGAGGAGTTGGCAGGACATTTAAAGGGTTACGGAATAGATCAAAGTTACACTTGTTGGACAATGCATGGTGAGGAAAGAGGTGAATCTTCAAATATGGGTAATAGTACTGAGAGATGTGCATTGGTTGACACCGAAAGACCTACATTTGAAGAGATGGCAAAGGCTGTTGAAGACGATCTTAATGACTGTCCTCAAATGTTTGAGAAATTGATAACGGATGCGAAGACACCGTTGTATTCAGGTTGTACTGAATTCACAAAACTATTGGCTGTAATAAAGTTGTATAACTTGAAAACTTGCCACGGATGGACGGATAAGAGCTTTACAGAATTACTCGCACTGTTGAAAGAAATGTTGCCGAAGGATAACGTGCTCCCTTCTCGGACGTATGATGCAAAACAAATGTTAGGGTCCATTGGGTTGAACTATGAGAAGATACATGCTTGTCCCAATGATTGCATTTTATTTCGGAATGAACATGCATCGTTAAAGTCGTGTCCTAAATGTAATGCATCGCGATATAAAAATAAAGAATCTGCTCCAGAAAAGGTGTTGTGGTATTTTCCCATAATTCCTCGATTTAGGCGCATGTACCATAGTTCAGAAGATGCAAAACACTTGACATGGCATGATGATGAAAGGATTAAAGATGGCATGCTACGACACCCGGCGGATTCTCCGCAATGGAAGAAAATTGATAATGATTATCCTGATTTCGGGTTGGATCCAAGAAACCTACGACTTGCATTGTCTGCTGATGGATTTAATCCGCACGGCATTCAGAGTAGCTCCCACAGTACATGGCCCGTGATTTTGGTGATCTATAACTTACCTCCATGGCTTTGCATGAAACGCAAATATATGATGTTGTCTTTGTTAATTTCTGGGCCCAAGCAACCGGGAAATGATATTGATGTATACTTGGCTCCGTTAATTGAAGACTTGAAGCTAATGTAGGAGACTGGAGTAGAGGTGTATGATGGGTTCAGAGAAGAAACTTTCACCCTGAGAGCTATGATTTTTGGCACAATTAATGACTTTCCAACATACGGCAATCTATCTGGGTACAGTAACAAAGGTCAGTGTGCGTGCCCTATATGTGAAGATAACACTGATTGGATGTGGTTGGAACATGGTAGGAAGAATATCTACTGTGGTCATCGTAGGTTTTTGCCATCTACTCATCCGTATCGACTGTTGAAAAAGGCATTCAATGGGAATATCGAAACCCGTAAAGCTCCCATGGCTTTGATGGGTGAACAACTATTTGAAAAGGTGAGAGGTTTGAACATTAAATTTGGGAAGCCTTTTGCAGGAGAGCTTGCCAAACGGGGGTGGAAGAAAAAGTCAATTTTCTTTGAGTTGCCATACTGGAAGTCATTATATGTAAGGCACTTCATTGATGTGATGCATGTTGAAAAAAATGTCTTTGAAAGTGTCATCGGTACCTTACTCAATATGCGAGGAAAGACTAAAGATACCATCAACTCGAGGTTAGACTTGCTTGGTATACGTTCCATTTTGCCTAAGAAAGTGCGCAAGACCCTAACCAAACTTAGTTTCTTCTTTAAGGCGATTTGTAGTAGAGTGATTGACCCTGGAAAGTTGCCATCATTGCAAAGAGAAATTACTGTCACTTTGTGTGAGCTTGAGATGTATTTCCCACCTTCGTTTTTTGACATAATGATTCATCTAATAGTTCATCTGATTAGAGAGACACAATTGTGTGGCCCATGTTACATGAGATGGATGTATCCGTTTGAGCGTTACATGAAGATATTAAAAGGTTATGTGAAAAACCGATCACGACCCGAGAGTTGTATTGTTGAGCGCTACATAGTTGAAGAAGCTATTGAGTTCTGTACCGGCTATCTATCTAGTCTTGAATATTCTGTTGGACTGCCAAGGTCTCGTCACTTAGGAAGCATTAGTAAAGGGATGTCAGGAACAAAAATAGTGATGGTATCAAGGAAAGAACTAGATGAAGCACACTTATATGTTTTGCACAATGATACTGAGGTTGATTCATATGTTTCCAAGCACATGGACATACTTAAGAGTGATCACCCATATAAGACTCAAGTTTGGTTAACAAAAGAACATAATCGGAGTTTCATAGTGTGGCTAAAAGACCACATTGATTTCGAATTTGCTATGAATCCTTCCTCGATTTCAGAAAGATTGAGATGGTTAGCAAAAGGTCCAACTATGCAAGTTTTCTCTTACACCAGCTATCTAATGAACGGGTACACGTTCTATACAAAAAAACATGATGATCAAAGTAAAATGTAAAATAGTGGAGTGACTCTTGTAGCTCAAGCTTTGCATACATCAAGTGCCAAAGACAGAAATCCCATATATGTGAATATGTCATACTTCGGGGTCATTGAACACATATGGGAGTTGGATTACAACATGTTTCGAGAGCCTGTGTTCCAATGTAAGTGGGTTGACAATAATAGTGGTTTACAGATTGATGAGTTGGGGTTCATGCGGGTGAATTTCAATAAGTTAGGATATAAAGATGAGCCTTTTATTTTGGCATCCCAAGCTCAACAAGTGTTTTATGCCACTGATCCAGTTGATACAATTTGGTCCATTGTTTTATTGACAAATAAAAAATTGGTGAATGACATTGAGGATCAAGCAACCGATGATGATGGTATTGAGGACGACCCTTTCTTTGGGACATCACTACCAATTGTAGGGGAAAGTACTCCTATAGAGGATTTTGTGTATGTTAGAAACGATCATAGTGATGGGATTACGATTCGTCAAAAAAAATATACTAAGAAGCGAATTGCAAATACAATTATATCCAAGAAAAGGAAAAGGTTATTTAGACTTATATCATATGCTTTTTATCTATTTCCAAGTAGTTATTTTACATAGTTTTCATCTTCTTGTCTGTTTATTTATTTTGGATAGATAAATATAACAATAACAATGATTATGTTTTATTGCAGGTCAGATGGCGGATCATAGTGATCATGACAGCGATCATGAGTGTGATGTTGAAAAGTATATCAGAAAGCAGACTCCTCGTGGAATGACAGCGATCATGAGTGTGATGTTGAAAAGTGTGATGTTGCTAACTTGTTTTAATTTAGATACATATTGTAAGTAGCTTGCTAGTTTTGGATACATATTGTTAGAGAGTTTGATTTGGATACATATTAATTTGTTAATATTGTAATTAAGTTGCTAAGTTTTGGATACATGGATATAATAACTTGTTAGCTAGTTTGTTTTGGTTTGTGATCATATTGGTGCATTTGGATATATAACTAGTTTATATATATATATATATATATATATATATATATATATATATATGTTGTTAGTATGTAAATGATTGGATTGGTATTAATTGGCTGTATATGACCAGGAAATTATCAAAAGTAAAAAGGAAAATACAAAAAAACAAAAAAAAGGAAAAAAAATTAAACAATAGGCAGCGCTTGGTGGGAGAAGCGCTGGTTATTTACTTAGCGCGTTTAGCAATGGGCAGCGCTTGGTAAAGGGAAGCGCTGCCCATTTCTAGGTGAATGAGTAGCGCTTGGTGGGAGAAGCGCTGCCTATGGCTATTAATGAGCAGCGCTTCTCAAACACTCCCCATTTTTGGGGAGGAATCACCAGCGCCAAATTTAGCATCGCTCAGAAATGCTGCCCATGGCTAAAAAAAACGCTGCCCATCCCCAAATCTGTTGTAGTGAAACTTAAAAAATCAGAAATCCCTATTGTGGATGCTCTTAGTATCCCCAATATGGAGTTCTTGTTTTTTTTTTTGGTCAAAGGAGTTCTTACTTGTTAAGAGTTGGATTTTAATAGGTATATCCCTTTGGGGGGAATGAAAAATAAGTACCTATTAGGAAATAACTTTTAAACAGGAAACGCTCTCTCCAGGGCCGGCCCAACTTATATGGAGGCCTAAAGCAAACTTTTTAGTGAGACCCTTTAAAGGAGAAAATAACATAAATGTGAGAAATATTAAAAGAAATTAAAACCTTTTAAAGTGAGGCAATATAATAGAAACTACAGGCTTTATAAAAATTCAAAAATGAAATAGAATTTTATATGGACAATATTTGTAATTTTTTAAATTTAAACTAAAAAATAGCATATTATTTTAATAATCAAATATACGTATTGCTAGTTTATATATTTTATCTCTATCATAATGTTTGTATTTGTAAGTTGATGCAGTGGTAAGCTTTTGGTTAATTATTATTATTGGACCTGTGTTCAAGTCCCTACAAAGATAAATATGTTATTGTTTTTTTAAGTTTAATATGCAAAACAAAAAGTTTTAGGGAAACAAAGCGAGCATGATTCAAACAGGTGATCATTTGATTAGAGTACAATACTTCCGCCAGCTGCATCAACATACAAACACAAACATTATGAAACTGAGACCCCTTTTGATTATTAAAATAATATGATAGAGATAAAATACGTATATTTGATTATTAAAATACACGTATATATGACACTTAATATACACGTATATATGACACTTAATATGCTTGTATTTTAATACGTATATTTAATACACGCATACACGTATATATTAAAATATACGTATTAAAATACACGTATATATGACACTTAATATACAAAAAAAGGGGTCTCTATATTTGATTATTAAGTGTCATACAAAATAATATGATAGAGATAAAATATATATATTTGATTGTTAAAATAAACATATATATGACACTTAAAAGGGTCTCAGCGCCATATTGATTTTAGGAAACTAAGACCCCTTTTTAATATATGACACTTAATTTGAGGCCCTTTTTAGGCATACAAAAAGTTATTTTTTTGAGGCCCAAAGCGAGGGCTTGAGTTGCCTTATGCTTGGGCCGACCCTGGCTTTCTCCTCTAACGCACAAACTCACAACCTTACTTTTGATTAAAAAACTAATAAAAAATTGTACCAATTATTAAAAAGTTATTAGTGAGACTTACTAATGCTAGTTGGGGGGAAGTTAGTTTCCCGGATCTGAGACCTCCTGGTTGCACTCCTTTGGTGCTCTCCTTCGATATCCCTTAGCTCGTCAACTGAGCTACCTACTTGGCATTCATTTAGTAAATTTTGTTGGAGTTCTAGGTTGGAGGAGTACTACTATTAAAAACTTGTAAAACTAGATTTTGAGGAAACTTTATCCGTTTATATAAATCCAATCCATTTGATCAGAGTCAATTTAAATGTTTTGAATAAAAGATAAAAAAAGTGGACTTAGAGCATCCGGAATGGAGAAACTCTCATTTGAGTACTTAAATGGTAGTACTTAATAAAAACTTCATCTCTAAAAACTTCGATAATGTTACAAAAAAAACTTAAAGGGCCAACTTGTTACAAATAAATAACTTAAAGGTCCTCTGGTGTAATTTTGCCAAAATTATACCTAGCTAATATTAAAAAGTTATTAGTCGGACTCATTTAGTAAATTTTGTTGGGGTTCTGAGTTTGAGAGATGAAATTTTTATTAAGTACTACTACTAAAAAAAATTATAAAAAAGTAATGGGTATACATGAGAGTCGTTTAAGTACTCAAATAGGAGTTTCTTCATTGGGTGACATGGCATTGCTGTTCTCATTATTATAATAAATATTGTCAGACATTTATATTTTCTCTATCAACCATAAACCTATAGTAGGAGATATAAATAGCCGTCAATACAGATGATATCACCATCATATTATCAATAAGGTTTTTGAATGGAAAGTCACCCTTTTTAATACAACACTTGTCATTTGAAGAACAATTTTTTTTATCATATAAGTTAAAATTCAATACTACCAAAGTTAACAATTGACATTCTTTTTCTCATTAATAATAAAGAATGAGATTCCCAACAACCCCAACCACTTTGTGCAACACCATGGGCAAAATTTCTCTAGTAAATAATGAAAAACAGCAACAATAGCATATCTAACAAGTTGTCTTGTCTCTCAACATTGTCTCTCTCACTATCTCTCTCTCTTTCTATATATATAACTAGATCTTATATAGTTCATAGATTTAATTTAAGGTTAGCTCTCATATTATTCTCCATGCCATGGCTTCTCTTGTACTTCTTTTGTCTTGTCTAGTAGGTCCCAAAACCAAAAACCAATCGTCCATTGTTAGTGCTTCGTTGTTTGATATTGTTGAAGATGTTTCAAGTTTTCATGCAAGTTGGGAACAACAAAGAGGATATAGTGACTATGAAAGTGAGTTGGAGGAGATGGTGAAGGATATTCTACTTGAGCCAAAAGTTTGTATCTATTTGGTTTAGAAACGATGTATACATCTTAGCTTGATTTATTTATCATCCTATCAATATGTTGAATTCAATATTTAGTGTTTAATTCATCATGTCATCTATATAAAATATAAATACCCATTTTGTTATGTTCTATCCTTATCCTCTCCCCTGTTTACATTTGTAAACTTTGTACTTTTTATTGTATACGGATTATTCATTGTGTAGTGCAAAATAATATAATGAAAGGTTGACATAGTCCCAAGTAGCTACCTCATGATTTGTTAAGGGACACCGAAGATTGAAGTAGTAGTTCTAGAGTTCAAATCCTGAAAATTAATATTCTTCAACTAATTAACAGTTAACATTTATGTAAAAGAAAATATAAAGGATTCACTTATGATACGCAATAAAATTTGTGATCCACGCACAAATCAAAACAGCAACAATTTGTACTAGGTTTTTTTATTATTTTTTACTTATCAATGGTTAAGATTGAATGCAGCATAATAATCACATTTCTCTTCTCTCTCTTTCTCTCCCATTCCACTCTTCGTTTTTCCCCTCCTTCCCCCATGTATCTCAGGCCCCAACACTAGTTATCAACGAAAATCATCCATCAACATTGTCACTAAAGCCTACACCATGAAGCACAAAAATGTCTCCTTCCGCAGTCACTCGTTTGCAAACATCCCCTGCACCCACCAACAGACCCACATGCCTCTCTTTTGGCCAGGCTACACTAGTGCACACGTTACATGTCCCCATTTCTCTATATTATTGTCCTTTCCGTTGTTACTCATTCCATCGGTAAACTTTGCTCACCAACTCTAGTGGAGGATGTCATGTTGACCTGCAAGTAGGTAGCACACGTTAAAGTATATTTCTATAAGTTATATAAACTGTTATTATAAACCATTATAGAGAACTTACAAAAATAAATATTTATGCCTAAGAAATCCAAACATGCCATAGTGAGAGTTACCTAAATAAATTAGGTTTATAGAGTGTTAGCTATCACCAAAACTCTCAAAATAGAAAACTTCCACATGCCAATCATTTGAACTGGCTTCTATGGTAAGCCCTTTTTTTTTTAAGAAGGCAAAGAATATTATATAATATATAATGTGTGTTTTTTAGGAACACAAAAACCTTTATACATATGGTCTGAGATAGACACAGCAGAGACAAAGCAAAACAATAGAAAATCAACAGCACTAGCACTCTAAATCACTAAAAGGGTCGCCACCTTTATAGGATTAGTAATACCACACAATCACAAACTCCAATCCTATCCCCTGGATATACATTCCCGGGGGGCCACACACCACTCATAGAAAAGGCAATGGCTAGACTTAGCCTTAACCAAAAACCAATTCCAGGAGTAAAGCTTAGTC
This sequence comes from Astragalus glycyphyllos, assembly GCA_963573325.1. Lineage (NCBI taxonomy): Eukaryota > Viridiplantae > Streptophyta > Magnoliopsida > Fabales > Fabaceae > Astragalus > Astragalus glycyphyllos. The sequence goes on along the minus strand of OY754313.1, from coordinate 46,467,085 downwards.
AAGAAAAAGGTCTCAGAGGGATCTAGAGTTTTGTTAGAAAAAATTACCTCATTCCTAGTCTCCCAAATAACCCAGAGGACTGAATGCCAGATCATGATGAGCTCCTTTCTACCTTTTCTGGGGCTGAGCCCAGCATATAGGATACAAAATAGAGTAGGGAGATCTGACGGGAGCACGATTAAGCAGTTTCTTTATACGCCAATTTTCTTCTTTAACAAATTCAAAGGGGAACCCTTTCTCAGCTTCTTGCACGATCTTACGTACGAAATTCACTTGGGTCGCCTGAAGGAATTCTAGTGATCCTTAAAGGATGCTTACACATGATTCTTCTTTTGTCATTGATTTCCAAAGTGACACGATCATGCACAGTAAATGAGATACCAAACTTATGTTGTCTAGACCTTATTATGGACAAATTCGGTGTGGGCCATTGCAAAATTTGCTCCTAAACACGAGCAGATATTAGTCTTTGGTTGAAAGCGTTGAGACGCTTCATGGGTAAACAACACTGGTCCAAACTAAAAAAAAGACTATATTTTACGTAAACCAGATTTTAGCCTACCCCTTGCATTGCACAGGTATTGGGGCTAGTAAATTTTAAATGTTATCATAAACTATTCTAGAGAACTTATAAAAATAACTGAAAAATAGTCTCATCAATATTTATTCCAATGAATAAGTCCATATAAGTCAATCCGTAAATAGGTGATATCATAGTGAGAGTTACCTAATAAGTTGGGTTTAGAGTGTTGCATAGTGAGTTACCTAATATGTAAGGTTTAGAGTATTAGCTATCACTACCGATAAAGTCTTGACACAAATGGATACTGGACATGACACAAACACAAATGAAGACACCGATTTTAATATGAAAGAATACAAGGAATCGAAGTGTCGGTATGTCAATGTCGGTGTTCGATACGATGCGTGTCAGACTCTAAGCATGTCTTCAATTAGAAGTGTCGGTGGTACAAAAAATCACCAAAAGTCTCAAAATAGAAAACTTCCACATACCAATCATTGAACTGGCTTCTATGGTGAGCCCTTTTATGATTAAGCAGCTTCTTTGTAACACCACTTTTCTTCTTTAACAAATTCAAGGCGATGACCCTTTCTCAACTTCTTGCATGATCTTGTGAAATTCACTTGGCCCTCCTGAAGGAATTCTAGCGATCCTTAAAGGATGCTTACCCACGATTCTTCTTTTGTCATTGATTTCCAAAGTGACAAAATCTGGCACAGTGAATGAGATACCAAACTTACGTTGTCTAGACCTAATGGCACAATACCTCAAACTCATTTTGTTACACCCCCTTTTTTTGTTTTTGTAACACCCCCTTTTATACCATGTGGAGAAAAACTTTGGACTAATGGAAACGATGAGTTGAAGTGGCTTATGCTGCAAGCCTCCAACCAATTGGCTATGAATTAGTGCTTTCTCTTAAGAGTGTGGATTGGGCCTAACTCAACCTCACAAAACCGGCTTGTAAGGTGAGGGATGCCTCCCACTTATAAACCCTTTTTCAGGCCATATCACATCCAATGTGGAGTTCTTAACACACCCCCCTCACGCCCAGGACTGGACAACTGGAGCGTGACCCGAGTGGCCCGATAGCGGGTGGCCCAATGGATCTTGGATTGGCTTTGATACCATCTTAAAATGTGGTTTGGACCTAACTCAACCCCACAAAACCGGCTTGTAAGGTGAGGGATGCCTCCCACTTATAAACTCTTTTTTCAGGCCATATCACATTCAATGTGGGACTCTTAACACACCCTCTCACGCCCAGGACCGGACAACTGGTGCGTGGATAATAATGGTGGGTGGCCCGATAGCAGGTAGCCCAACGGATCTTGGATTGGCTCTGATACCATCTTAAGAGTGTGGATTGAGCCTAACTCAACCCTACAAAACCGGCTTGTAAGGTGAGGAATGCCTCCCACTTATAAACCCTTTTTCAGGCCATATCACATCCAATGTGGGACTCTTAACACTTTCCCAAGTATACTTTATTATTTGATTTTTGCTTTTAGCTAATTGGGTATTAGTAATAAAAAGTCTTATAAAGGATTGCAAGTTTCCAAATTCCAAAAGGCTGAATCAGTCTCAATAGGGTCTCTCTTTCCAAATTCCAACCATGGGGGTATTGAAATTAAGTGAGTTCATTTTGTAGTAAAATAATACTACTCATTTTTAAATGCTTTTTTTAATTAGTAAAAGGAAAATTTTAGAATTTTTAAATGGTTGTTTTAGAATATATTATTTTCTCTTTATATATCATTTTAAATGTTTAAAATAACAACCGTTTATTTTTCTCTCTTTCCAAATGTTTAAAATAATAACAACTGTTATTATCTTATAAATTATATTTTTATTTTCATTTGAGTAATAAAAAAGACAATCTGTGTACTTATGAATAATAAAAAGATAAAGCGGATATTTTTTAGTCAACTTAGCTAAATTGGCAAATAAATACCACACACGCACACTATAACTGGCCACACCCGGGTTTGAACCCCGGAGCCGACGTCCCCATATCGCTGAAATTGCCAAAGCAACCAACAGTGAGGGACAGATAAAGTGTATATTTAAAAACACAATATTAATTTTAAAATATATAAATTTGTTAATCCTCTGGTTGCCAAGGGTCGGATGAATAGTTCACAAATAGAGAGAAAAGGGTGTGGGATGAAGAAATAGAGAGAAAACCCTTTTTTTTTTACTCCGGAGGAAAAAAACATTTCATAATCTACCCATTTGTGTATCGATAATGAATCTGTTTGCTTTAGCTGAAATATTTCTAAAAGATTGAGTAAAGTAAAAATAAAGTTGGGAACAATTGCACAGCCTCACACATCATTCTTTCTCTTTTCACTATCCACCCATCCAAACCCTCGAATTCTCTAGTTTAAGTATTCTTTCTCCTTTCTCTCCCTCAATTGCCGTCGTCATTGGCTTCGGCTCTAGCCAAGTAGGACTCCTATCACTTTCAATCAGAGCCGGCCCCACACTTAACGAGGCCTAAAGTGAGCTCCGAAATGAGGCCCTTTATTAGAGACATTGTTGATCTTAGGTGAAATTTATCAACTATTAATTTTAGTTTTCTTAGAAAGTGGTTTAGGCATTACTCAACCCCACAAAACCGGCTTGTAAGGTGAGGGATGCGTCCCACTTAGAAACTCTCTTTCCTCACGCCCATGAATATACATCTGGAGCGTGACCCGACAACGGGTGGCCCAACGAATCTTGGATAGGCTCTGATACCATCTTAGAATGTGGTTTAGGCCTAACTCAACTCGAATAAACCGGTTCGTAAGGTGAGTGATGCTTCTCACTCATAAACTCTCTTTCAGGTCATATCACATCCGATGTGAGACTCTTAACAAGTTTTGAAATACTTCTTTCCGCCGAAGCACAGTTACTGCAATCGTTAGCATTATCTATAAATAACAAATGCATTTGGAAAAGAATCAAGTCTTATTATATAATTAAGTATGTCAACCGGAGTATTATTTTCAACATGTAAAAACCAACGAGAATACTGAAATTGGAAATAATGACCCTTGACTAAAGTCATTTATCGAAAAATTGAAATTGAAGAAAAACCTAGAATTAAATAGAGAAGGAATCAATCATTAACAATAACAATAGCTTGGTAGAAAAATCAACAATATGGGATTCTTTTACAATAATAATGGAAGGGTCCAAAACATTGGAGGCCCAAGGGATTGAACTTTGTACCCGATAGATAAAACGTTCTTGACTTAAAACCAGTTTGGCTACGATACATTAATGGACACTAGTATTATACATTATGTAGTAGAATAGAGGCCTTTTCCTTTGATAATTTTTTTTTTTTAGGTCCCAAGCCCTTGCTTGGGCTGCTGAGCCTTGGACCGCTTGGGCCTTGGGCCGGCCCTGCTGTCAACCATCAACTAGTATTTTTACCTATGCATTCACACGGGTGACACTGTATTTTTTATATCTGCTATGAAATTATAAATACGTTGAAAGTTGCAAAATGTACTAATAAAAGAAATAGGAAAAGCTCGATCAAAGATTGTATTTCAAATTTATTAAAATTCTTGTGTTGCAAAAAGTTTTAAAAAATAGTCGGTATCTTATTATAGTATTAATAATGGAGAAAGAATTAGAAAGAAAGAATATTTTTTTATTAACAACAAAAAAAAGAAAATGAGATTTAATATAGGATATGCACCCTCGTTGGCGCTCCCGTTGCAACTCCAGTTGTCGCTCCCGTTGCCGCTTCTGTTGGCGCTCCCATTGCCGCTCGCTTTGCCGATCCCATTATCAGTCTCTCATTGTCGCTCCTCTTGCCACTTGTTTACTCCTTTTATTCTAGATGATTTAATATTAATTTAATCATCTTAATTATATTTTATTTTGGTTACATGATCTTAACTATATTAATAAAGTATTAAATTATAAAAAAGTTATTTTTGTAATTTTTAGTAGTGGTTGAATTTTTTCCACAATTATTACCGGCTAAATTGATTGATTTTATTTTTGATGATTTTAGTAAATTTAGTAGAGATTATAGTAAATAGTAAATTTTAGATAATTTAATTATTGATTATAATATTAATTTAATAATTGGTTTTTAGAAAGAACAATTTTGAAACTTTTGTTAGAGGTGTGACTTTTTTTGACAATTGGATTGTTTAAATTGATTGATTTTAGTAGTTTGGTATTCGCTCTCGTTGTCGCTCCTGTTGCAGGCTTGCAACTCTCCATTGCTGCTCCTTGTTGCCGGTCTTGTTGTCAGTCTCTCGTTGATGCTCTCGTTGCCGCTCCCGTTGCCGCTTTTGCCCGTTGTTAGTCTCTAGTTGCCACTAATTTAGATTTTTTATTCTAGATCATTTATTTTTAATTTAATGATTTTAATTTAATTATTAAATTATATAAATATATGATTTTATACTTTTCGATAGTGGTTAAATTGATTGGTTTTAGTTGTTTTAGTAGATTATATTGTAAATAGTAAATTCTAGATCATTTAATATAAATTTAACCACTAATAATTAAATTTTCAAATTATTTAAAAAAAACTTATTTTGAAATTTTTGATAGTAGTTAAATTAATAATTTTGACAATTAGTCGTTAAATTGATTGGTCTTAATAGTTTTAGTATAGTAAATTGTAGATCATTTAATATTAATTTATTTATTTTAATTAAATTAGTAAATTATGAATAAAAATTTATTTTAGAATTTTTGTTAGTGGTTAATTGTTTGGTTGTTGTAAATTATATTAGTAAATTATATAAGAATTTCTGTTAATGTTTTGTTTTAATAAAACAACTTTCTCTCTCTTCTTTTGTTTTTGTGACATCTTTTTGCATAAAGATTCCTTTTTCTTCGTTTCCTTTTTGCTTTCTCTCTCTTCGCATAGACTTCCCTTTTTCCTCTCTCTCTCTGCGTAAAGTTCCCCTTTTTCCTTTTTTTTTTGTCAGTCGTTTTGTTTTTTGTTTTTGCTCGCACCAACTTGTTATTTTATTAGAACCTGAAAAAGCTGCAAAAGTTGCATTTTTTTGGTATTTTTACAATTTTGCCCTCATTTTTTTGACAAATGACAAGTTTCTAAGATGTTTTATTATATTGAGAGTAGATATTCAATCAAAACTCGAAAAAACCATAGAAATATAACTTTGTAATCGATAAATATGTTTTCATAGTGCTATGTAAGCCAACCACCTACGGAATTGAACCGCGCAATTGTCATAAAAGTGGCCCGAACAAATAAAAAAAATCAATTTTTTTGTGGTTTTCATTTTTTTTATACAAACCCCTTGAAGTAGGCATGAAATAATGCAAACCCCTTGAACTTGAAATTATCTCAATACCAAGCTCTAATACTGAAAGATGAGAATTTGAAGTTGTAGCAGTATTAATTGTGGCTGTAGTTGAAGTAAAAGTAGAAGAAGGTGAAGCATATGTGTTGTTAATGTTATTTTGTTGAACCAACTCATAGATATTAGGGAAAGTGAGTGCAATTTTGTGGTGTGATCGGGAAGCTTAATATTAATCTTGGTTGAAGTTAAAAGTGAGGAATTACAAGAACAAAGAGAAGATCTCTTGTTCTTCCTTGAAGTGCAACCTATAGTGATGTTTGTTAGAGATCCACCTTCAGTCCCATACCTTTTACAAGGTCGTGGCTAAGATCTTCTATGTTTTATTATCTTTCTTTCTAGTCTCACTTTTCTATGATTTGAAAAGGTAAGGGGATAAAGGGTCACCCTGTCTAAGACCTATCTTAGGGATAAACTTCCTAGAAGGGAAACCATTTACTTGGTATGTGTAGGAGACAGTAGAGACTAAACTCATAACAGAGTTGATCCAGGAGTCAGCAAAACCATAGGCTTTCAACTCTATCATATGCCTTATTCATATCAAGTTTGAAGGCAATACCCTTACCCCCACTACCCTGTTTCTTCTTTAGGAAATGGAAAGCCTCATGAGCAATGATGAGGTTATCTTGGATCAGTCGACCACTAACAAAAGCTGATTGTTGAGGGGTAATGATAGCTGATATAATAGGTTTGAGTCTAGATACAAAGATGGAGGCTATTACTTTATATAGAAATGTGTAGCAACTAATGAGCCTAAGGTGGGAGATAGATTCTACGAGGGGGATTTTTGGGATAAGGGCTTTAGAGGTGAGGTTAATATCATTATCTAAAGAACCAGTGGTGAAAAAAATTTGACACAGCCTCAAAAACATCACTCTTAATCGTTTCCCAATTCTTTCGGAAGAAAAGCCCATTGAGCCCATCAGGCCTAGGGGCCTTGTAAGATCCCAGATTAAATACTGCACCTTCAACCTCTTTAAATATAACATTTTTTGTTAAATCAGCATTCATATCATCAGTAATATAGCTAGGTGTAACATTAATACATTGGTCAACATGAGAAGAATTTTTATGAAAATATAAATGATTATAGAAGTTCCAAATACCATGCATGACCTCATTCTGACCCTCTAGCCATTGCCCAGAGCTATCTTGAATCCTTAACAGTTTGTTTTTGTCCCTCCATTGAACATTTAAGGCATGAAAAAATCTAGTGTTCCTATCTCCGTAGTTAAGCCACTTGATCCTAGATCTTTGACCCCAATATAGTTCCTCCTGATGCCATAACCTGTCAATTTGATTCTGAGGTTGTTAACAGCCTTCCAGTCCACCATATATTGGAAGGTGTTTTGACTATCTGCTGAATAGTGCTCTTGAGATGTTGAATTTCCTATGCAGCATTCCTAAAAGTTCTCTTGTGCCAGCCTTTTAGAGAGAGAGTACATCTACCCACTTTCTTGCTCCAATTCTGCCAGGGATCAAGATGAGAATCCTGATTCCAAGCAGAAGCAACAACCTGTCTGCAATCTTCATGTTCATCCCAAAAGGCCTCATACTTGAAACTTTTTCCACTAGTAAGAGGAGGGTTAGGTTTTAGTAGGATAGGGGAGTGGTCAGAGTTTATGATGGGTAAGGCAATAGCAATAGCATGTGGAAACTGGGCTCCCCAGGCCCAATTAACTAGGACCTTGTCAATTTTTTGATTAGTCACAAAACCTTCTCTAGGATTACTTAACTAAGTAAACTGACACCCTTGTAAAGCCATGTCCATCAGACCAGAGTTATCTAGAAACCCTCTGAACAATCTCAAGCGTATAGGTTCCAAGTCTCCCAAACCATCTTTTTCAGTAGTGGATATCATCTCATTAAAGTCACCAAGCACCATCCATGCTTGGTTTAAGCTTGGAGATTCTAGGCCATAGAAGTCTCCTATCACTAAAGACAAGATTCCCATACACAAAAGTAAATTCAAAAGTGAACCCAGATCTCCTTTCCTTAGCTACTGTGTGAATAAAATTAGGACAGGCTTCAAGGATCTGAAGCTCATAGTAATCATTACACAACAAGCAAAGGCCACCAGAAATGCCACAGGATTCAACACAGAAACAATGCTGATAACGAAACTTTCTCTTAATTCTTTCAACTCTTGCCTTATGATCTGTAGTCTCCATAAGGAAGATAATGGCAGGCTTGTGATCTCTTACTAGATCACTTAATTCCCTATTTGTCGTGGACGCCGCCAATCCACGACAATTCCAGCTAATGCAAGTCATTAGGATGGAGGGGGCAGGGATTTGCCTGCCGCCTCTTTCTTTGAGTTGCTGCCAATAGTGAAAGCTCCAAAGTCTCCACCAAAAGTGTTAGAGTTATTCTGTAGCAAAGGATTTTTCTTTTTCTTAACATCAATCTCCTCTTTACTAGGATTAGTGAGTTGCCTCTTCTTTCTGAGACTCATACCAGAAACAAGTGTAAGGGCTAGAGCATCCTCTTCCTCACTCCTTAGACTTAGATCAATATTGGATGGGTTATCCTCCTCAGGGGAAATTCAACAACATATTCAGGGGTAGGTTTTGGTAAGGCTTTTGGGGGTTCTCTCCAGGATAGGGATACAGGTTCAGCTTGTTGTTGTTGAACATTAGCATTAGGGGATTTTGTTGGGAAGCTAGCTATTTGGGGTTGGGTAATGACAGGATTCATTTGATCAACAGATTGATGGCTACTTTCAGCATTAATAGCATCTTGCTGACTCTTCCTATACTCCTCAAGATCAGCATCAGACATGTAAGCTTCCTTGGGCATAGGGTATTCCTCCTTTGAGGAGCTACTGTCACTTCTAGGAGTATATACATGAGCGATGGGATCTTCAGAGGTTCTCTCTCTGATTTGTAGTGGCTTGTGACTGCTCCCCTCATTGGAGATTGGTACATATCTCCACAGTTTGCTATTAATTCTTTCCACTCCTTCTTACCTATTGTTATAGCTTCCTTCTCAGCTGTAGTAACATCAGGTTGTTTTTGGGAAGGATGGTTAGGTGTAGGAGGGTCATTTCTTCTAAATAATATTTTGGCTGTGTCTTTTGTGGTGTCTCCATACCTTCTTTTGTGTTCCTTAAGAATGGCATCAATAGATTTGGCAGGTTGAGTTATTAGGTGTTGATCATATTTACGATAGGATGGGCAGTAAGCAGCCATGACAGTAGGTGATTCACATGATTTCTGGTCATGCCTTAGGACTCCACCTTTAAAGCAAAGGTCTTGGAGCCTCTCATACTTATAAATGACCAAGATCTTAGGGAGATCCTTTCTAGGAACCCAACAACCAGAGGGGATAGGTTTTGTAACATAAATATCTACTTTTGCTCTCATAAAGGTTCTGAGGATTCTCCCTTCAACAATGGATTCCTCTATTTCTACTACCTTACCAGCCTTTTGGAGTATTGTTCTGGTGTTTGTGGCCTTCAAGAATTCCACAGGTAGGTTATGAACCTGAATCCAAAAAGGATTTAGATCAAAATAGATCACATGAGGTGAAACTTCAGGGATCCAAAACTGCAAGCACATAAGGTGATTTAAAAAGAACTAGGAGCCTTTCTTATGACTTCTCTACTATGGCTTTCTTGAGCAAAAGTGAACATTAACTTGTTCCTACCCAGATCTGTAACCTGGAGATTTTCATAAGGTCGACCCCAAGCTTTATTTATAACCTCACGAGCAGCACTGCAGTTCATAACTTTGTTTGTGAGCAGTTTACCCACTATTGTCCTTCTTGCTATTGACACACTATTTTGGTTTGCAAGAACAAGGATATTAGTAAGTTCTTCAGGGTTATCCTGTTGCTGGTCTTGATGAGATGAGCTAGATGCCACAATGACTGGTGGATGGAGAAGATCAGGAGGGCAGATAAGCTAGGGAAATGGTTAATGACTTAGGTTCAAGGGTTGGGCTATTAAGAAGGGTTTATGGATAACAGATAGAATAGGGTTTTGTGGGGGGTACTGGTAGATGATTACTAAGTTGTATTGATCTGATGTAACAGGAATGTTAGGGTTTTGTGGGGGGTGTGGAATCTAATGTCTGAGTTGTATTTGGTATGGTCACTGTTTTGTAATCAGGTTTTTGTAAGGTTTTGTTGTATTTATGGTTTTAGGAAAATGCGGGTTCGAAGTTATGGTTGTTTGTGGATTAGGTGATATATATGTGTGGTTTGTTGCAGTAATTGAGACGAAAACTTTAATCGTGAGAGGAGATGTTGTAGTAGAGGAGACTGTGAAATGCGCTAGAGGTAAACAATCCAACAGGAAACAAAATGGTAAAGAACCAACAAGAACAAGACCCAAGATAGGGAAAACAATAAACCCTAATAAAAACCCTAGCAGAGCTTTAGAAGGGGAACTTTTTTGTACTAACGAAGATGAATTAAAAACCAACTACTTTAAGCCCTCTATTTAGTTAGATTTTTTTTCAAAAAAATTGATTTAAAAAAAACAATTTGGGCCAATGTTGGCCCAAACCGTACCGGCCCACCCGTTGTCTGTTGATCCGCATAAACCGAAACCCGCACCCGCATAAACCGAAACCTTAATTTGGGCGGTTTTGGGCCTAGCATTTTCAACCGCGGTTTTGGTCAAATGCTTGATTTGGGCTGAACCCGCCCATACCCGCCCGTTGTCCAGACCTAGAATAAACTATTCAAAGGAGTGGGAAAGATGGTAGAAATGAAAAGGTTGGAGAGTGGAAGTTTGAACCGTTATATATATAGTTAGTGTCAGCATCATATCAAACGTTGTGTTAGTTTTGTTCGCTTAGTGTTCGTAATCTCCATGGGTGACTTTTCTTTTTTTTTTTTTTAAAAAATATTTCAGCATTAACTATGTGTGTCAATATTAAAAAAATCAAAGAATAAATAGCGAGGTTAGTTTAGTAAAATTAGTATATTTGTTAACCACTTGATTGTCATTCTTAATATGTGTGCAAAAACCTTAAGCGACTATTATTTTGAAACGGAGGGAGTATCTTCTATCTAGCGCGGTGCAGTTTGGTTTAGTTATTGAGACAAAAAGTGAACCAAGCCGCAAGGTCAAACTACATGTGGGTTGGTTTGGTTCGATTGGCTTCCTATAAAAACCAAACCAAACCAAATCAATGCGATTTGGATTGGTTCGGTTTTGTCCGAGACAAAACATAATTTAAAACGGAGTTAAAATTAAGTAAAATAAATAACGGTTAACATAAATCGTTAAGAAAAGTCTGTTATAGCTCAAATATATGTAGCATATAAATTACTCTCTTTTAATTCTTTTAAGATATCTAAATCTATTTATATCTATATCTATATCTATCTATCTAAAAAATCTATATCTATCTTTCTATCTATTTATCTAATCTATCTATTGTTTCCTTTTGAATGACGTTTTAATGAAATAAATTAATTAAATGGCTTTTATATTACAAGTATAAATGCATGAATATTGGTTGTACATAAAGCATTTTATTTCATATTTTTAGTAGTTAAATATTTACCTGTGTCACTAAATACATAATTTTTTTTTAATGACTAAATCGAAAATTCTAATAATACTGTATATTAATCTTCATTTTTAAATGAGTGTTTAAAAACTAAATGCATGTAAAAAAAGTAGCTAGGTGAGAGTTATACATATTATAAAAGTATAAGGGAGCGAATTAAGCCAGGCTAGTCTACAGCAAAATTCTGGGGACGTAATACCCAGTTTAGTCCTTGACTTTTAAAAAATGTTCAATTTGGTCCTTGATTTTTCAGATATGTCAATTTAGTCCTCAACATTTACAAATGTGTGTCAATTTGGTTCTTTTGTCAACCATGGTTAGTTACAAAGCAGATGTGGCAAACGCGAGGGACCAAATTGACACCACCAAAAAAATAAAAAATCCATGTCAGCATGCCACGTCACACAAATGTTGGGGACTAAATTGATACTTAAAAAAAATAGTTTGTTACGAGGACCAAATTGATACTAAGTTATATAAGTCAATAACCAAATTGATACTAAGTTACATAAGTCAGAGACCTAATTGATACTAAGTTACATAAGTCAGAGACCTAATTGATATCTAGTAAAAAAATCAATGACCAAAGTGCTACTACTTTTTTTAAGTCATATATGGTATTGTTTCAACATTCAACCTTGTTTATGATTTTATATATCAACCAAAGTCTCTTGAACAAAGTGCAATTACGTAAACTCGTTACGTGAAACACTTGGTTCAAAAAAACTAAATCATAATGTATAATTAACGGTTACATAAACCATAAATTTGTTACGTGAAACACTAAATTCAAAAAAAAAAACCAAATCATGGAGTGCAAAATAATATAACGACTCCACACTATCATGGTAGTGTTGGACGCATCTGATGAAGTCCTTGTGTTGGAATGAAGCGCATCACTGGTATTTGTGGACTTGACATCATGGATGTTGGTGGTAGTGGAACCATAAATGGTATTTGGTTAGGAGGCCTTGCCGAATTAATTGGAGTTGGACCCCTTATTGGAACTTCCTTCGTCCTTAATGTAGAAGGTACAAGAGGCCCTCTCATCCCATACCTCCTTCCCTGCACCAAATTTAAAATTTAATCTACATATATTGGTCTAGAATCTAGATAATCCCAAATCCAGAAACATATAACAATAAATTTGATCTACATATATTGGTCTTTATTATCCCAAATCCAGAAACATATAACAATAAATTTAATCTAAATATATTTGTCTAGATAATCCCAAATCCAGAAACATATAACAATAAGGGTTAAATATGTTTTTGGTCACTATGAATATAGAGAATTTTGTATGCGTTGAACAGCAAGCAAGCAGCGGTGTAGATTGTGTGTGGTTTGGTCAAAAATGGAAGAAAAAAAAAGGCAAAAAAACTGACCTATACCAAGACAAATTTTTTTGCCAAAAATAGAACACTTTTTAGATTAATTACCAAAGTAGAACAATTTATTTTTCAGGCTAGAAGTCGCCCCTTGTGATAGAGACTTCTACACTGCAATTTTGCAATTTCTTTTGTTTTATGTGCAGAAGTCGCCCCCTGTGGGAGAGACTTCTTAACTGTGTTCCATCACTTAGTGTAAAAGAGCACATGGCCCCTGTTATGCTTTCTTGGAGCCAAAAAAAGGAAAGAATCAAAGAGATGAAGAAAGAATGTTTCGGCATCATGCTCAAAGTATAATATTCTTTGTTTAATAATTAGTAATAAACATGTAAAGATAAATTTAATTTTGGTTTTCTCTATTTCTTTTTGTTTGGTTTTTTTAATAAAAATAAAAATAAGTGCCAAATAAAACATGAAGGCAATAGCCGAGTAAGGTTTTTGTCAAGCGTTCATACCAGGAAAATATGGCTTTATACGTGGAATCCACTGGTAGTAGTTTTTGTAAATATGGCGGTTTGAGAGAGGCAGTGAGATCTTGTGGGAAGTGGATAGGTGAAATGGGAGAGTTGATGAGGTTGAGGGAGTGAAGTGGAGAGTGATTTGAGGGCAATGAAAGAGAGAGAAACGTAATTAGAAAGGTTGTGCAGTAAAATATGACTTTATACGTGGAATCCACTGATAGAAGTATTTGTAAATATGGTGATTTTCAAAAACATACGATTTAATATGCGACTTCCACTGGTAGAAGTCTGTAAATATGAACAACTTTGTGCTGAACTCCACAATACGAAGAAAGGTGATAAGTCTATAGCTGAAACAGAAAATTCTCAGTCACAACAATAGCACCCTGAAATAGAAAATTCTGTTCAACCAAGGCCTCAAGCTCAGTTTACTGCTTCTAGAGGTAATTACAAAGGTGGTAGATTCCCTCGTGGCAATATATATACACTGCCAAGTGTGTTCTTGGTCTGGCCATGAAACTTCTGTCTGTTATCACATGTATACTTCTCAGTATGTTGCACTTGCACTATTAGCTCAGAGTTAGTTCCCTCACCCTATACACCTAATAGAACCTTCCACTTCAAAAGTATTCTCTTTGTTCCACAATTAACCAAAAAAATTCTTTAAGTATCATAAGATTTGTCACTGACAATGCATTTTTCCAATTTCATCCTTCTCACTGTTTCGCTAAATTTCAGGTTGATGGCCAAGGCTCTAGTGATGGTCTCTATAAAATCCCAGTGTAACATCCTAAGTTCGTAACCGGATCTACTAAAGGAAGATAATTGTTTGATTTCTTTCATTGACTAAAGGTGATTATATACATCAAAATATGATCAATCCTAGGCTATGAATATGGAATGTAATTATACACAATTATGTACTTGTCTAAAGCTAGTTATCTTGTTGCCTAATACAAAAAAGTCAATGCAATCTTTACAATTAATTTCATTAATTCTGACATCTACAAACTCGAAATGTTAATTTTGATACAATTCAGAGGTGCACATACACATACACATAATGGATATATTTGAGCTGATAAAGACCGAGTTTCATAAAATTATAACTGAATAAGTTACAAAATACATAGGTTTTTCAAAGAAATATCCATTATACAACAGTCATATAACCAGACATAAAGTGCACAAGTCCTAAAACAACAAGTCGGTCTATAACCGACACATGAGAAGCTAAACTGAGAATCATCATCATCATGATACAACAAAGTTTTTTTTTCAATTGGCCGCATAAAAATGAAATAATTCTATTACAATGGTAGTATATCCTCCATGATACAGTTCAAGTGCTTGTTCACATAGATTGTAGTACTAATTAAAATTGAAACTGCTGAAAGTGAAAGTTAAAGTGAGCGACCTAGGCATTGTACGAGAGTTTCTCTGAAAAGTGTGAGAGCTTTGTTTCCTACGTGCAAATGTTTTGCGATGGTAACCACCTGCAAACTCAGCAAATGCATTTAGCTAAGTTCCCTCATTCCTTGCAAATTGACTTGTATTATCAACTAAAAACTCTATAGCCATTCCACTGCAGCAAAATTCATTGTCAAAAAACACCAATGATTTAAAAACAGAAATATATTCCTAATCAATGAAATTTTTAGATTGATTACCTTGCAAATTGCTGAGTTTTGTGGCTTGGCTTGCTTCGTCCTGAGTAGCAATTCGCGTGAGCAATGGCTGATGAAAAAACCCTAAACCATGAGGTAGCACTCCGCAGTACCTAAAATTCAAACGGGTGAACTCATTTGCAACTTCCCGTAGTACCTAAAAATACATCCATTCAACGCATTTGCACCCTCCGCAGTACCTAAATTACATTCAATTTTACCAAAATACCCTTCTGTTTTGCAGGAGTCTTCAGACATAATTGATATTTCAGTTCCAAAAGAACTGATCAGGTACCTAAAAAAATCAATGCAATACAGCAAAACACTAGAAAAGCGTAAAAACGGATTTGAGGGACAACAATATATTACACTTAATTATAACCCACTAACCATAATTCAAATAACATTTAAAAGAAATCTCAATAAAATAAATCATTTCATCACAACAACATCCATATATCTCAAAGATGAATTTCTCAAACAATAATTAAATCAAACATCTTGCATTCATATCCACCATTCATTTATCTAAACAAAATCATGTAGACAATTCATATTACCCAACATACAAAATAAATCAAAATCCCTAAGCACACCTAAGAGAGGTTTTAAAAAGGGGGTTCTATGTTACCTTGGAAATTTAGGGGAAGAGTTGGAATCCCCAATGTTGCTCTGGTTCTCTAGCTCCTCAATAAGAACCCTAACTTCTATCAACCAAGATCCTTCCATAGCTATCATTATATCCCATTTTGCTTCTTCTCTTCCCTCAAGCCTCTTATTCTTTATTTTTTTAATATACTTTAAGCCTCTTATTCTAAACTCATATTTAACTCAAAAGATAACTTTAAAAAAATCTCACATAGTTACTTCTATTATGGATATGAAAAATTAATTAAAACTAAACTCTTAATAAAAACCAATGCTTACAATAAAAATTGCAATATAATTAAATGTAAAATAGGGAATGTTACTTTATAAATGCATGATTTGTGATGTTCTTCATTATGATGTCTGATTTTCTTCAAATTTTTATCTAATTTGGGGGTTAGGGATTTCATATGAGAAACATGGAAGTTTAAATCTGTTGCATTGGTCTCATAAATGATAATGATGAATGATTTAGGCCTTAATTAATAAGTAGTTGTTGCCTCAATTGTAAAAAAAACTGGTTGCTGGTTTTTTGATTTTTTTAGCGCACCACAAGAAGAAGGAGGAGCCAGTCCAGCAACCACCCTTCTAGTTGGACAAAAATTTGTTAAAATTTCTGGATAGATCTGTTGTTCATGATTTCTCTTGTAAAATATTGATCTAAACATCGAAGATATAATATGAAACAAACAAATTATAAAGGAGATAAGATAATCAAACAAGTTCAACAACTTCATTTTTCTTCTTCTATAGAGACGGGCCCAAGGTTTAGACTCATATTGTTTAGGTTGTTTTAAAAGGGTCCTATCTCTATGTTCCATTCCTACATCAACCACCACGGCGAACTCAAACCGATGTGGATGACTAGCTTGAGAAGTTGCCTCAATTGCAACCACCATGTCGGACTCGGAATGTTGTGCATGACTAGGTTGAGAAGTTGCCTCAATTGCACTATTCTGACGGTGACTTAGATCATCTTCGTCACCCACTTCTTCTTGTGCCACTTGTAATTCCTGTTACCAATTATTTTATGAGTATTTAGGGATAATACAGTCCTCCTCAATTGAGGACCAACTTCATTTTTAGTAAAAAAACAAAAAAAAAAAAACATCAGACCGGATCATTTCCTATCTGCCCTTCAGATTGAGCATCTTCATGCCTATTTTGATTATCTTCACCCGCTTCTTGTACCACTTCTGGAAATTTCTGTTTTGCAATTATTTTAAGAAAAGTGATAAATAGTATTTAGGGATAACAGTCCTACTCAATTGAGGACCAGCTTCATTTTTAATTAAAAAATGAAAAAAATCAGTCCGGATAATTTCTTAGCGGCCCCACAAAGGTAAGATCTTTTTTCACAATGTAGTGGTTTCTTTTACGCCACCGATCGTTGCATTTCTTGTAAAAATCATTCAGGTTTCTCCAATTCTTGTCTTTGTTTTAGCTTTTTCTTTGTTTACAACTACTGTACTATAAGCAGGAATATCATGTTGTCGTTCTTAGTCCTCCAATCCCAACTGTTTAAAGCAAATATCTGGGCTGTTGAATGCAATTTTTTCAAAACAAATGCAAGGCACCTGGGCGTATATCATCCATTCCTGATTGAGGCATTCCTGGGGCACTGAATCTAAGCTACCATAAGGACGCCAATCGACCAGTGAAGACATAAAATAAAGTGTTATGTTATAGGATTGGAGTGGACTCGAAATCAAAATAGATAATTGTGGGAAACTTACATCGTTCTCCTTCATACTCCTAAGACGCTCCTTGTATTCTTCCACATCAATTGAATTCTGACTGTTTCTGGATGCATCTATCCACCCCAAAAATAAAGGAAATCTGGATGGTTTAACAACAAAATTATGCAGGCATTGAAATTGCTCTAATGCAAATACCTACAAGAAAAAGATAAACACATGAGTTGTTAATAAGCATCTTTAATATATTAGAAATCCGATTGATTAATTATTATTACTAGATAAAGGCCTTACCATCAGAGCAAATGAAAAACTAACCAACGCAGTGGGCTTATCTGATCCCATTGAATATATGAGCATTGCATTCACAGCTGCCCCCCAAGCATAATGGTCTTTCTCATTTATTTCCAGCAGCGGTAACTACATAGGTGAAACAGAGCTAGATTTATTGGGTAAAAGGACATATCCCAATAGATAAAGAAAGTAAGCCTTCACATAGGTATATAATTCTGGAACAACAATGTCTTTAGGGACAGTCTAAAACTTTTCCCTCAAGGTAAGATTGATGTCATAGGACTTCTTTTTTAGCAATCAACAATATTATCACAAGAAGGATGATGATAAATATATATGAATTAAAGGAAAAGAGTATTTCTGATGCAATTACAAAAGTAGTATAGTAGAATACTCGATTTAGTTTTAGCATTTGGCGCACTTATCACATTGCGTCATTTTGCGACCTGGGTTATGGGGCATCCGACATTTGCAATACCTTCAAAACCCAATCAAAAGCAAATAAATTCTACGGATAAAATTTCTCATTCTTTTTCATCATCCAAAAACAAAACTAATAAAAAAAACTCACACAGCAACTTTAGCCGTTTGTGCTTTGATTTTTTGGGTGGCATGATAATATTTATATCTACAATAGAAATCTGTAGAGCCTACTTTCGTAAGCTTACAGTAGGCTTTGAAAGTATGGACAGAACACTTTTATATAATGCTTTCAGCTTCAACTGTGTGCTTATCTACAGAGTAGAAGAGCTCATTCTTACCAATGAACTTCTTCTTGGCGTGCCTGGTCTCTTGAGGCCCGTAAAATCAATGCACAGTTACCGTCATTCTGTTTTCGACCAACTAGATTTTCTTTACAAACCCCACGTACGGGGGTACCCTCTGTTTTCACCACGTATTGGGGAAGAGTTGGAATCCCCAATGTTGCTCTGGTTCTCTAGCTCCTCAATAAGAACCCTAACTTCTATCAACCAATATCTTTCCATAGCTATCATAAAGTCGGTGGTGAAAATCAGTGGGCAAATGTGTGAAATACGAGGGAACCCCATACGTGGGTTTTGTAAAGAAAATCGAGTTGGTTGAAAACAGAATGATGGTAACTGTGCACTGATTTTACGGGCCTCAAGAGACCAGGCACGCCAAGAAGAAGTCCATTGGTAAGAAGGAGCTCTTCTACTCTGCAGATAAGCAAACAGTTGAAGCTGAAAGCATTATATGCAAGTATTCTGTCCATACTTTCAAAGCCTACTGTAAGCTAACGAACGTAGGCCCTACAAATTTCTATTGTAGATATAAATATGATCATGCCACCCAAAAAATAAAAGCACAAACAGCTAAAATTGTTGTGTGAGTTTTTTTTATTAGTTATGTTTTTGGATGATGAAAAAGAATGAGGAATTTGATTTGTAAATTTATTTGCTTTGATTTGTGTCTTGAAGGTATTGCAAATGTCGGATGCCTCATAACCCGGATCGCAAGATGACGCAAAGTGATTAGTGCGCCAAATGGTAAAACTAAATCGAGTATTCTACTATACTACTTTTGTAATTGCATCAGAACTACTCTTTTCCTTTAAATCATATAAATGTATCATCATCATCCTTCTTGTGATAATATTGTTGATTGCTAAAAAAGAAATCTTATGACATCAATCTTACCTTGAGGGAAAATTTTCAGAATGTCCCTAAAGACATTGTTGTTCCAGAATTATATGCCTATGTGAAGGCTTACCTTCTTTATCTATAGGGATTTGTCTACGTATTTACCACTGCTGGAAATAGATGAGAAATACCATTATGCTTGGGGGGCAGCCGTGAATGCAATGCTCAAATATTCAATGGGATCAGACAAGCCCACTGGTTGGTTAGTTTTTCATTTGCTCTGATGGTAAGGCCTTTATCTAGTAATAATAATTAATCAATCAAATTTCTAATATATTAAAGATGCTTATTAACAACTCATGTGTTTATCTTTTTCTTGTAGGTATTTGCATTAGAGCAATTTCAATGCCTACATAATTTTGTTGTTAAACCATCCAGATTTCCTTTATTTTTGGGGTGGATAGATGCATCCAGAAACAGTCAGAATTCAATTGATGTGGAAGAATACAAGGAGCGTCTTAGGAGTATGAAGGAGAACGATGTAAGTTTCCTACAATTATCTATTTTGATTCCCAGTCCACTCCAATCCTATAACATAACACTTTATTTTATGTTTTCACAAGTCGATTGGCGTCCTTATGGTCGCTTAGACTCAGTGCCCCAGGAATGGTTGATATACGCCCAGGTGCCTTGCATTTGTTTTGAAAAAAATTGCATTCAACAGGCCTAATATTTGCTTTAAACAGTTGGGATTGGAGGACCAAAAACGGAGGCATGATATTCCTGCTTATAGATGTAAACACAGTAGTTGTAAACAAAGAAAAAGCCAAAACAAAGACAAGAATTTGAGAAACCTGAATGATTTTTACAAGAAGTGCAATGATCGGTGGCGTAAAAGAAACCACTACATTGTGAAAAAAGATCTTACATTTGAAAGGCAACTAAGAAATTATCCGGTCTGATTTTTTTTTATTTTTTAATTAAAAATGAAGCTTGTCCTCAATTGAGGAGGACTGTTATCCCTAAATACTAATTATCATTTTTCTTAAGATAATTGCAAACAAGAATTCCCAGAAGTGGTACAACAAGCGGGTGCAGATAATCAAAATAGGGAAGAAGAGGAGGAACATGAAGATGCTCAATCTGAGGGGAAGATAAGAAATGATCCGGTCTGATGTTTTTTTTTTATTTAAAAATGAAGTTGGTCCTTAGTTGATGAGGACTGTATTATCCCTAAATACTCATAAAATAATTGGTAACAGGAATTACAAGTGGCACAAGAAGAAGTGGGTGAAGAAGATGATCCATGTCACCGTCAAAATAGTGCAATTGAGGCAACTTCACAATCTAGTCATGCACAACATTCTCAGTCCGACATGGTGGCTGCAATTGAGGCAACTTCTCAAGCTAGTCATCCACATCGATCTGAGTCCGGCGTGGTGGTTGATGTAGGAATAGGAATGGAACATAGAGATAGGACCCTTTTAAAACAACCTACACAATATGAGTCTAAACCTTTGGCCCGTCTCTATAGAAGAAAAAACTTAACACGAGTTGTTGAAAGATGAACATGAGTTGTTGAACTTGTTTGATTATCTTATCTCCTTTATAATATGTTTGTTTCATATTATATCTTTGATGTTCAGATCAATATTTTACAAGAGAAATCATGAACAACAGATTTGTCCAGAAACTTTAACAAATTTTTGTCCAACTAGAAGGGAGGTTGCTGGACTGGCTCTTCCTTCTTCCTATGGTGCGCTAAAAAAGTCAAAAAACTAGCAACCAGATTTTTTTTACACTTGAGGCAACTACTTATGAATTAAGGCCTAAATCATTCATCATTATCATTTGAGACCAATGCAACAGATTTAAACTTCCATGTTTCTCATATGAAATCTCTAACCCCCAATTGGATAAAATTTTGAAGAAAATCAGACATCATAATGAAGAACATCACAAATCATATGCATTTATGGTCTAACATCCCCAATTTTACATTTAATTATATTTCTATTTTATTGTAAGCATTGGTTGTTATTAAGAGTTTAGTTTTAATTAATTTTTCGTATCCATAATAGAAGTAACTAAGTGGGATTTTTTTTAAAGTTATCTTTTGAATTAATTATGAGTATAGAAGTTTCTATCACAAGGGGCGAATTCTAGGCTGAAAAATAAATTGTTCTACTTTGGTAATTAATCTAAAAAGTGGAAATTTTGGCAAAAAAAAAATTGGTCAAGGTCCATTTTTTTGTCAAATATAACAGAAGAAAATACAAATTTTAAAAATATTATTTAATAACATAACTAAATTTTTATTGGAAATTAAATATTTCCTTATTGCTTGATGATAGGAAGCTAGAGTAGCAAGCTATATAACATACTCCACCGATCTCCAAGATTGCTTTTCTCTATATGAAAATACAAATTGGTCAACATCACATGAATGAATAGAGTAAATAAATTAGAATTTGAACATAAAATGACATATATATAGAAAACCAACTATAATTACACTCCCAATTGGGGTTTTGATATAAAATAGTCGTAGTAGACAAAAACTTATCTTAAAGTTATTGAAGCTTTGAACTTTGAAAACAACTTTCAAACTTTCAAGTTGAGACCCTTTTTCACAAAATCATTCTAATTCATCATTAATAATCCCAAAGTTAACATTCAGCTAACTTCTTTACTATCAAGAATCAAAATTCACTTTTTTAAACACTTATTAAATTCTTGGAAGGATTCAATACACTTTTCAAAAATATTCACATTAAAACTTCTTTATTCTTTAAAAATATCATTACTTTTTAGTATAAATAATGTGTAAATACATAAATAACATTCTTTAAAAATATCATTACTTTTTATTCGTTAAAAACTTCTTTATTCTATAAAAATATCATTACTTTAAAAATATCATTACTTTTTAGTATAAATAAAAACTTTCTAAGTAGAAATGTGTAAATAATGATAAAGAGCAAAGAAAGTATAAAGCCTAATATCTACTGAAATCTAATTAGTACTACTAGAGACTTGAGATTTGTAAATAATGACATAAAAATAACAGATCTGGAAATAATAGCTTCAAATGAGGCAGATATTAAATAGAAGAAAGCAACCACAGATCTTCGGAATATGTGTGTTGTGGAATGGAAGAGGTAATAAATAAAGAGACAAAAAAAATTAACCGACGGAATCCAACGTATCCGTTTAAGATTTTTGGCCCACGGATGGTTTAATTCGGTTTCGGATAATTCAGTTTATAGTAACAGAGTTACAATGGGTTTAAATGGTGGATATCAGTTTCATATTTTGTAACCCATTCAAAATCGTAAACAACCGAATGGTAACCAAGCATGCTGTGTGAAGAAGTAAGTACGAGAAAAGTGCTTCTACATAATATAGGTCTAAAAAACTAAGTCTTGCTCTGCTAGGGCAAACGCTCCCTTCCTGGATTGGGCATGAGCCCCTGTACACCGCCACTAACGGCTACCATGAAGCCACCTGATGACAACCTAAACCTGCGAAAAAACAATGAGATTCATCAGCATCCTAATGATAGTGTGAAGAAAACAGCAGATGAAGAAATGGCTTCGTATACAGAGCCAGAAGCAAGTAAGGTACAAGAGATACCTATTTCTCATTCTCAATCTTTTAAAGATGCCCTAATGAAACTAACTGCTGGAGAAGGCATAAGTGATGCTTGTTGGGGGGATTTATTGAACCCTAATCTTCCGGAAAACAAATGGGATCAGAATGAAACTGAACCTGTTGCGACAGAAACTAGAATTTCAAGCTCGCCACCATTGATATCTGTCTCTGATACTGAGATAACGAGCTGGGCAAAACCATGGAAGAATACTCTTATTGTTAAAGTTCTAGGCAAAAAGGTTAGTTTCAGAATATTGGAAAACAAACTGAGAAGGGATTGGGTGAAGAATGGCACCATCTCCATCACAAACATGCCAGAGGACTTCTATCTTGTACAACTGTCTGATATTGATGATTATAGACACGCCTTATTTGAAGGACCATGGAAGATTGCTGACCATTACTTGATAGTGCAAAGGTGGAGACCATTCTTTTCATTCACTGCATCTATGTCTAAGAAGGTTGCTGTTTGGGTTCGTATACCTAAACTTCCAATAGAATTATGCAATGATATCTTCCTAAATCGTGTTGGTTCAGCCCTGGGAACCATGCTCAAGGTTGACCAAGTTACATCACTACACTCAAGGGGAAAATATGCCCGCATTTGTGTGGAGTTAGATTTGGACAAACCTCTCCATTCTCATTTCATATTGAGAGGTATGAAAGTGTTTTTAGAATATGAGGGACTGCATTCTATTTGCTTTAGATGTGGCAAATATGGCCACAAGAAAGACAAGTGTAGAGAGATGTTAGAAGTTGCTGAGGAGGTGATTACCTCTACTCAAGGTCAGATTGGTTCCTCCCCCATGGAGACTGCTGCCCCTACTCAACACGTTGAGCAAACAATTATCAAAGAGCAGGTTATTCAGCCAGTAGTTGAGAAAGAAACAAATGACATTGAAATGGGACCTTGGAATATTCCCAAATATGTGGCCAAGAGAAAGAAAAACAATGGAAACAAGCCTACTAAAGTGAAAATTGAAAAGAATGGAGGCTATGAAGATATCCCTAGTGAGAAGAAGAAGAAACAGAATGTTGTGGAGAATGGTGGCCCTGGGCCACATGTGGAACCCTCCCCTCAGGAGGTTGCTGTGCCTGTTAGTATTGGGCCTAAAGAAAAGGAGACTCCTCCTGTAGCCAAGACCATTAATAAAGGAAGGGTGAGAAATAGTGTTGGTGGCAAAAATCCACAACTTGCAGTGAAGGGAAAGAAAGTTGCTAAACCTAGTAAAGGGTTGACTAAAAAAGAAAAAAACAGCAAGTATAGTGAGAGCAATAAACCTGCTGTTCATAAACCCCCTGCTCCTGGGAAGGAGAACATCCCTTCTACTAGCAATGTTAACCAAGAGGAGACCAAAAGTGCAGATGAGATTGCAATTATGGCTTACATGAAAAGCATGTATAAAACTCATGGGGAAAATCTCCTAAACAAATTCAAATATGCTGATCCTATTAGAAGTTCTGGGATTCAGTTTGGAGAATTTGAAAAACCTCAAGTTGAAGGGATAGGCAAGATGACTATTTTGGGTAATATACCTAAGACAAGTGGAGCTGCAAGTCCTACCCGAGGAAAACAGAAAGATAACAAGGAGTTAGCTCCCATGGCAGTTATTGAGAGTGATCTCTCTCCACCTCAAAATCTCTAAATTATGAATCTCATTGTGTGGAACTGTAGAGGTACAGGTTCCAAGGGTTCGCAGGTTTGGTTAAAGACATGAAAAGAGAGTTTTCTGCTTCACTAATTGCTTTATTGGAAACTCACACTAGCGGGAGAGTTGCACAAAGAATAATCAAGAGAATTGGTTTTGAGAATCAATTTATCAAAGAGGCAAGAGGTCAATCTGGAGGTATTTGGCTTCTTTGGGATACTTTGTATTGGAATCTTCAAGTATTAAAGGACTCCAATCAATTTGTTCACGTGAAGGTTAGCCCTACAAATGCTAACCCTTGGTTTCTCACAATTGTCTATGGTAGCCCTCATTTTGCACCTAGACAAACCTTGTGGGATGATCTCCAAGAAATAAATTCTGATGTTGATGGCCCTTGGGCTCTCCTAGGGGACTTCAATGCTATTCTTAGGGAGAGTGAAAGACAAGGCCCCCCTCTCATTAGAAATCAGAACTTGGAAACTGGATTTCAACAGACTATTGACACTTGTAACTTGATTGATCTTGGATTCACTGGTGAGATTTTTTCTTGGGCTAGAGGATCAACAAAAAAAAAGATTAGACAGGGGTATTTGTAATATTGACTGGAGGTTAAGGTTCAATGCTACCACTCTTGAACACTTACCTAAGCTAAAGTCTGATCATTGCCCTCTCCTTCTAAATTTTGATCAGAATATAGCTCACAAAAGGAGAAGGAGGCCATTTAGATTTGAAGCTATTTGGCTCACTCATTCCTCCTTCTGCTAATTAATGAGGGATAATTGGCGAGAAGACAGGCACAACTTTCAGCTACAACTAAAAGAGATACAGGGGGTTTTAAGAGAATGGAATCATGCTACTTTTGGAAATATATTTGTTCAAAAGAAGCAGCTGTTGAAGAAACTGAAGGAATTTGATAGAAGACTACAGAGAGGGGGATCTGATGAGCTCCTCTATGAACAACATATCACTTGGAAAACTTATGAGGACATCCTTGCTAAGGAGGAAATCCTCTAGTACCAAAAATCAAGAGCTAAGTGGATTGAGTATGGGGATAGAAATACAAAATATTTCCATGGAGTAACCACTATTAGAAGAAGAAGAAATCACATCAAATCCCTTCAAAATGATCAAGGTAACTGGATTCATGAGCCTAATGTGATTGAAATGATGGCTACTGACTACTTCAGAGACTTATTTGATATCCAAGATAACATTCTGCCTTACCCTATTACTGGACAGTTTCCTCCTCTTGGGAATGATGTCATTGATGGGTTGAGAAGAGATATTAATGATGATGAAATCAGAAATACCATCAAGAATATAGGAGCCTACAAAGCTCCGGGTCCTGATGGCTTTCAAGCTATTTTTTATCAAAGTCAATGGAGTATCATTGGGCCTTCCTTTTGTGCTATGATCAGAGACATGTGGAGCCATCCTCAGAAAATTAAAGACATTAACTCTACTCTCTTGGCCTTGATTCCTAAGGAAGAGAGTGTATGTAATATGAAACAATTCAGACCTATTGGATTGTGCAATGTGACCTACAAGACTATTACTAAGCTAATCACTAGCAGGCTTAGAGAGTGTCTTCAACACATTATTGGTCCTGCTCAATGTTCCTTCATACCTAAGAGGCACAGTCATGATAACATCATAATAGCTCAGGAAATCTTTCACTCTATGAGATCTAAAAGTGGGAGGAAAGGGTGGATGGCAATTAAGATTGATTTGGAAAAAGCATATGATAGATTAAGATGGGAATTCATTCATGATACTCTTGAAGATATAGGTATGCCTAGCAATATTGTGGAAATTATTTGGCAATGCATATCCACTCCATCTATGCAAGTTTTGTGGAATGGAGAAGCATTGGAGGAGTTCAAACCTTCAAGAGGGATTAGGCAAGGTGATCCAATATCACCTTACCTTTTTGTAATGTGTATTGAAAGATTGTTTCAAGCCATAGAAAAGAGTGTGCATAATGGAGGCTGGAAACCAATCCAAATTTCTAGGGGAGGGCCTAGTATATCCCATTTGGCTTTTGCGGATGACCTACTATTTTTTGCTGAGGCTAGTATGGACCAAGCTGAAATAATTCATAAAATCCTTGATGATTTCTGCCTAAGTTCTGGGCAGAAGGTGAGCAATGCTAAGACTAGGGTGTATTTCTCTAAAAATGTGTCAAGGATACGTAAAAGAGATATTTGTGACCAGCTGGGGTTCAACTCTACTGAGGATCTTGGTAAATACCTTGGTGTGCCTATTTTCCATAACAGAGTTGGTCTTAACACTTTTAACTTTGTTACTGAGAAAGTTAAAATGAGATTGAGCACTTGGAAAGAAAAAACTCTTTCCTTTGCAGGAAGAGTTACCCTTGCTAAATCAGTAATGCAGGCCATGCCAACTTATGTAATGCAATCCAGTGTCATTCCTAGAGGTACCTGTGATGAGGTGGATAAATTGTGTAGACAATTTATTTGGGGGGATGATGAAAATCACAAAGCTATGCACCTAGTGAACTGGAAAACAGTCTGCCAACCTAAAGAATTTGGTGGTCTTGGGCTGAGATCTACGAGGGATGCGAACTCTGCTTTCATGATGAAAGGGTTGTGGAATTTATGTTCTAATCCAGATGATCTTTGGTGTTCTATTATTCGTAGTAAATACAAATGTGGGTGGAGGGATTTTCCTAGACTGGACCCTCACAGAAAAGGATCTAATTACTGGAACGGTTTGGTTAATGTTTGGAATGAATTCAGAGACAATCTGGTTTGGTCTACTGGGAATGGTCAAGACATTAGATTTTGGTATGACAAATGGCTTCCTAATTCTGATGTTTTGGTTAACTCTAGCAACATCATCATTGGCAGTGAAGAAGCTAATCATTCTATTAGCAACTTCCTAACTTATAGTGGTGAATGGAATGTGGGTCTGTTTGAAAATATCCTCCCTATTGATATTGTTCAAAAGATCACTAGCTATCCTCCTCCATCTATCTTGAATCAAGACGATGAGTTTCATTGGGGGGCAACACCAGATGGGTATTTTACTACAAAATCAGCTTACAGTGTGCAACAAGGGTACCATAGCAATATCAATAACCCAAACTTCAAAGTCATTTGGAATTGGAAAGGAAATGAGCGTGTTCGTACCTTTCTGTGGAAATTGAGCCATGAAGCCCTTCTCACCAATGCTGAGCGTCTTCGAAGAACCATCGCTGATTCGGATCTGTGTCCTATTTGCGGGAGTGAAAGTGAAACCCTCCTACATAGGTTCAGAGACTGTCCTAGCAGCAGAGAAATTTGGAGAAACTTTACTGTTAGAAACCAGAGGATTTTCTACAATTGTACAAATTGGAGAAATTGGCTGGAAACTAACCTTATGCACCATATTAACAGAGGAGAAGAACATCTTTGGAGCACTGTCTTTGGAATTGCTCTTGATACCATATGGTGTAATCTGAACAATTGGGTGTTTAACCAGAAATCTTCTTCAACGTTTGAGATGGTTTGCAAGATCAGAAATCAGGTAGATTGGATTGAAAGCTGTGTTTTGAGAAATGAATTGATTCAACCTCAACTTCTGATGCGATCTGAAGATCTTCAAGGCAATTGGACGCCACCACGTGCTGGGTTTATCAAGGTGAATTGCGACGGCTCCGTGCGAGACAACGGCTGTGCTGCTGGTTGTGGTGGGATCTTGCGTGGTAGCAGAGGTGAATTCCTGGTGGCTTTCTCTCACAGATTGGCTGGTTGTTCAGTGCTGGAAGCTGAAATTCGTGGAGCAATTCACGGTATTAAGCTGGCGTGGAGCAGAGGCTATTCACGAATTGTGGTGGAGATGGATTCTTCGGTGGCTCTTGAAATGCTGCGTAATGGAAGAACAATGGATTGCAACATCCAAAGATTAATTGATGAAATCTTTGAGATTGGTGATGAGAAGATTCAATTGGAATGGTGTGTGGTTGGTAGAGCTTTGAACACTGCAGCTGATAGACTTGCCAAGGAAAGCCACGTTATTAGTGGTAGTGCTGTAATTTATGATTTTATCCCTGGCTTTTTAGTCAGTTTTCTGTCTGATGTTGATCATGGACCTGCTGGTCCTTTGGTAATGAATTAATCCTCTCTCTGGGCCTTTTGGCCCATATTCTCACCAAAAAAAAAAAACCAAGCATGCTGTTTTGATGTATCAGGCTACTGCTAACTGATGTAAGACTAAAGTATACTAGTAACTTTAATTTTATTAATACTCTCTCCGTTTCATAATAATTGTCATTTTAACTCATTTCATTTCATGCATATTAAGAAAAAACTATAAAAGAAGGAGAGAGATTAGTGTTTTTACCAAATTATCATTATCAAATCTTGGGAGTGATGAATATTATTTTAATTGGAGGTACACTTGGGAAAAAGTAATTAGTATTGCATTGAAAATCGTAAGTAACAATTATTTTGAGACAAATTTTCTTTGCTAAAGTAACTATTATCATGAGACAGATGGAGTGTCATAATAGACTAGACTATTAGTATCACTGTATTCATCTGGTATACTTTCAAGGCTTCAACTGACATGATAAAGGTATTATATTATTATATTACTAAATTTTTTCTTCCCTAGACAAAAAGTTGAAACATGCTTTTCATTATAATCTCTTATTTTATTTATTGTTGACTCTTCTATTGCTTTGTTAGCTCTCCTACCTATTTCATTTCGTCTCAGACTTTACCTTTTATGTTTTCGTCCATAATTTGTTTCAACTCTACTATGGTGAAGCTCTTTTGCAAACCAATCACTGCAAACTCTATTTCTAGTCTTAGTCCTTGTGGACAGTGGCGGATTTAGAAAATTTCATTTACGGGGACAAGAAAATAAATTACCTATAAATTGCATAAAATAAAAATAAGATAAGTTTTTACAAAATATATAATTACATATGTGACCAAAAAACACCAAAAAAGATATCCAAACTTCCACAAATTGAACCGACAGAGTAATAGACCGAGGGAATTAAAGAATAGGGTAGAATATGTGTTGCCTTTGAATCAAATATATTTGGGCCTTGTATATTAGTGGGGTCAAATATATTATTTTATTGGGGGCAAAATCAGTTTTACTGGGTATTTAGAAAATAAATTTTCTTTTCTGGTGGGGTCAATTGCCCCCACTCTCCTCTACATACATCCGCCTCTGCTTGTGGAGTCACCATCTTCCTCCATGGAATCAATCCATCGCAATGCAAAAGAAGACACATCTCAAATGTATTCGGCTGCATATATTCCTTCTGAATTCGTACTTCATCTCTTTCGTTTCTGTTATATTTCATTTTCTCTCCAATTTTGAGTTTGTCTATGTTACGGTCGGTTTCTCTTGTTGAGAAAGGACCGAACGTGTGTCTGTGTGTTGAGAGTTTGAATTGAGAGAATGAATGTTGGATCCGTTTATTGGCCTCTAAGAGCGGTATTTATATTACACTATACATAAATGCTAATTATTACACAATTATGGCCGAGTTTACCGTTACAGACAGGGGAGGGAAATCAGGGATATTTCCCCTCTGATTGAGCCCCATTCCTTTTCGGGGGAGAGCGCAGCTTGACTTGGAGGCCGATCGGTCTCTCTCTGGGCAAAGCCCTTCAAGAACCGAGCGGATGTTCTAGCCGGACAATCCTGGCCGGAACAGAGCCCTTCGAGCGGCGAGCGCGTAGTGTGAAGTCGTTCAAACAAGTGGAGCTCGGTTTTGATAGCCCTTCAGTGTGTTTGGACTTGGTGTTTTGGCGCTTAGCCCCTCGGTTTGGGTAGATCTGAGCGTTTGTGTGTTACTTGGCCGGTGACTTGACGTTTCTTGATTTCTGAAGTTATTGATGAGACTTGACGTTTGATTTGATGTGTTGACTCTTTGACCGTTGACTTGACCATTGAATATGTTGGTTTTCCCATTTGACTTGTCGTTTCTAGTGTCCTCATAAGTGTGGGTGCTGTAACTATCCTCGGACCTCGTTATATAGAGGCGGGAGCGTTCTTCGTTCAGGTGTCCTTGGGCGTTTTCCTACTCCCTTCTTCTCTGTTCTGGTCCAAGTTCTCGTCATATAAGGCAGTTTGTTGGAAGTGTTGCTTTGGTGGGAGCCCCGCCATGCTCCGGAGGTGGCTGGGATTCTTCAAGTTCTGGATTTTCGTCGGCGCTTCCTTGTTGACGGTCCTCTGCCTAAGTGATACCCTGTTTCGGGGGCGTTCAGCGAACCCGAGTTGCTTTCCCCAGTTGGAGTGATCTCAGGCGACTGTTAGGGGAAGAGTCCTCTTCGAATGTTCTCCCGCGGGTCTGGTGTTCCCAATGGAGAGACCATTTGTTTTAGGGGCAGCTCTCAGTCTTCTTCTGTTCCTAAAGCTTGTCACTATCCTCACTGCACTGCGGGTCCTGCAGAGGAAAAAGGAGCCGAGGGAGATGGGTTTCCATCGTTAGTTCGTGATATGTGTAATTTTCGTTTTCTTTTCCTTTCTTTGTCATTCTGCAGAATTGATGTAACTTCTGCGTTGTTTACTCAATGTAATGCCGATTGGGCACGCCTGTAACACCCCGGAAATAATTTAATTAAAATAGTTGATTGAATTATTAAAATAATTTGGAGGCGGGATATAGATAAATTAAAAGGTTAATATTTTATATGCGTAGGAGGTGAAACGAGTAAAGGAGGTGGTGACGTAGAGAGCCCAGTGTTTACTGAGCCCTCAACTTAAACCCTGGGGGTTTAAGCCAAACCCTCATTCGCAGCAAGCAAAAGAAAAACGAAAGTGAGAGTGAGAGAGAGAGCACGCGGCGCAAAGAGGGAGAGAAGAGGAGGGTTTCGCGAAGAATTTCAAAAGGAGATCGTTCGTGTTGCTGTGGTTTTGTTCGTGTCTCGTTCGTCGTGTTCCGGAGCTTACGTTATTCGAGGTAAGGGTGGGCTTAACCTTGATAATGGGTTGATGATAATTATGTGTGGGTAGTCTAGGGTTTTGTTGAATTGTTCGTGTTGTTGCATATCGTGTTTTCGTTGAGATTGGTGCTTTGATGATTATTGCATGTTATTGTGATTTGTTTCGTTATTTGTTGTTGCGTGATTGTTGTATCACGATGATGGTGTTGTTATTGTTCGTGTTTTTGTTGTTTCTGTGCGTGGTTGATTGTTGTTGTCGCGTTGTCGAATTGTCGTTTTTGTTGTGGTGGTTGCGGTGTCGTTGCCGTTAGGGTTTGGTGTTTGGCAATTTAGCGATTCTGGACACAGGTTCGGTTTTTCTAAAACTGGCGCTGTTTGGTAGATCCAAAAATTATGAGGTTGATTGTTTTTGAAAATAGACTTAACGCCGGTCGTTTTGGCACTGGTTTCGTCAAATTCGGAGTTGTATAGCTCGAGTTATAGGTGATACAAGTTAGGTTAAAATTCTGGAAACGATTTGGGTATAGATTCGGTATTTTGGTGACTGGGAACGTTGTATTGACCGAAAAATTATGTGGTTTATTTTTCTGGAAAATAAACTTAATGTTTGTTAATTTGGCACTGGTTTGGTTGCGTTTAGAGTTGTGTAGCTCGAGATATGAATTCCACAAGTTAGAGTAAGATTCTGGAAACAATCTGGACACAGAGTCAGTGTTTTGGTTACCACGTTTTCAAAAGAACTCCTTTTCGAAGGAATCCAATTTCTTTGAAAACTAGACAAAATTTGCCCCAGTTTATGCACAAGTTTCATGCAGTTTGATTGAGTCTTGGTTACTTTGGAATTGCTTGAATTTGAAGGACAGAAACTGTCCTCTTTTGCAACTAGCTTGTGTGCTTTTCGAAAACTGTACCTATTGGACACTCTCCTTCAAAAACTGAACTTAGGGATGATAACCAGACCCATAGGGCTTTCCAACAAGTATTTATTTGTTGAAATCCGATGTCGTTTGCTATTTTAATTAATTCGCTGAAGTAGGTGCGATGTGCCTAGGCGCTGTGCGCCAGTCTTCTGCGTGGTGTGCGTGCGTTATGTCCGCGTTGTGGAGCCGTCTGGTGTTAATATTTCAGGTGCGGTGCTGGTATGCTCAGGAGAGTTTAGTGGTAGCTGTGATGCTACAACTTGGTGCTATTTTTGGTGAAATCATTTGTTTTGATTCTGGTGATATAGTATTTATTTTAAATACTTGTTATGGTGAGTTGGTGCATAATCATGGTGTCGCATTGTCATATGCATGTTTTGGTGATATAGGCTCTGCCTCTGGTGTTTATTGGTGATATGCCCGTCGTGGCTCATTTTGGTGATCGGTACCGCATGCATATGCCCACTGGAGGGGTTGCATATCATCCCATTGTCTATGAATGTTATAATTTTGGTGGTTCACTGTCAAATGGATTTTTCCTTTGGTATCTGGTGCTGTGATATGGTGTAATTGTATTGTGTTGCTGTAGTTACCTGATGCTAGCATATTTTTATCATCTGCTTATTACCTCTGTTAGACTCATCCCTTCTGCTTGGAATGTTGCTCTCATGCGGCAACGCTGCAGGTGATCGCTAGTGCCCGTGGAGGAATTGCTAGGTTTTGCTTCCTCTCTCGTTTGGGTCTGTGTCAGCTCTGATATGTAGCACCGGGGAGTCGTTAGTTACCGTTTTGAACTATTATTTTAGTTATTGGAAATTGTTTTAATTAATTTTGGAGATGTCTTTAATTGTTAATTCTGGAGATGTTTAAACTGGTTAATATTTCCGCTGCTTGGTGATTTCTTTTATATAAATTATTTTGGAGATTTTTTTTGGAATAAATGGTGTTTTTTGTTTTAAAATGGTGAAAAATGTAGCGCCCTTCGAGGTGACTCTGATAATTGTCTATTTAATTGTAATAGTAAAAGGGGGGTGTTACATTAGTGGTATCAGAGCAGTTCGGTCTGTCCGGCCAAGTTGTCGAGTCGTCGAGTCGAGTAACACTTGAGTAATTGTTACTCGTTCCTGATTATAGTTTCTGTTGCAGTGTTAGGTTGAGATGGCAGGACGGAACGATGCTGCACTCGCTGCTGCTTTGCAGGCTGTGGCTCAAGCTGTGGAGAATAACCCAGGTGCTGCTGGTGATGCTGGTTCGCGCAGTTTGGCTACGTTTCAGAGGGAGAATCCTCCTACCTTTAAGGGCAAGTATAACCCTGATGGTGCTTTGGCGTGGCTGAAAGAGATGGAGAGAATCTTTCGTGTTATGGATTGCTCTGAGGCGCAGAAAGTCAGGTATGGTACTCATATGCTGGCAGAGGAGGCTGATGACTGGTGGTTGGAGGTGAGGCAGAGGTTGGCGACTGTGAATGAAGAGGTCACTTGGGCTGTGTTCAGCAGAGAATTTCTGAGAAAGTATTATCCTGAAGATGTCCGTGGGAAGAAAGAGATTGAGTTTCTGGAGCTGAAGCAGGGTAATATGTCGGTGACTGAGTATGCTGCCAAGTTCATTGAATTGGCGAAGTTCTATCCACATTATGGTGAGGCTGGTGCTGAATTCTCCAAATGCATCAAGTTTGAAAATGGGTTGCGGGCTGATATCAAGAAGGCGATAGGGTATCAGAAAATTCGGGTGTTCTCGGAGTTGATTGACAGCTGCAGAATCTTCGAGGAAGACAGTAATGCTCATTCTAGAGTCATGAGGGATAGGCAGAAGAATTTCTCGAGTCGTGGGAAGCCGTATGAGGTTCCAGCTGGTAAGGGCAATCAGAGAACTGATGTGGGTAAGAGACCTAGTGGGGGAGATGCTGCTGCTAGTGTGGTATGTTACAAGTGTGGTAAACCCGGTCATAAGCGTCCTGACTGTCCAGGTGATGTGAAGAAGTGCTACAAGTGTGGTAAAGAGGGTCATATGGCGTCTAGCTGTGATCGAAAGGATGTGTTATGCTACAACTGTGGTGAGGGTGGTCATATCAGCACTCAGTGTCCTAAACCGAAGAAAGAAAGGTCCGTTGGGAAGGTGTTCGCTCTGGCGGGGTCAGATGCAGTGAATGAGATCAGAGGTACATGCTATATTAATAATTCTCCTCTTATTGCTATTATTGATACTGGTGCTACCCATTGTTTTATTGCTACTGCATGTGTTGAGAAATTAGATCTTGTTTTATCTTCTATGTTGAGGGAGATGGTTATCGATACTCCGGCTAAGGGTTCGGTGACTACCTCGGTTGTTTGTGCTAAATGCCCTTTATCGATATTCGGTAATGATTTTCTCGTTGACTTGATTTGTTTGCCGCTGAGCGGAATGGATGTTATTCTAG
The DNA here is from genome assembly GCA_963573325.1 of Astragalus glycyphyllos. Taxonomy (NCBI): domain Eukaryota; kingdom Viridiplantae; phylum Streptophyta; class Magnoliopsida; order Fabales; family Fabaceae; genus Astragalus; species Astragalus glycyphyllos. The sequence goes on along the minus strand of OY754313.1, from coordinate 46,432,380 downwards.
GTATGGACTGGTTAGTTGATAACCATGTTCATATCAACTGTCATGAAAGGTCTGTGAGTTTCTTTCCTCCTGAAGAGGAAGAGTCTGGTTTGTTGTCTGCTGGTCAGTTGCATAGGGTAATGAGGGAAGACGTCCAGTTGTTTTCATTAATGGCGTCATTGTCTGCTGAGAGCCAAGCGAAGGTTGATGAGTTGCAGGTGGTGCGAGAGTTTTCTGAGGTTTTTCCCGACGAGATTCCGGATGTACCACCAGAGAGAGAGGTTGAGTTTGATATTGATCTGGTACCTGATACTAAACCTGTGTCTATGGCACCGTATAGAATGTCTGCATCTGAATTGTCAGAACTGAAGAAGCAACTCGAGGATCTGCTTGAAAAGAAATTTGTGAGGCCAAGTGTGTCGCCGTGGGGAGCTCCAGTGTTGTTGGTGAAAAAGAAAGATGGTAGTATGAGGTTGTGCATAGACTATCGGCAGCTGAATAAGGTGACTATTAAGAACAAGTATCCGCTTCCGAGGATTGATGACTTAATGGATCAGTTGGTGGGTGCTCAGGTGTTCAGTAAAATAGATTTGAGATCGGGTTATCATCAGATCAAGGTGAAAGACGAAGACATTCAAAAGACAGCTTTCAGAACCCGTTATGGGCATTATGAGTATTCCGTGATGCCTTTCGGTGTGACTAATGCGCCGGGAGTGTTCATGGAGTACATGAATCGTATCTTTCGTGAGTATCTGGATCGGTTTGTGGTGGTATTCATTGACGACATCCTAATTTATTCTAAGTCAGAAGAGGAGCATGCAGAACATCTGAGATTGGTATTGGAAATTCTGAGGGACAGGAAATTATATGCGAAGCTGTCTAAGTGTGAGTTTTGGTTGAAGGAGGTTAGCTTTCTGGGTCATGTTATTTCGGGGAATGGAATTGCCGTGGATCCGTCTAAGGTTGATGCCGTGTTACAATGGGAGTCTCCGAAGTCAGTTACTGAGATTAGAAGTTTTCTGGGTCTGGCAGGTTACTATAGGAGGTTTATAGAAGGATTTTCGAAGTTGGCACTTCCGTTGACTCAGTTGACTTGCAAGGGTAAAGCTTTCATCTGGGATGACTGTTGTGAAGAGAGCTTCAAAGAATTGAAGAAGAGGTTGACGACGTCTCCTGTTCTGACGTTGCCTAATCCGGAAGAGTCGTTTGTGGTGTATTGTGATGCTTCCAAGATGGGGTTGGGAGGTGTGCTTATGCAGAATGGTAAGGTAGTTGCCTATGCGTCGAGACAGTTGAGGACTCATGAGAAGAACTACCCTACCCATGATTTAGAACTTGCTGCAGTTGTGTTCGCGTTGAAAATTTGGAGACATTATCTGTATGGTTCGAGGTTTGAGGTGTTCAGTGATCATAAGGGTTTGCAGTATCTGTTTGATCAGAAAGAGTTGAATATGAGACAGCGCAGATGGTTGGAGTTGCTGAAAGACTATGACTTTAGCTTGAACTATCATCCGGGAAAGGCTAATGTGGTAGCTGACGCTTTAAGTCGAAAGACGTTGCATATGTCAGCAATGATGGTTAGAGAACTCGAATTAATTGAGCAGTTCAGGGATATGAGTTTGGTTTATGAAGTGACGCCTCAGAGTGTCAGATTGGGGATGTTGAAGATTGATAATGAATTCATGGCTAGCATTCGAAAAGCTCAGAAGTTAGATGTTAAATTAGTTGACCTGATGGTTGGGATTGATCAATCCGAGAATAAAGACTTTGAGTTGGATGCGCAGAATGTATTGAAGTACCGTGGAAGAATCTGCATTCCTGATGATGAGGAGATGAAAAGAGCAATTTTAGAAGAAGGTCATAGGAGTAAGTTGAGTATCCATCCGGGAGCTACAAAGATGTATCAGGATCTGAAGAAGATGTTTTGGTGGCCTGGTATGAAGCGTGATGTGGCGCAGTTTGTGTATTCCTGCTTGACTTGTCAGAAATCGAAGGTTGAGCATCAGAAGCCTGCTGGGTTGATGCAACCGTTGGAGATTCCAGAATGGAAGTGAGATAGTATTTCTATGGATTTCGTGATAGGGTTACCTAATACTGTGAGGGGGCACGATTCGATTTGGGTGATTGTGGATAGATTGACGAAGTCTGCTCATTTTATTCCTATCAATATCACGTATCCGGTGTCGAGATTGGCAGAGATTTATATTCAGGTGATTGTGAAGTTGCATGGTGTTCCTTTGTGCATTGTGTCTGACAGAGATCCTAGGTTCACTTCTGATTTCTGGAAGAGTTTGCAAGAAGCGTTGGGTTCTAAATTGAGGTTGAGTTCAGCTTATCATCCTCAAACTGATGGGCAGACAGAGAGGACCATTCAGTCGTTGGAAGACTTGTTGAGATCTTGTGTTCTTGAGCAGGGAGGTGCGTGGGATACTCACCTTCCGTTGATCGAGTTTACTTACAACAATAGTTACCATTCTAGCATCGGGATGGCACCGTTCGAGGCATTGTATGGTCGGAGATATAGGACTCCGTTGTGTTGGCATGAATCTGGGGAGAGTATTGTTCTTGGACCCGAGGTTGTTCGAGAGACTACTGAAAAGGTGAAATTGATCCGTGAGAAAATGAAAGCGTCGCAGAGTAGACAGAAGAGCTATCATGATAAGAGAATGAAGGATTTAGAATTCCAAGCTGGTGATCATGTGTTTTTGAGAGTCACGCCTATGGCTGGTGTTGGGCGTGCATTGAAGACAAAGAAGTTGACTCCTCGTTTCATTGGACCGTATCAGATCACTGAGAGAATTGGTAATGTTGCTTATAGGGTGGCCTTGCCGCCTAATCTTTCGAATTTGCACGATGTATTTCATGTGTCGCAACTTCGGAAGTATATTTCGGATCCGTCCCATGTGATTCCGATGGATGATGTGCATGTGCGGGATAATCTCACTATGGAGACAATGCCTGTGCGAATTGAAGATCGTGAAGTGAAGACTTTACGTGGCAAAGAGATAAACCTGGTGAAAGTGGTCTGGTTAGGAGCTGCTGGTGAAAGCATGACATGGGAGTTGGAGAGCAAGATGCGAGAGTCCTATCCGGAGCTGTTTGAATCAGGTATGTTTTCGAGGACGAAAGATTCTAAGTGGGGGAGGGTTGTAACACCCCGGAAATAATTTAATTAAAATAGTTGATTGAATTATTAAAATAATTTGGAGGCGGGATATAGATAAATTAAAAGGTTAATATTTTATATGCGTAGGAGGTGAAACGAGTAAAGGAGGTGGTGACGTAGAGAGCCTAGTGTTTACTGAGCCCTCAACTTAAACCCTGGGGGTTTAAGCCAAACCCTCATTCGCAGCAAGCAAAAGAAAAACGAAAGTGAGAGTGAGAGAGAGAGCACGCGGCGCAAAGAGGGAGAGAAGAGGAGGGTTTCGCGAAGAATTTCAAAAGGAGATCGTTCGTGTTGCTGTGGTTTTGTTCGTGTCTCGTTCGTCGTGTTCCGGAGCTTACGTTATTCGAGGTAAGGGTGGGCTTAACCTTGATAATGGGTTGATGATAATTATGTGTGGGTAGTCTAGGGTTTTGTTGAATTGTTCGTGTTGTTGCATATCGTGTTTTCGTTGAGATTGGTGCTTTGATGATTATTGCACGTTATTGTGATTTGTTTCGTTATTTGTTGTTGCGTGATTGTTGTATCACGATGATGGTGTTGTTATTGTTCGTGTTTTTGTTGTTTCTGTGCGTGGTTGATTGTTGTTGTCGCGTTGTCGAATTGTCGTTTTTGTTGTGGTGGTTGCGGTGTCGTTGCCGTTAGGGTTTGGTGTTTGGCAATTTAGCGATTCTGGATACAGGTTCGATTTTTCTAAAACTGGCGCTGTTTGGTAGATCCAAAAATTATGAGGTTGATTATTTTTGAAAATAGACTTAACGCCGGTCGTTTTGGCACTGGTTTCGTCAAATTCGGAGTTGTATAGCTCGAGTTATAGGTGATACAAGTTAGGTTAAAATTCTGGAAACGATTTGGGTATAGATTCGGTATTTCGGTGACTGGGAACGTTGTATTGACCGAAAAATTATGTGGTTTATTTTTCTGGAAAATAGACTTAATGCTTGTTAATTTGGCACTGGTTTGGTTGCGTTTAGAGTTGTGTAGCTCGAGATATGAATTCCACAAGTTAGAGTAAGATTCTGGAAACAATCTGGACACAGGGTCAGTGTTTTGGTTACCACGTTTTCAAAAGAACTCCTTTTCGAACGAATCCAATTTCATTGAAAACTAGACAAAATTTGCCCCAGTTTATGCACAAGTTTCATGCAGTTTGATTGAGTCTTGGTCACTTTGGAATTGCTTGAATTTGAAGGACAGAAACTGTCCTCTTTTGCAACTAGCCTGTGTGCTTTTCGAAAACTGTACCTATTGGACACTCTCCTTCAAAAACTGAACTTAGGGATGATAACCAGACCCATAGGGCTTTCCAACAAGTATTTATTTGTTGAAATCCGATGTCGTTTGCTATTTTAATTAATTCGCTGAAGTAGGTGCGATGTGCCTAGGCGCTGTGCGCCAGTCTTGTGCGTGGTGCGCGTGCGTTATGTCCGCGTTGTGGAGCCGTCTGGTGTTAATATTTCAGGTGCGGTGCTGGTATGCTCAGGAGAGTTTAGTGGTAGCTGTGATGCTACAACTTGGTGCTATTTTTGGTGAAATCATTTGTTTTGATTCTGGTGATATAGTATTTATTTTAAATACTTGTTATGGTGAGTTAGTGCATAATCATGGTGTCGCATTGTCATATGCATGTTTTGGTGATATAGGCTCTGCCTCTGGTGTTTATTGGTGATATGCCCGTCGTGGCTCATTTTGGTGATCGGTACCGCATGCATATGCCCACTGGAGGGGTTGCATATCATCCCATTGTCTATGAATGTTATAATTTTGGTGGTTCACTGTCAAATGGATTTTTCCTTTGGTATCTGGTGCTGTGATATGGTGTAATTGTATTGTGTTGCTGTAGTTACCTGATGCTAGCATATTTTTATCATCTGCTTATTACCTCTGTTAGACTCATCCCTTCTGCTTGGAATGTTGCTCTCATGCGGCAACGCTGCAGGTGATCGCTAGTGCCCGTGGAGGAATTGCTAGGTTTTGCTTCCTCTCTCGTTTGGGTCTGTGTCAGCTCTGATATGTAGCACCGGGGAGTCGTTAGTTACCGTTTTGAACTATTATTTTAGTTATTGGAAATTGTTTTAATTAATTTTGGAGATGTCTTTAATTGTTAATTCTGGAGATGTTTAAACTGGTTAATATTTCCGCTGCTTGGTGATTTCTTTTATATAAATTATTTTGGAGATTTTTTTTGGAATAAATGGTGTTTTTTGTTTTAAAATGGTGAAAAATGTAGCGCCCTTCGAGGTGACTCTGATAATTGTCTATTTAATTGTAATAGTAAAAGGGGGGTGTTACATTAGTGGTATCAGAGCAGTTCGGTCTGTCCGGCCAAGTTGTCGAGTCGTCGAGTCGAGTAACACTTGAGTAATTGTTACTCGTTCCTGATTATAGTTTCTGTTGCAGTGTTAGGTTGAGATGGCAGGACGGAACGATGCTGCACTCGCTGCTGCTTTGCAGGCTGTGGCTCAAGCTGTGGAGAATAACCCAGGTGCTGCTGGTGATGCTGGGTCGCGCAGTTTGGCTACGTTTCAGAGGGAGAATCCTCCTACCTTTAAGGGCAAGTATAACCCTGATGGTGCTTTGGCGTGGCTGAAAGAGATGGAGAGAATCTTTCGTGTTATGGATTGCTCTGAGGCGCAGAAAGTCAGGTATGGTACTCATATGCTGGCAGAGGAGGCTGATGACTGGTGGTTGGAGGTGAGGCAGAGGTTGGCGACTGTGAATGAAGAGGTCACTTGGGCTGTGTTCAGCAGAGAATTTCTGAGAAAGTATTATCCTGAAGATGTCCGTGGGAAGAAAGAGATTGAGTTTCTGGAGCTGAAGCAGGGTAATATGTCGGTGACTGAGTATGCTGCCAAGTTCATTGAATTGGCGAAGTTCTATCCACATTATGGTGAGGCTGGTGCTGAATTCTCCAAATGCATCAAGTTTGAAAATGGGTTGCGGGCTGATATCAAGAAGGCGATAGGGTATCAGAAAATTCGGGTGTTCTCGGAGTTGATTGACAGCTGCAGAATCTTCGAGGAAGACAGTAATGCTCATTCTAGAGTCATGAGGGATAGGCAGAAGAATTTCTCGAGTCGTGGGAAGCCGTATGAGGTTCCAGCTGGTAAGGGCAATCAGAGAACTGCTGTGGGTAAGAGACCTAGTGGGGGAGATGCTGCTGCTAGTGTGGTATGTTACAAGTGTGGTAAACCCGGTCATAAGCGTCCTGACTGTCCAGGTGATGTGAAGAAGTGCTACAAGTGTGGTAAAGAGGGTCATATGGCGTCTAGCTGTGATCGAAAGGATGTGTTATGCTACAACTGTGGTGAGGGTGGTCATATCAGCACTCAGTGTCCTAAACCGAAGAAAGAAAGGTCCGTTGGGAAGGTGTTCGCTCTGGCGGGGTCAGATGCAGTGAATGAGATCAGAGGTACATGCTATATTAATAATTCTCCTCTTATTGCTATTATTGATACTGGTGCTACCCATTGTTTTATTGCTACTGCATGTGTTGAGAAATTAGATCTTGTTTTATCTTCTATGTTGAGGGAGATGGTTATCGATACTCCGGCTAAGGGTTCGGTGACTACCTCGGTTGTTTGTGCTAAATGCCCTTTATCGATATTCGGTAATGATTTTCTCGTTGACTTGATTTGTTTTCCGCTGAGCGGAATGGATGTTATTCTAGGTATGGACTGGTTAGTTGATAACCATGTTCATATCAACTGTCATGAAAGGTCTGTGAGTTTCTTTCCTCCTGAAGAGGAAGAGTCTGGTTTGTTGTCTGCTGGTCAGTTGCATAGGCTAATGAGGGAAGACGTCCAGTTGTTTTCATTAATGGCGTCATTGTCTGCTGAGAGCCAAGCGAAGGTTGATGAGTTGCAGGTGGTGCGAGAGTTTTCTGAGGTTTTTCCCGACGAGATTCCGGATGTACCACCAGAGAGAGAGGTTGAGTTTGCTATTGATCTGGTACCTGATACTAAACCTGTGTCTATGGCACCGTATAGAATGTCTGCATCTGAATTGTCAGAACTGAAGAAGCAACTCGAGGATCTGCTTGAAAAGAAATTTGTGAGGCCAAGTGTGTCGCCGTGGGGAGCTCCAGTGTTGTTGGTGAAAAAGAAAGATGGTAGTATGAGGTTGTGCGTAGACTATCGGCAGCTGAATAAGGTGACTATTAAGAACAAGTATCCGCTTCCGAGGATTGATGACTTAATGGATCAGTTGGTGGGTGCTCAGGTGTTCAGTAAAATAGATTTGAGATCGGGTTATCATCAGATCAAGGTGAAAGACGAAGACATTCAAAAGACAGCTTTCAGAACCCGTTATGGGCATTATGAGTATTCCGTGATGCCTTTCGGTGTGACTAATGCGCCGGGAGTGTTCATGGAGTACATGAATCGTATCTTTCGTGAGTATCTGGATCGGTTTGTGGTGGTATTCATTGACGACATCCTAATTTATTCTAAGTCAGAAGAGGAGCATGCAGAACATCTGAGATTGGTATTGGAAATTCTGAGGGACAGGAAATTATATGCGAAGCTGTCTAAGTGTGAGTTTTGGTTGAAGGAGGTTAGCTTTCTGGGTCATGTTATTTCGGGGAATGGAATTGCCGTGGATCCGTCTAAGGTTGATGCCGTGTTACAATGGGAGTCTCCGAAGTCAGTTACTGAGATTAGAAGTTTTCTGGGTCTGGCAGGTTACTATAGGAGGTTTATAGAAGGATTTTCGAAGTTGGCACTTCCGTTGACTCAGTTGACTTGCAAGGGTAAAGCTTTCATCTGGGATGACTGTTGTGAAGAGAGCTTCAAAGAATTGAAGAAGAGGTTGACGACGTCTCCTGTTCTGACGTTGCCTAATCCGGAAGAGTCGTTTGTGGTGTATTGTGATGCTTCCAAGATGGGGTTGGGAGGTGTGCTTATGCAGAATGGTAAGGTAGTTGCCTATGCGTCGAGACAGTTGAGGACTCATGAGAAGAACTACCCTACCCATGATTTAGAACTTGCTGCAGTTGTGTTCGCGTTGAAAATTTGGAGACATTATCTGTATGGTTCGAGGTTTGAGGTGTTCAGTGATCATAAGGGTTTGCAGTATCTGTTTGATCAGAAAGAGTTGAATATGAGACAGCGCAGATGGTTGGAGTTGCTGAAAGACTATGACTTTAGCTTGAACTATCATCCGGGAAAGGCTAATGTGGTAGCTGACGCTTTAAGTCGAAAGACGTTGCATATGTCAGCAATGATGGTTAGAGAACTCGAATTAATTGAGCAGTTCAGGGATATGAGTTTGGTTTATGAAGTGACGCCTCAGAGTGTCAGATTGGGGATGTTGAAGATTGATAATGAATTCATGGCTAGCATTCGAAAAGCTCAGAAGTTAGATGTTAAATTAGTTGACCTGATGGTTGGGATTGATCAATCCGAGAATAAAGACTTTGAGTTGGATGCGCAGAATGTATTGAAGTACCGTGGAAGAATCTGCATTCCTGATGATGAGGAGATGAAAAGAGCAATTTTAGAAGAAGGTCATAGGAGTAAGTTGAGTATCCATCCGGGAGCTACAAAGATGTATCAGGATCTGAAGAAGATGTTTTGGTGGCCTGGTATGAAGCGTGATGTGGCGCAGTTTGTGTATTCCTGCTTGACTTGTCAGAAATCGAAGGTTGAGCATCAGAAGCCTGCTGGGTTGATGCAACCGTTGGAGATTCCAGAATGGAAGTGAGATAGTATTTCTATGGATTTCGTGATAGGGTTACCTAATACTGTGAGGGGGCACGATTCGATTTGGGTGATTGTGGATAGATTGACGAAGTCTGCTCATTTTATTCCTATCAATATCACGTATCCGGTGTCGAGATTGGCAGAGATTTATATTCAGGTGATTGTGAAGTTGCATGGTGTTCCTTTGTGCATTGTGTCTGACAGAGATCCTAGGTTCACTTCTGATTTCTGGAAGAGTTTGCAAGAAGCGTTGGGTTCTAAATTGAGGTTGAGTTCAGCTTATCATCCTCAAACTGATGGGCAGACAGAGAGGACCATTCAGTCGTTGGAAGACTTGTTGAGATCTTGTGTTCTTGAGCAGGGAGGTGCGTGGGATACTCACCTTCCGTTGATCGAGTTTACTTACAACAATAGTTACCATTCTAGCATCGGGATGGCACCGTTCGAGGCATTGTATGGTCGGAGATATAGGACTCCGTTGTGTTGGCATGAATCTGGGGAGAGTATTGTTCTTGGACCCGAGGTTGTTCGAGAGACTACTGAAAAGGTGAAATTGATCCGTGAGAAAATGAAAGCGTCGCAGAGTAGACAGAAGAGCTATCATGATAAGAGAATGAAGGATTTAGAATTCCAAGCTGGTGATCATGTGTTTTTGAGAGTCACGCCTATGGCTGGTGTTGGGCGTGCATTGAAGACAAAGAAGTTGACTCCTCGTTTCATTGGACCGTATCAGATCACTGAGAGAATTGGTAATGTTGCTTATAGGGTGGCCTTGCCGCCTAATCTTTCGAATTTGCACGATGTATTTCATGTGTCGCAACTTCGGAAGTATATTTCGGATCCGTCCCATGTGATTCCGATGGATGATGTGCATGTGCGGGATAATCTCACTGTGGAGACAATGCCTGTGCGAATTGAAGATCGTGAAGTGAAGACTTTACGTGGCAAAGAGATAAACCTGGTGAAAGTGGTCTGGTTAGGAGCTGCTGGTGAAAGCATGACATGGGAGTTGGAGAGCAAGATGCGAGAGTCCTATCCGGAGCTGTTTGAATCAGGTATGTTTTCGAGGACGAAAGATTCTAAGTGGGGGAGGGTTGTAACACCCCGGAAATAATTTAATTAAAATAGTTGATTGAATTATTAAAATAATTTGGAGGCGGGATATAGATAAATTAAAAGGTTAATATTTTATATGCGTAGGAGGTGAAACGAGTAAAGGAGGTGGTGACGTAGAGAGCCCAGTGTTTACTGAGCCCTCAACTTAAACCCTGGGGGTTTAAGCCAAACCCTCATTCGCAGCAAGCAAAAGAAAAACGAAAGTGAGAGTGAGAGAGAGAGCACGCGGCGCAAAGAGGGAGAGAAGAGGAGGGTTTCGCGAAGAATTTCAAAAGGAGATCGTTCGTGTTGCTGTGGTTTTGTTCGTGTCTCGTTCGTCGTGTTCCGGAGCTTACGTTATTCGAGGTAAGGGTGGGCTTAACCTTGATAATGGGTTGATGATAATTATGTGTGGGTAGTCTAGGGTTTTGTTGAATTGTTCGTGTTGTTGCATATCGTGTTTTCGTTGAGATTGGTGCTTTGATGATTATTGCACGTTATTGTGATTTGTTTCGTTATTTGTTGTTGCGTGATTGTTGTATCACGATGATGGTGTTGTTATTGTTCGTGTTTTTGTTGTTTCTGTGCGTGGTTGATTGTTGTTGTCGCGTTGTCGAATTGTCGTTTTTGTTGTGGTGGTTGCGGTGTCGTTGCCGTTAGGGTTTGGTGTTTGGCAATTTAGCGATTCTGGATACAGGTTCGATTTTTCTAAAACTGGCGCTGTTTGGTAGATCCAAAAATTATGAGGTTGATTGTTTTTGAAAATAGACTTAACGCCGGTCGTTTTGGCACTGGTTTCGTCAAATTCGGAGTTGTATAGCTCGAGTTAAGGTGATACAAGTTAGGTTAAAATTCTGGAAACGATTTGGGTATAGATTCGGTATTTCGGTGACTGGGAACGTTGTATTGACCGAAAAATTATGTGGTTTATTTTTCTGGATAATAGACTTAATGCTTGTTAATTTGGCACTGGTTTGGTTGCGTTTAGAGTTGTGTAGCTCGAGATATAAATTCCACAAGTTAGAGTAAGATTCTGGAAACAATCTGGACACAGGGTCAGTGTTTTGGTTACCACGTTTTCAAAAGAACTCCTTTTCGAACGAATCCAATTTCTTCGAAAACTAGACAAAATTTGCCCCAGTTTATGCACAAGTTTCATGCAGTTTGATTGAGTCTTGGTCACTTTGGAATTGCTTGAATTTGAAGGACAGAAACTGTCCTCTTTTGCAACTAGCCTGTGTGCTTTTCGAAAACTGTACCTATTGGACACTCTCCTTCAAAAACTGAACTTAGGGATGATAACCAGACCCATAGGGCTTTCCAACAAGTATTTATTTGTTGAAATCCGATGTCGTTTGCTATTTTAATTAATTCGCTGAAGTAGGTGCGATGTGCCTAGGCGCTGTGCGCCAGTCTTGTGCGTGGTGCGCGTGCGTTATGTCCGCGTTGTGGAGCCGTCTGGTGTTAATATTTCAGGTGCGGTGCTGGTATGCTCAGGAGAGTTTAGTGGTAGCTGTGATGCTACAACTTGGTGCTATTTTTGGTGAAATCATTTGTTTTGATTCTGGTGATATAGTATTTATTTTAAATACTTGTTATGGTGAGTTAGTGCATAATCATGGTGTCGCATTGTCATATGCATGTTTTGGTGATATAGGCTCTGCCTCTGGTGTTTATTGGTGATATGCCCGTCGTGGCTCATTTTGGTGATCGGTACCGCATGCATATGCCCACTGGAGGGGTTGCATATCATCCCATTGTCTATGAATGTTATAATTTTGGTGGTTCACTGTCAAATGGATTTTTCCTTTGGTATCTGGTGCTGTGATATGGTGTAATTGTATTGTGTTGCTGTAGTTACCTGATGCTAGCATATTTTTATCATCTGCTTATTACCTCTGTTAGACTCATCCCTTCTGCTTGGAATGTTGCTCTCATGCGGCAACGCTGCAGGTGATCGCTAGTGCCCGTGGAGGAATTGCTAGGTTTTGCTTCCTCTCTCGTTTGGGTCTGTGTCAGCTCTGATATGTAGCACCGGGGAGTCGTTAGTTACCGTTTTGAACTATTATTTTAGTTATTGGAAATTGTTTTAATTAATTTTGGAGATGTCTTTAATTGTTAATTCTGGAGATGTTTAAACTGGTTAATATTTCCGCTGCTTGGTGATTTCTTTTATATAAATTATTTTGGAGATTTTTTTTGGAATAAATGGTGTTTTTTTTTAAAATGGTGAAAAATGTAGCGCCCTTCGAGGTGACTCTGATAATTGTCTATTTAATTGTAATAGTAAAAGGGGGGTGTTACATTAGTGGTATCAGAGCAGTTCGGTCTGTCCGGCCAAGTTGTCGAGTCGTCGAGTCGAGTAACACTTGAGTAATTGTTACTCGTTCCTGATTATAGTTTCTGTTGCAGTGTTAGGTTGAGATGGCAGGATGGAACGATGCTGCACTCGCTGCTGCTTTGCAGGCTGTGGCTCAAGCTGTGGAGAATAACCCAGGTGCTGCTGGTGATGCTGGGTCGCGCAGTTTGGCTATGTTTCAGAGGGAGAATCCTCCTACCTTTAAGGGCAAGTATAACCCTGATGGTGCTTTGGCGTGGCTGAAAGAGATGGAGAGAATCTTTCGTGTTATGGATTGCTCTGAGGCGCAGAAAGTCAGGTATGGTACTCATATGCTGGCAGAGGAGGCTGATGACTGGTGGTTGGAGGTGAGGCAGAGGTTGGCGACTGTGAATGAAGAGGTCACTTGGGCTGTGTTCAGCAGAGAATTTCTGAGAAAGTATTATCCTGAAGATGTCCGTGGGAAGAAAGAGATTGAGTTTCTGGAGCTGAAGCAGGGTAATATGTCGGTGACTGAGTATGCTGCCAAGTTCATTGAATTGGCGAAGTTCTATCCACATTATGGTGAGGCTGGTGCTGAATTCTCCAAATGCATCAAGTTTGAAAATGGGTTGCGGGCTGATATCAAGAAGGCGATAGGGTATCAGAAAATTCGGGTGTTCTCGGAGTTGATTGACAGCTGCAGAATCTTCGAGGAAGACAGTAATGCTCATTCTAGAGTCATGAGGGATAGGCAGAAGAATTTCTCGAGTCGTGGGAAGCCGTATGAGGTTCCAACTGGTAAGGGCAATCAGAGAACTGCTGTGGGTAAGAGACCTAGTGGGGGAGATGCTGCTGCTAGTGTGGTATGTTACAAGTGTGGTAAACCCGGTCATAAGCGTCCTGACTGTCCAGGTGATGTGAAGAAGTGCTACAAGTGTGGTAAAGAGGGTCATATGGCGTCTAGCTGTGATCGAAAGGATGTGTTATGCTACAACTGTGGTGAGGGTGGTCATATCAGCACTCAGTGTCCTAAACCGAAGAAAGAAAGGTCCGTTGGGAAGGTGTTCGCTCTGGCGGGGTCAGATGCAGTGAATGAGATCAGAGGTACATGCTATATTAATAATTCTCCTCTTATTGCTATTATTGATACTGGTGCTACCCATTGTTTTATTGCTACTGCATGTGTTGAGAAATTAGATCTTGTTTTATCTTCTATGTTGAGGGAGATGGTTATCGATACTCCGGCTAAGGGTTCGGTGACTACCTCGGTTGTTTGTGCTAAATGCCCTTTATCTTCTATGTTGAGGAATTGCTAGGTTTTGCTTCCTCTCTCGTTTGGGTCTGTGTCAGCTCTGATATGTAGCACCGGGGAGTCGTTAGTTACCGTTTTGAACTATTATTTTAGTTATTGGAAATTGTTTTAATTAATTTTGGAGATGTCTTTAATTGTTAATTCTGGAGATGTTTAAACTGGTTAATATTTCCGCTGCTTGGTGATTTCTTTTATATAAATTATTTTGGAGATTTTTTTTGGAATAAATGGTGTTTTTTTTTAAAATGGTGAAAAATGTAGCGCCCTTCGAGGTGACTCTGATAATTGTCTATTTAATTGTAATAGTAAAAGGGGGGTGTTACAACGCCCAACTAGGACTTTTGTTTATTTTTATTTTTTGACGCTCGAGATATCGGGGTATCTCGCTTCAATGTCGCTTCTTAGAGTTTCATGATTAGAATGCCCGTGCATCCGGCAGGGGGCCGCCCTGCTAGGAATATGTTGTTTTAGCCAAACGGGCGGTGTGAACCGTGCGTTTGGTGCCCAACGGTGAACTTCAGTTTTATCCAGTCTTCACCTATCGGGACTTGTTATTCCCTTCTTAGAGCAACATTGACCTTTTGGTCGTGTTGAGACGCCCCGCCCGGCTTTACCTTTTTGTCTAAGAAGATTCCCCACGGCGCGGCGAATGCGTCAGTTTCGCTTAATTACCGTGAAGTTCGCCTAAGGGTGGGGCGGAAGCTCGTCAGCCCCGCCTATTGCCTGTCGGGACTTGTTTGTTTTGCACAAAAGTAACATCGAGACGTTGCTCGATCCTTACCACTTCGGGACTTTCGTCTGTGATTGTTGGGTGCATTCTAATGTTCGTTTGTGATTGTTGGGTGCATTCTACAGGGATCATGGCATCACTCCCGTATGTGAGTTTAAAGGGGGTTTCTCCAGTTGCCGACTGCACAGTAGTGTGGTAGGGCCAGATCACGGAAGGGAGCTCTTCGGCCCAATTGCCCTGAGACTCGTCCAGTCGCTTCTTTAAGCCGTTCAGTAGTATCTTGTTGGCTGACTCCGCCTGGCCGTTCGTTTGTGGGTGCTCCACTGAGGCGAACACTTGCTGGATCTTCCATGTTGCGCAGAAGTCGGTCACTATCTCTGATGCAAACTGGGTCCCGTTGTCAGGTATAATGGTTTCTGGGACTCCGAACCTGTATATTAGTTTCCTCCAATAGAACTTCTTCACCCTTTGGGCAGTAATCGTAGCCACCGGTTCGGCCTCAATCCATTTGGTGAAGTAATCAACAGCTACTATTAGGAACCTCACCTGTCCGACTGCTGGTGAGAATGGTCCCAGGATGTCAACTCCCCATGTAATGAACGCCCATGAGGGCGAGATGGCCTGCAGGTAGGTGGGGGGAGCCCTATGAATGTTGGAGTGGCGCTGGCACTTGTCGCATTTCCTCACGAATTCCATGGAGTCTTGCCTGATGGTTGGCCAATAGTAACCGGCTCTTGTGATTTTGCCCGCCAGGGCCGTACTGCCGATGCGGCTTCCGCAAATTCCTACATGTATTTCTCGGATGATTTCTTGTGCCTGGCTAAGGGTTACACATTTAAGCAATGGTGTTGAGAACCCTCTTTTGTAGAGTTCGGAACCAGCAAGGTGTATTTGCTAGCTATTCTTGCCAACGTCTGCGTTTCTTCCTTCTTCGCTTGGAGCTAGTCGGTCATCCAGCAGTTGTCTCCCGCTTCTACCGTGAGAACCTGTACTTCGTCTATGCTTGGCTGTTGGACTGTTTCTTGTATGACCGTCCGGTTATTGCCGGGTGCTTTAGTGCTGGCCAGCTTGGAGAGTATGTCTGCTCTGCTGTTCTGCTCCCTTGGTACATGCGTCAACTTGAAGGTTTTGATCTTTTCTTCCAGCTTCTGCACTTTCTCCCGGTACTTTACCAGCATCTCGTCTCTGGTGGTGAACATTCCTGTGACCTGCCAGGTGATTAACAGGTCGTCGCTTCTTACCTTCAAGTTTTCTACGCCGACTTCAGCAGCTAGGGTCATTCCTGCGATCAAGGCCTCGTACGCCGACTTCCATCTGAATCTTAAGGATTGCTCCAACAGCACTCCATCTGGTCCCTCGAGGGTTAGGACCCAGGTTTCTTCTTCTTTTACTTCGGTTCCTTTATTTGCCAGCTCTACTGCGAAGTCTGCTAGTGCCTGTGCCTTGATCGGTCCTCTTGGTTCATACTTGATGTCGTATTCTGACAGCTCGACCAACCAAGCTACCATCCTGCCTGCTAGGTCCGGTTTGCTGAGAACTTTTTTGACCGGGAGATCCGTCTTGACTATTATCTGGTGACTTTGAAAGTAATGCGGTCTTGATTTTTTGATATCTCGCCTCTACTCCTTGCCACACCCGACTTACGTAGTAGAGGGGGCGCTGTTTTTTGTCTTGTTCCTGGATTAGTACTGCACTGCATGCATTTTCTGAGATACCCAAATAGAGTAGCAGCGGTTCTCCTGGCGTCGGGGCCGTCAGGATGGGTGGCGTTGCTATGAATCTTTTGATTGCCTGAAACGCTTCCTCACATTCTTTGGTCCATTGGAAGGAGGTATTTTTCCTGAGCAGCTGGAAGAGTAGTCTCACTTTGTCTGCCGATCGGGCCATGAATCGAGACAGCGCCGCGATTCTTCCTGTCAGGATTTGTACTTCTTTGGCCTGCTTCGAGCTCTGCATGTCAATGATTGCCCTGCACTTGGAAGGGTTTGCTTTGATCCCCCTGTGAGTGAGGACAAAGCCGAGGAATTTTCCTGCTTGTACTCCGAAGGAACACTTGTCGGGATTGAGCATGAGGTTTTGCTTCTTCAGTAGTTGGAAAGTCCTATCGAGGTTGGTGAGATGCGCCGCGTCCATCTCAGCCTTTACTACCATGTCATCCACGTAGACTTCTATTGCTTGGCCGATCACATCTTCAAAGACCCTGTCCATAAGGCGTTGGTAAGTGGCCCCAACATTTTTCAGGCCGAAGGGCATGACTTTGTAGCAGTAATTTGATCGGTTGGTCATGAAGGATGTCTTTTCTTAGTCTGTGGGGCACATGCGGATTTGATGGTACCCGGAGTAAGCATCCATGAAACTCAGCAGCTTGTATCCTGACGCTCCGTCTACTAGGCTGTCAATGCTCGGCAGTGGATAGGAGTCTTTTGGGCAGGCTTTGTTCAGGTCCGTGTAGTCCACGCACATCCTGCATCTGCCATTGGCCTTTCTCACCATCACCGGGTTTGCTAGCCAGGTGGGGTATTTCACCTCTCTGATGAACTTTGCCTTTATTAGCTTCCCGATTTCCTCCCTCACAGCCAGCGTCTTCTTCTCGCCCTGCTTTCTCTTTCTTTGGGCCACAGGCTTAACAGCAGGACTTAGTCATAAACGATGGCAGATAAAGTTTGGATCTATACCTGGCATGTCCTGGGGGGACCACACAAAGACGTCAAGGTTGTCCGAGAGGAATTTGGTGAGCTCGCGTTCGGTTGCTGGGAGTAAGCTTGCTCCTATCTTTGTCTTCTGGTGGGCGACCGGTCCTATCACAATTTCTTTGAGATCATCTGCTGGCTTCGGGAGTTTTTCTTCTCTTGCCGGGTCATACAGCTTGGGGTCTAGGTCTAGCCGTCCGATGTCTTGGGGTTGCATCGTGAGATCCCGAACCGACTGCACCCTCGCACTTTCGGAATAGCATTTGCGCGCGATTGTTTGGTCTCCTATGATAGTGAGCGTTTGACCGTCCATCAAGGGGAATTTCATACATAGTTGCGGGTAGGACACTGCTGCTACAAGATCATTCAGGGCCGGTCGTCCTAAGATTAGGTCATATGCTGAAGGGGTGTCGATTACCATGTATCTCAGCACCGCTATTTTCTGCCGTTCTTGATCTCCAATGGTTGTGGCGATGTCCAGGTAGCTGTGAACTTCTGCTCTGTGTCCAGTGAATCCCGTCAGGGTGCCAGGATAGTTTTTTAAGGCCTCTTGCGGGATCTGCAAGAGCTCCAGGCACCTCCAGTACATGATATTGACGGCGCTACCTCCATCAACCAGCACTCGGTGGATGCTGACCCTTCTGATGGTGACGGTTATTACGAGGGGATCGACATCATACGATGGGATTCCCTTAAAGTCTTCTGCTCTGAACGTGACTGTGGAGTATCCAGGCACTACAAAAGGGCTGTTAGTATTTAAATTCTTGACGGAATGGGAGTACCTCTTTCTGGCGTTAGCAGATGCTCCTCCGCCGGCAAAGCCACCGGCGATCGTCAGAATCTGCCTATCCTCGGCCATTACTGTTTCCTCCTGCTGGTGGCGCACTCGAGTCATGGTGCGGTGGATCTGGAGGTTCAACTGGTGTGCTTTCCTCTGGCGATTTTCTTCTTTCCTTAAGGAATCCTCCTCCAGAACCTGGGCTAGCCTCGCCGCGTCTCTGAGGTGTTCGCGCAGTCGCCGTATTCTAATCTCCTGGTTACGAATCTGGTCTGCCAGGCTCTGCCCTTCTTGCTCCAACTCCGCGTTGCGGCTTTGAAGCCACCGCGTGGTTCGCAGTAAGTATTCCAGGTTGCTGCGGTTGTCTTCTATCTTTTCTGTGTTCATGGTGTGGGACGTGGGAGAATTTTTACCAGGCCCCACGGTGGGCGCCAATGTTACGGTCGGTTTCTCTTGTTGAGAAAGGACCGAACGTGTGTCTGTGTGTGTTGAGAGTTTGAATTGAGAGAATGAATGTTGGATCCGTTTATTGGCCTCTAAAGGCGGTATTTGTATTACACTGTACATAAATGCTAATTATTACACAATTTTGGCCGAGTTGACCGTTACAGACAGGGGAGGGAAATCAGGGATATTTCCCCTCTGATTGCGCCCCATTCCTTTTCGGGGGAGAGCGCAGCTTGACTTGGAGGCCGATCGGTCTCTCTCTGGGCAAAGCCCTTCAAGAACCGAGCGGATGTACTAGTCGGGTAATCTTGGCCGGAACAGTCTATTTTTAATCTCCATTTCTCTATTTGTCATCCCAACCCGTATTAACCCAACCGGACTTAACCGTAACCCGCTAAAACCAGAACCATCCAAACCGAAAGAGGAAATGGTCGACAATGGGCCTCATATGTACCACTGCGGTTTGTATTGGACTGAGTTTATCGAGCCCGAATCTGAACAACTCGCTTGTTTGTCAAGCCCTATGAGAAAGCATTAAGAAGAGGTGTATATATAGCACATAGGCTAGGTGAGGTTTAGGTTTGGGAGATATTTTTATTCAAAATTACTAAATAAATTGTGTTTTAACTTTGCAATGCTGAAACAAACTTGCTTTGAGAAAGAGGGTGAGAGATTAATTAAGGCTAGGTGACAAGTGTAATCATAACTGGAACTTCATTAATACATCCACCTAACTTTTACTAACCAGTGAAATTGTGAAAGTACCTTCAGTTTTAACGCTTTTTGTTTGGCAAGACCGATCCGTTAGCTTATAGAGAATAGTTTATAGCAATCAACTCGTTGTAAGTGTTTGGCTAGTAATTTATCCTCACGAAGCAAAAACTTATCCCTAACATTGTTACTAATCATATGAATGATACTCTTACTGCCCCTATCTCCCAATGTGAAATCACAAATGTTTTCTTTAGCCTAGGGTCCACTAAAACCCCTGGTCCTGATGGGTGGATGGGTCCTTCTTCCAAACTCACTAGGAGATTCTGCAAGAAGATATGTCCAAAGCAGTGCTCTCTTTCTTCAACTCTGGTAAGCTTGGAGCAGATATCAATAATACTATAGTGGCTTTAATTCCAAAAGTCCCTATGCCTGAAAAGGTGTCCCAACTGAGACCAATCAGCTGCTGCAATTACATCTACAAAATTATTTCTAAAATTATGGTGACAAGGTTGAAAAAGTTTTTGGATATCCTAATTTCCCCACAACAAAGTGCCTTTGTTGGGGGGAGACTAATCCAGGATAACTTAGTGGTAGCCCATGAGGCTTTCCACTACCTAAAGAAGAAAGGTATTAAGAAAGATAGAGGGTTTGCTCTCAAGCTGGATATGAACAAAGCCTATGATAGGCTAGAGTGGAATTTCTTACAGAACTGCCTCAAAGGCTATGGCTTCTCAAATGTGTGGAGCCTTGAAAGAGAGTCAAAAGCCAGTATAAACATTTGAGACTGATGGGCTACCAGTAATGACAATGCTACTCTATTAGCAGGTCTATTGACAATGCTACTCTATTTTGGCCATCTTCCTCTAATGGAGTGTTCTCTGTCAAATCTGGGTACTATACCTATTCTGCTGCAAACATCATCAAAGATCAGGGCCCATCAACATCTAATTGCACTAGCCCTAATTTTTGGAAGAGCCTATGGAAACTTAGAGTTCCAGAGAAAGTGAAACATTTTATTTGGAGGACTTGCCAAAATGCCCTTCCAACTAAGGTTAACCTTCTAAGAAGGAAATGTGGCCATGATGACTTGTGCCCCATCTGTCTCACTGATCAAGAAACAACTGAACACCTGCTTCTCCTGTGTCCATGGACTATTCCTATTTGGTTTGGCCTCCAGACTTGCTCGGTGCCAAACCCTTTTGCTGTAACATCAATTGCTAAGTGGCTGGAGGAGTATTTGGTGTGTCCTCAGGATAACACTAATGTTGAGAGGGCTTCCTTAATCTCAATTACTCTATGAAATATTTAGAAGGCACAAAATGACAAAATCCACCAAGCTATTAACCCTAATCCTATGGGAGTGATTATTATTTCAAAAACTCAAAGTTTTAAGTTCCTGGTATCTTCTCAGAAGTCAGTTCAAACACTCAAGACTGCTCAAACAGTTAATTTTGCGAAGATTTGGCGTCCTCCGAGAGGGGAAACAGTGAAGATCAACTGTGATGCACAGTTTAATCAAAGCACGAAGAGTGGTTTTGTAAGCAGTGTGTGCAGAGATAGTAAAGGGGATGTACTTACCGATAGGGATGTCAAAATGGGCGGCCCGGCCCAGCCTGGCCCGGCCCGCTTTCAGCCCGCTAAAAATAGGGCGGGGTGGGCTGGCCCGCCAACTGAATGTGGGTTCAAAATTTTAGCCCAGCCCGCCAAGTGATAGGCAGGTGGGCTAGCCCGTCTATTTTTGCGGTTTTTTTAACAACTTTTTCACCTATTTTGTTTTGCATTTCAACTAGATTTTTCACCAATTTTATTTTTAAACTGTTTTTTATAAAGCATTTTTTAACAAATTTTTACTTCTCATGCATACATTCACAAATAAAAGCATAAAACCATCAAGAATTGGAATTACTAGGATTGACTATAAAGAAGAGGATAAACCCTAAAAGTTCTAACTCTAAAGACTAAAACTATGCATATTGTATTTGTGGGTGGTTGTGGGCTGATTATTTTTTTTTTTGAAGTGTTTTGCAAGCCCATTTTGACATCCCTACTTACCGGTGCAGTTGAGAAGATTTATGCTCAATCCCCTTTGGAAGCTGAAGCGCAAGGCGATCGTCTAGGGACTCAACTTGCAGTAAATCTGGATCTTCAAGATGTCATTTTGGAAAGTGATTCGCTCGTGATCGTGGAAATTTGCAGAGGAAACAAGATGAAACAACATCTAATTAGCATTACTTCAGATATTGTGGAGCTTAAATAAAAAATGCTAAGTTGTGCTTTTACCTGGACACCACGCGAAGGAAACTCAGTTGCTCACAATCTTGCTCAATTGGCTGCGCACAACATGCTCCCTAACAATTGGTTGTTCAAACCACCAAATTCTCTGCGTTGTGCTATTGGGACCGATAAACGAAGATTGGCTTCGCATGGAGAGTGATTGTCTAATGAGCTTCGTGGTGGCTGGAGGCACTGCAAGGGTGAGGAGCAATTTTAGGGTTTCTTTCCTAATTAAGTCCCTCTCTCTGTGTGGTAAATGCCAATTATGGTTCTGTTATACCTGTATTGGAATGTCTCTTTGGTCTAGAATCAAGTCAAAACCAATTAATTACTACATAATTATCTACTGTAGTGCAGTAATCCCGTGCCCGTCTTTTGGGTACTATGATATTTGTGGGCTTCATTAATACTTACATAGTCGTAGGTATTATATATGAGAACTCAAATGTAAATAGCGTTTTGTAGGTGAAAATCCACCAATAACTTAAGTATATGGATTAATAGGTAAAAATCCCATAATGATAATTGATGTAGATGCCGTAGTGAAAATCTTTCTTACACCCTTTTTGAACTCGAGGAGGAGATATTATTTTTGACACATAAATCATGGCAAGATAGAAAAATAGTTGATCACAAACAACATCGTTATGGCCTCCTGAACATGAAATATCAAAGAGAGTTTCTTACGCATATGCATATCATTTTTAGTGCCCTCTTTAACAGGTACATTAGCCCCTGCAAGCATTTTAAGCATAATCAAATTCACAAACTTTAAATGGTGAGCTAAACCAAAGAGACAGAGCAAAAGATAAAGAGAAAGAAAATCCCACCGATTCTCCCAAGCTCAAAAAATATACAATAATAACCATATATTTTTAAAAAAGGAAAACCCAAATGAAAGAAAACCCAGTCAAGAAAACAAATGGTAGTATCGTACCAAATAATACCAAAAAATAGCATGACCACTCCCCATTGTTAGTATCTCGACCAATAATCTAACCATCTTCCAATGAAACAACTCACAAAAATAAATAAAAGCACCAATTTCATAAAAGAAAGGATATCACTGGAACGTAATTCCTACTTCACTTTGCTTCTGGTAAAAATAAGTATGTACAAAAAATTATAATATTTGTTTATAAGCAAATCAAATATCAAAGATAAACTATAAATGTAGACCCTTTTTGTTGCTTGTAGACCCTTTTTGTTGATTGACCTGTTTCTGTGCCTCACTCTCAACCGAATTAGTGGAGTTCTTTTGCTTGGCAGACTGATAACCAGATGGAAAACCATGTAAAAATAACAAGTATCAATGGTATGATTAGTCTTATTGCAATGAGTGCAAAGCTTAGGCTGCCCTCTACCATTTCCCCGACCTGATCTTCCTCTACCACGGCCATTGTTGTTTCCCCCTCTTTGAAAACTTTGAACATGATTAACAATGGAATTAGACTTGCCCTCAGTTTCAGTCTCAGTGGCTGTGTGATGGATTATTGACATTTATATTTCTCTCTTGTTGAATAACAAGTTGGACAGCTTTGGTGATATGGGGGAATGGTTCCATCATCATAATTTGCCCCCTAACATGCGAAAATTCCTCATTTAGACCCTTTAGGAATCTAATGGTTTGATCTTGATCTCTAAACTTCTTGACATTTTGCGTGGCACCACATGTACAAGGGATTGCACAAGTGCAATTCAAAATTGGGCGAAAACTCTCAAGTTCATCCCATAAAGACTTCAATTCGGTATAATATTTAGAAATGTCACGCGTACCTTGTGTGATCTTGTATATCTCTTCTTGTATATCCCCAATACAAAACATGTCTATCAAGGAGATCTTTCCAAACATCGGAAGCCTTATCAAAGAAGACGATGGATTTTGCCACATTTGCATTGACGGACTTCTGCAGCTAAGCAAGAACCAGATTGTTGCAGCGGAACCACTGGTTGTAGAGAGGATTCGTCTTTGCTGGTGCGGTCATGGTGCCATCAACAAACATCAACTTGTTCTTTGAAATTAGCGAAACACGCATGGATTGAAGCCATGGTTGGAAATTCTTACTCCCTTCCAAAACCGGTTGCACAAGAACTATGGCAGGCGATTCATTTGGGTGTATATAGAAGGGGTTCGATGAATTTGAAGAGTAATCAGAATACTGGGTTAAATCTTGGCTCACCATCTGAATTTCAGCAAGAAAGGAACCCTAAATTGATTTGAAACGAAGAAATTGGGAAGAAACCCTAAATTGATCAAATCAAGAGAACGAAAAGGGAAATTTCAATCGAACACAAGAAAGTTTGATTGAAGCAATTCGCGAAGCAATACGAATCGAAAAAGGAAACGAACGAACTGATTGAGGGAAAACAATGGCGAGGTCAGAGCTCAATTTCTGAGCTCTGATACCATCTTAGATTTGGTGATCGTTGAGCAAGAATAGAGAAACAAGGAAGAAGATGAAAATTGCTTCATTATTGATCAATCAGTTAACTGATACAAATGGAGAATAGAGAGTATATATACCTCTGTACAAACTGAACTAACAGTTAACTAAACAATAACTGAAAGCTAAGTCCAGTGGTTAAAGAATGAATAACAACAACTAACTATAGTCAATCTGTATAACACAATTTCTAATTACATTTAATAACAAAATTAATATATCTAACATATACAACCTCATATACGGAACGTATATTTTATATACTAGTATGAAACCCGTGCGATGCACGGGGAACAGTTTCGGTTTAAAATATGAAAACTAAAATTAAATTTTTGAAAAAAATGAATATAAATGAATATAACAATATTATTGATGAAATATGAAACTAAATATTGATTTAAAAATAAATATGATCATTTGTGTGGGTTGTAATAAGAAAAAAAATAAATCTATAGGTTTATTAATGTTTATGGGGACAATATATAATGTCAGATGGGAGCTTAAGTAATTCAATTTCTTGGGATTAAATAAACAAAAGTAAATTAGATTTTGATCGTTGTTGTATTTAAATGTCTGTACTGTGGTACACAGTTACTACTTGCGCGAAATTCAAATTTATGTAGTATACAACATAGATTTATTAATTTATTTATAGAATGCATGCAGTAGTATTTCACTCTAACAAAACACTGATTTACTATTATACCTAAAGTGAAAAAGCCTCTTGTGTTTCGTTTTGCATGTCGTAAACATATATTTGTGCAAATCATGGCTTTTGGTTATCTTTTGGCAAGAGACTACTCATTCTATGCCAATTTTGTCCACTAATAATAAACTGGGAAGGTCCACCCCCGTCGTTTTCTATTTTTCCTCCCATTAATGGGAATAAGAACATGTTGTAAACTCTGATGTTCTCGTAGAAATGATGGGCTCTAGGATCAAGCCTAGTTGATAGTTTGAACAAAAGATCCGGCGGCTTTGCTTGCGCTGGAAGATGGGCTTTATCTTTCATGCAACAAATAGAAAAACCTGCTCTCTCCCCGCTTTGTTGCTATGTCTGGTTACATGTGATAACTCTATATTTGTTAATATAAATAGAATAAGGCTGAGAAGGAGTGTAAGAAGATAAAACATTACAATTATTTAGCTGATATTGCACTCCACAGATTTAGCTGATTATTTAGATAATACATTATAATCTTTTGTTTCTGAATTTTTCTGTAATGGTAATTTTATTTCACATAAAAAAAATTGACACGTATGCCAATAAATGGTATAAATGGGAATCAATATTATATTTTTCTATAAGTGTTGTCGCTAGTTTGCTTTATGGAGGACTATTTTTATTTTGTTTAAAAAATTGAAAGACTGTTTGCAAAGGATCATGATGTGGGTAAGTTTTAATGACATGGACCAATGAAATTTAAAATGATGGAATTAAACTCTTGCCGCCAAATTAGACCATTGATTCTTTGTACTGCTAACGAAGTTGGTTTGGATCGAAAACAAATATTATTCAAGAACATTATAGCCTCATAAAAGAATGCCAATGAAAGCTGGTAGGAACTCAATATAAATGTTAGTAACATTCAGATAGAAATAAGCCAAAAAAAAGTGAATCTGACTTGGAAGTACGATTTCCAAACACTTGTAAGATTTTGATCCATTTAAGATATGAACTTTGTAACGGCTAAATTGCAATTAGGAAGCTTGTCTAACATATAGCCTCCAAACAATTACTACACTATTGGGTAGTAAGGTCTGTACTACCCTGCGCAAACTCATACCATTTCTCATAACTCACCCCTTGCATACAATTTATTGGTCTCCACATATGCTTCTCTTATCGAAATTTCAAAGACCTTATAATTTGAAAACACAAAAGAAATAATTAAACTTAGAGTGTGCAAACAACTTCAATAATCATATTTTAGCTTAGAGAGAGCATTAGAATTGGCACTAAATTTTATTTCTGATGTATGAGTTTCTAGTACTTTATTACTCATTGGTTCTGCAACTATAATTCTTGCATAGTGTCTCAGATATTATCTAGTTAAAGGGGTCATTAACAGGGATAGTATTATAAGAAACGAATCAACTAAATTCGACTCAAAGTTTCAAATCTTCAATACCTTTCGCCCGTCTTTATAACTCTAATTCGAAACCTGCGAAAATTAATTAAAAATGGTGTCAACAATGCATAACTATGATAAGTTTTAAAAAATCATTTAAGTGCATTAGTTATTGAACCACGCTCCCAAAGCAATACCTTGCTTCTATTTAAAATGAATCCAGATATGAAAAAAGCAAATTATTCGAGTAGTGTGTCAACATTGTTGTTTTCCTAACAAAAATGTTTTAATTTCATTCATTATTTTGTAAGTCAACTGTAGTAATTGCAATTGTATGAGAAATTCAAATGTTATTGTAACAGTATTATAATAACACTATTATTGGATATGGGGTGAAGTGGGTGGATGGTTAAGTGGGTAGATGGTTTCCATAAATACGACAAGTATAGACAGGATGTATATGGGGTGAAGAGTGAAGAACTTGATGTTGGTGAATCAAGTTAGGTATTTACTCAAAGGACATGACAACTTCTTTTAATCGGGAATAATCAATTCAAATATTTTTTTTCAAAAATGCATTGTTTCTCATCAAACAGTGTTTCCAAATAATACTTTAATGTATTTTTTTAAATCTTTTTTTAATGGTTTTTGAATGTAATGCACGAGTTTATGCATGCTGCTAGATTTGGATAAAAATGCAGATGAATGAAATGTGTAATGATTTCTTGAATGTGATAGAATGATATATTGATACGACACTGAGAAAAAATTATTTAATGATGAATGATGCAAGAATAGAAGAAGCAATCTCTAATTTTTTGATGCATGTGGGAGGCTATATGAGATACATGTAAGAGGAATAAAAACTTTTATTTTTGTTTTTTATGATGCATGAAGAAGAGTAATGCATTTGAGATGGATAAGAATAAATGACATTTGTTTTTATTTATCATAATTTATCATAATGCATGAAGAGGGATTAATGCATTAAAATGAAATGATGAATCAAGGTGATATTTTTTGTTGTATGGATATGCAAGATGATGCAATTCGGACAAATATATGGTATCTTTATTTTTCTTTTTCTAGATGATGAGATGCATGTTGGTACCATGATAATGGGATGCATATGAAAGTAATGATTTTATTTTATTATGAATGCACGGAAAGGAAATAATGCATGATGCTTGACATGATTTTGAATATATTTTTTTTAGAAAAGGGACACCAGATGCAGAGTACATGAATGGATGCATGAAAAAAAAATGAACGAATGAGAATACGCAAATGTATGAGTGTTATATAGGCTTTGAGCTGGGAGTGAAGACTTATTATCTTGTTTTTTGGGAACAATGATTTTGTATGTTGAATGAAATAAATGTTGTGCATGTGCATGCAAACTAAAGAATGAAGCATGAAAAAGGTTTTTTTTTTGTGATTTTATTTTTGGAGAAATGTTAACTAGGTTGATACAAAGAGTAAGTATAATGCCCTAGTGTCCTAGGCGGGTCATGTCTAAATTGGGAATTTCAACATGATCTAGGGAAGGTATTAGCACCCTGCGGCATCCTTCCTAACGAATGTTACCCTTTAACTAAATGTGTAAAAAATAATATTGTTAATTCAAATATATTTATTTTTACCCTTTTTACAAATTAAATAAAAGACTTGGTAAATGGTTAGTTGTGTTTGTTCTTTTTTGAGTAATAGGAAAGAAATAATTTAAAACTAAAAAAATGGTTTTATTAGTGCAATTGACAGAGATTGGCCGCCCTCTGTCCTACGTATCTCCTGGTAGAGAATCAAATCACACGTAGTTCTTGGTAGAAAAGAAAAAAAATTGTTTGTTAGTGTTTTTTATTTAGGGATTTTAGGACTCTTGAGTGATCAGTTCATTTGTCCTTAATCCCCTTTTTGGAAACTTGTTTTTGTTGGAGAAAAATGTTTTGTGCTTGTGTTTTTTATTTTGAAATTGTTTATTTTGAATAGGGATTTTAGGACCTGATCCGTCACGGTTCATTAATGGTCCCAAAAATGAGACTAACCCGACTATACGGTCGACTTAATCCCCTATTTGTATTTTTTGAAGAAAATATTTATTTTATTTACGTGCTTTTTTTGTACAATAAATTGTTTTTTGGAAGAAATAAATAACAAAATGAAAAGGGGGTGCAGCAGAACCCAATTTGTTTTGGGGTCATGAGCTGATAGTTTATGAACTTGGGCTTATGTGCAGAGTGCTGCGTATTATCAAAACAGGGGTGTAAAAATAATTCTGATGTTATTTTGAAATTACAATAAAAATAAATAAGTAAATATAAGATATATAAGGCAACTTGTGTCATTTGGAAACCTAATTTTCCTATCATCCTTCTCCAGCGCCGCACCAACATCATCTCTAGGTGAGAGAGAGATAGTTTACAAAAAATGGAGAGAAGAGAAACAGAATCGTGTAGAGGGAGAGAGAGGGAGAGTTTACGACGGTGAGAAGAGGGAGGAGGAGGACACACGACGGTGGAGGGTGACCGGAGAAGGACCACGACGGCGGTGGTGGAGGTTTACCACCAGAACTGACGACTGCCTTATGGCCAACCGAGGTGAGCGCTGACGGAGAAGGGTGATGCTCCGGCGGTTTGAGAATCCATGGCGAACAAGTTATAGCCGGAGGTGCGCCAGAAAGACAAAAACGAGGGGTGAGAGTGAGAGGTTGAGTGGTGGCGGGCTCGCTGGAGGTCACGGCGGTTGGTAGTTCATGGCGTTGGTGCGCCGTAGTGACGGAAGAAGAGAGAACCGAAAGTGCAGGAAGTTTGTGGTGGGTGCCACGGCGTGGAAAAAGTGGCGGCGGCGAGGACCGTGCCGGAGTGATACGGCGGCGACGGGAGGAGTCCTCTTTTATATACATATTTTTCTTCTTCTGCTGTACCGTGATTATTTCCTAATGTTTCGGTTTACAACAACAATACAAAATTGTTCTTGTTTGCTCTATTTATTTTCCCCTTAACAATTACTTTCATTTGGTTTGGTTCTAACTTCCTCTACAAATTATTTAACTTTTATTTTATGAAAACTCTGTGATTGGCTTACCATATGGATTGTGCATTATGATTCTCACATTGTTTGTCTTGATCCTATATTTTACAAGTCTTATGAATTCAATTAGATGCTAAAAAGTAAAATCACATACGGTTTTCGGTTTCTTATCAACAGATTCAGAACATATCTCTTAAAAATTTAAAATAAAAGCTGACCAACCTTTAATCTGGATTTTAAAGGAAAAAACAAACGTGCTTGTATGGTATCACTGCTTGCTTTGTTCTCTGATGACTGCTAGTGCCTATTACCGCCGCACCCTGGCTCTGTTTCAGAATTTCTTGGGGTTTTGTGATTAGGGTTTCAGCGAGAAACTCTAATCTTTTATGCTCTGAATTTTTCTCCAATATTTTTGTCTGTCCTCAACCGTGAATTTTAGCCTGCTTTTTATAGGTGAAAAACGCAATCGGTAATTTATGATTAACGATTTTGTTTCCCTTTTCGGGTATCGGACCTGCTTGGTGAGCAAGAATAGGCTCGGAGAAGCCCCGAGAATGATGACTGCCTATTTTTTATTATTATTTTTGTTTTTATATTTTTTTGGATTTTTTGGTTATTACATTTTTGTATTTTGGGACTTTTTGTACATAATTGTCATATTTTTTAAATCTGATTTTTATTTATCTTTTGGTTATCTTGTGATTTTTGTTTTTATAAATTAAGTTAAGAAAATATAAATGAAGTTGGGTCAAAACCAAGAACGAAAATCGGGCTCAACCAAACTATGCGTTAAAGCGAGCCCAATTAGACAAATTGCTAGGATAGGCCCAACAAAACTTGAATAATATTGACACGTGTTCCTTGACCGAGATTTGCAAACTACCTACTATTTACAGTCACGCTCAAAATATATATACAAACTAAAACAAAAATTGTAATGATAAAATAAGAGGGCGGACAAAATTGGGGTATAAAAACCACCATGAGCCAGGGTCCTAGATACATTGTCCTCACATCTAACATGTGAAAAAAGAAAAGCTCTAAAAAATTTAGATAAACAATTGGGCTCATGTAGGATTCTACCCCAGATAAGAGCATGTCTCCTTCAAGTCAGTCATTTGAGTGACCAAATGTAGTAAATCAGATTCAATCTGAATATTCAAGAAACTAATTTCAAGAGTAAAATTCAAAGCATACTGCAACCCCACAACCTTTGCAATAAATGGGTCAGGGGGGCCCCCAAAAGACCAAGTAGCTGCAGTAAAAAGAAAACCAGAATGGTCTCTAACAACAGCTCCAATACCCCAGTGATCTCCAGTTGAGCCTGCTGTATCGAAATTTATTTTATAAGAATCTCCAATTGGGGGTATCCAAGATGTTGGTCCAACCATTTGCATTGGATTGTGGTTGGCGCTATCAACATAATGCTAGGATGTGTCAAGCCTATATTTTGAACTCCTAAATAACACTGCAGGCATATGACATTATATATTGGCTTTGTGTCAAATTTCCTTCAAAACAAAAGTTATTTTGAGTCCTCCAAACTCAATAGATAATAGCAAGAATTAATGCAACAACTTCAACAGGCATTTGGAGAATACCACTAGTGAGCCAATCATAAAAGTAATCCTTATCAATTCAAAATTTATGCCTAGAGAAAACATGTTTTTGCCATATCACAAGCTCTAAAAACATGATCAATATCTTCCCATTTATTATCACATTTTGGGCAAAAAGGGTCACCGTGAATACCTTTGGCAGCGAGCTTTTCCTTTATTGGCAGAACATTTTTGATGACTCTTCGTACTAGATGGACATGTTTGGGTAAAGTTTTTATGCTCGATAATTTTCTCCATACTTCATTCTTGGCCACAAATGTTGTTTCATTATAATTATATAAATGTTTCCAGTTTTTTTATATTGTAATAAGTTGATTTGACAGTGAAAAAATCCTTTTTATCAGGACACCATATCATTTGGTCATCCATGCCTCTGCTTGAAATGGGAATTTGTGTTATTTTGCAAAGCTTCAAAAGGAAGAAAGGTGGACTCAGCTCTAAAGTTCTATTTGATGGTCTAAATAAGGAGACAAAATATGAAAAGCTTATCATATCTTGTGTTAGTCTGGCATGTATATTGAGCTAACAAAATATGATACGCTAATTTTGTCACCTAGCCTCTCCTACTTCTAGTTAAAATTTTGTCCTAAATATGAATTGGGTTAGAAACCAATAGTAAAACATATCTTTGCACCCAAAATAATAAAAATACATGTTATCTAGATAAGGTGACAAAATAAAAAAAACTTATCATATTCTGTATTAGTCTGGCATTTATTGAGCCAATAAAATATGATAAGCTAATTCTATCCTACCTCTAGTTAAATCTTATCCTAAATATGAGGTGGGTTAGAAACCATTATTTTTATTTTATTTTCATTTGTAAGATAAAAAAAATCTATTTATTTTTATGGTTATAGAAAAAACATTCTATAAAAGAGAAAAGAGTTCTATAAATCAAAAAAACAGGTATTAGGTATGAATAAAACAAGAGAAAAGGAGGATAAAAGAGAAAAGAGTTCTATAAATCTATGATAGAAGTTATTCTTATTAAAAAACTCTTCATTTCATTTTCATTAATTGAATTTGGTTTGTTGATTAGGGCAAAGTTCCCTAAAAGTTCTTGTAGGTTGAGCGCATTGTTCAAGGACATTTAGAATAATGGGAATAATAAAACATATCTTTGAACCCAAAATAATAAAAATATATGTTATATTATTACCATTATGTATACAAAATTTCAAGATACCACGTTCAATGGTATATGATTTAACAATATTCAATCCTATACAAGATTAAATATATTATACGCGTATGACATTGAATTTAATTTTAAATAAAAAAATGTATTATGCCAGTATTCTCTCTATATCCCATATGACTTGTATTTTGGTACACTTTTGGTATACTTTTTTTGTCCAAATAGCATTTCTCATTCACATTTGGTTGGAATTAAGTCATTGTTAATGAAATTCTGGATCTTGCAAAGAGAGCACAGAAAATTTGTATGGAATTGAAGGTAAACTTCGAAAAGGCATATTACTCAGTGAGTTAGTCCTTTATTAATTATATATTGCTCAGAATGGGCTTTAGTTTGATTTGGAGGAAGTGAATGTGTGGTTGCTATACTGCAATTTGCCAAATTTTATCTCTGTTTTAGTCAATGGAAGCCCAACAAACGACTTCAATGCATCCCGAGGACTGAAGCAAGGGGATCAACTGGCCCCTTTTCTATTTATTGTTGCTACCGAAGGGATAGCTAGTTTAATCAGGAGAGCTGAGGAAAATCATTGTTTCAGAGGCTTCTCAGTTAATAGTAATCTATCAATTTCCCTCCTCCAATTTGCGAATGATACGATGATTTTTGTGATGGAAATGAGTCGAATGTATGGTGCATCAAAGCTATCTTCAGGAGCTTTGAGATGGCTTCCAGCTTACAGGTAAACTTTGCAAAGAGAAACATTATAGGCGTATACATTGGAGCATCAAACAAATACAAGATTGTTGGTCCTTGATCAAAGACCATTTTCCTCTTCTTTCCGTCCTTTATGCTCAAAAGGACATCTCATCTCAGACTTATCATTCACCAGAGTCCATTTCAGCTTTATGCCCGTGTAGATGTTGCATCAGCATGGTGGAGATTGCATGGCTGCTAAGAAGTAAGAACATTCATTATTATTCAAGGAATACAATTTTTTTGCATGTCTGATCCAGTTTTTTGTACAATGTGAAATGTAGCAAAACTCTCTGTCATAAAAGCTTTTGATAGACATATCAGCATGAGGGACACTAGTGTTGAAAAGTAACGTGCTCTTTAGCACCGACACCTTATGTTAAAAATATGTCTGATATCTGACATGTGTCGTGTCAGACACCAACACTGACATTGACGCTTCAACTACTTCAAAGTTTCAAATTAAAATCAGTGTCGTGTTTGGTGTCTGTGTCTGTGCTTCATAGATAGTATGAAATGAAGTATTTAAATTTCTTGATAGACAAGAATACATACATCTACCCTAGCATTCAAGGTAATACTCTTTTCTGTCTCAATAAGGGAGTCAAACCACATGAAACTTCTACAAACCATCAGATGAATTACTTGATTTAACATCAATAGTATGGAGAGGTTTTCATTTATTTGAAATTGATGAAGTCACATATCACCTAGAGATATTGCCTAAGTAATCCCGATTCAACGTTACATAACTGCTGGCTTGTAAGGTGATACTATTGTCTCAACACGGACACAAACCACTTCAAACCTCTACAAACAATTGGATGACTTATTAGTTGTCACATCAATAATCTATAGAGGCTTGCATTTATTTGAAAATGTTTTAGCCTGTAATTTCGACAGGCTAAATTAAATGCAGTCAAAAGGGTTTGACTTTGTTTTTTCTCAGAAAAAGGTGTTGGTTTCAACACAAAAGAGTTGTATCAAAAGGTAAATTCGACAAAGCCTTAGACTTGACAAGAATTGAAGGGTGATATTTCGACGAGAAGAAGGCTGGGATTCAATAGCAGGTCAAAATCAAGTGCTCGCCGTCGAAGTTCTGACAGTTACCATAGTCGAAGGCTGAAGCAGTTTTCTTTTTTGAATTATCTGTACAGTTAGTTAGTTTTAGCGTTTTCCCTCCTTCTATAAATAGTAGTTTCTCATAGAAAAAACGAGTCACAAACTCATTACAGAATTCTCACGCTCTAACTTCCAACACATTACAAAGAAAACGAGCCAAGAGAAGAATGTATGATCTGTGCACCAACCCTCTTTACAATTAATGCAATTTTAATTTGTTTTCTTCTTTGCTTTTCTGCAATTTTTTCTTTGTTTTATTCTCCCTCATTGAGGAAACTCGACGGTTTCGCGCGAGATCGACGGTTATCTTCTTCTTTTTACTTTTAAACTGCAAGAACACGTACAATTCTGGGAAAAACTTTAACACAAATGGTCTTAGGATTTACTGTTGATCCTGCAAACAGAAGCAATTTCAAACTAGCGGTGTTTACCAAAATCCAAGGTAAACAAAATGTTTAAGTCCCACACGACTAGAGATATAGGGTTTGAGGCCATATCTCTATTCCATGTGGGACTTCAATATAAATTAATGATCAAATCAAGTGAAGGGATTTTTCTGAAACTTGGTACTTTTATTCAATTCAATAGTGTACTGATTTGAACATTTATGGGGATATCTCTATAGTGTCTCTAACATTTCTTCCCTCAAATATGTAGATGCAATAAGTATGTTTCTAAAGCTCACATTAACTTCTGATAATTGGTATTTTGTTTGGTTCTGCAGTTGCTAAATATTTGTGAAATTAACTAAAGTCACTCATATTTGTAGTGTGAAGAAACATGAAACATAAGGTGCACCCATCATGCTTTGTATCTGGCATGCAGTGAAGGCATTTTGTTAAATCTGTTTGGATGAACAGTGGTTTTTGCCTATCTATACTTGATTGCTAGGTAACAATTTTATGTATTATACTTGTGGGATGTGTATTTGATCAGGCTTGTAACATTCGGTAGAAGAGAGTGACAAAAGTTTTTGATTGTGATAGAAACTGGATAACAAAGAAATTAAACAATACCGGGATCTGTTTATTGTAATACAAGTCAATTGACACGCAAATCGGTTTGCAATATTAAATAAGAATAACTATCCCACAAATACTAATTATAATTAAATCACAAAACAATTAATAAAAAGAGAAATACAACAATAAAGCATTCTGCTGTCATCATTTTTCTCCTTCTCTCATACACATTTCTGATGAGAGGTTTAACATTTGGATGTGTCTTCTTCTTCCAAGTAACTTCTATTTGAGCTCCATGGCATATACTACTACTCTAAGATATGTTGTTGGTTTCAAGCTAAATTTATATCGAATAGTCAATTATGAACTTTATTGAATTTAAAAGTGTGTTTAGGCTATTTTAAATGTTATTCATAGAAATGAAAAGTCAGATTAAATATTATTTTTGTATCGAAAGATGTTCATGGGATTGATCAATATCTTTTATATGTTCTTTTGCATAAAGTTTGATCATAATATTTAATATATGTTAATCTTTTGATTAAAAAATTCAAACTATTTAGTATTTTGTGTATCTACTATTTTTTTTGTCTAGACCAGGGTATCCACCGCCGAACGCAGTGACTAATCCCCTCGCTGGATTGGAGGTACCTCGAAGGGTGGGACAACTGGCCCAAGGATTTAAAATGAGAAATAATTTATAATTTATAATTGCAGAAAAATAACTTTAATTCAGAAGAAATAATTTATAATTGCAGAAAAAAATAACTTTAATTCAGAAAAAATCACTTTTAGTGACGGGCAGACATAGATAACTACAAGAAACACCTGATTTAGCCACCAACATTTGCGACGGAGCTTATTCCATCAGTAATTTGCCACGGATTTGTGACGGCATGTGTTAAAAGTAGGGGCGCGAAATTTCCCGCTGGCGTTTGCCACAGGTTTGCGACGGACTGGGAAAAGGCAGCAAATTTGCGACGGGGATCCCGTCGCAAGCCCGTGGCAAACGTTAAAAAATCCAGATTTAAGTGAAGGGAGTCTACTCGACCCTTTCTTTCACTCTCACTCTCACTCTCCTAAACCCTAACACTCTCACTCTCCTCACCTCACCTCACCTCCGCGCCTCCCTCAACATCCACCTCACCTCCGCGCCTCCCTCAACCACCTCCGCGCCGGAACCAGCGACTCCTTCTCCGTCGTTTTCCTTCTTCTTCTCCCTGTCTCATCGACTCCTTCTCTCAGCGCCTCCTTCTCTCTGGCCTTCTTCTTCTCTCAACACCTCCTCTATTCTTCTTCTTAAAGGTAAGTTTTTTTGCTTCTACTTTACTTCTATTAGATAGAAAACCCCCAATTTTTGGTAGAATAAAAAACCCTAAGTTCCTCTTTTCATTGTTATCTTGGCTTTGTATGGCTGGTTCATTGATATAATTGTTGTTTACAGAAATTTGATTATATTGCGGTTGATAGAGTGTTAACATGAATAAAAATGATTGACATTGGTATTTAACAACTGATGAAATTTGGTATAGATAATCAATCAGGAAAAGCAGTCATTCTCATGAAACTGAGGTTGAGGGAATACTTTCAGTTGACCAATGCATCAAATATCAGAAACCGCTAAAATATTTTGAAGAATAGTACTCCTCTAGTCCTCTATATAAGGGTGAATCGGTGATATATGTATTCAATTCACCTTGATCCTAGATCGAATATTTTATATTTGACCTAATTAAGATGATGAAATAGAATATCAGTTCAAGGTTTATGGTCATTTGCCAAATCAATAAAGATGATGTAAGACTCCACCAGATTCTAGGTGGTAGTTTATAAGTTAGCTCGAGTGAGTCAGAAACTTGAATAAGGCTAATAGGACAGAAAAGAGAACAGCACCCACAGTAGAGTCAATGTATAATATTAACCAGATCGAGGGGAATCCTCTGTAACTACAATACACAGTTACAGAACTACAATGGATAAAGATATAGAGCCTCCTTGTAGAAATGATACAACTAATTTAGATATAATATTGTTCCTCTTTTCATTGTTATCTTTTCATTGTTATGGAATCTAAGAAGTTCTAAGTGAAAATAAGCTACATATCATTTATATTTTGGATTATTCAAATGTATGATACATTCAATTACAATATCTTTTCTTTGTCCTGTATTCTATATACTACTTACGTATAAAAATAAATTAATTTTTTTTTACAGCAACCAGGGTGTGAATGATCTCATCTGAATACTAACCATGACAACCAATGAATAATATAATCCAGCACACTGAATCAAAAGCCATACATACCTATTGATATTAAGTCAATAACTCGAGGGCTTTTTGCAATGTTGGC
Organism: Astragalus glycyphyllos; assembly: GCA_963573325.1. NCBI lineage: Eukaryota > Viridiplantae > Streptophyta > Magnoliopsida > Fabales > Fabaceae > Astragalus > Astragalus glycyphyllos. Next base: position 46,395,680 of record OY754313.1, on the reverse strand, counting down.
CTAAACCTATTAACATCAAGCATTACATTTTGTGTGTCCAAATACACTGACTTAAAATCTTTCCATCTTACTTTCCCAATTGATTCTGGATCCTTAATAACCATATGATCTAATGGATATTCTTGTATAAGACTGCTTTCTTCTAACCTTATTTTATATTCCAAATACTTTAAATTCATATCCACTGATGGCTTTGCAAAATCAGTTTTAGCAAGCCATTCCAAATTGAACCCACCATAAGGCACAACTTGAATGAAAATCGCGTTTTCAGGAAGGAAAGTATGTTAGTAAGACCAGCACCATGAACTCCCATTACAACATCACAAGAATTCACAACATGTGAAAAACTCCACATGTTCCCTTCTGCTTCCTTAACAATCACTTTGAAACCCAATCCTCTAGCCATTTTAGCTATTTGAGCCATATTAGTGAAAGATCTTGATCTTTTTCTTGACAGAATCAGAAGCCTAAGCTTCTTACTACCTCTGATTTTGATTGCATTAACTCTCTTCAATGAATAAGAACTTCTCAAAAAATCTCTGAAGTCTTTCATAGAGTAGGAATACTTTTGAGGGTCAATGCTTAGCTCTTTGTGAGGCCTTTTGAGACCAACAATTACACTTGGGAAGCAATGAACTTCATTATATTTATCAGTGTCCATAATCTCATAGTTGGAGAGCTTATTAAGAAATGCTTTGTGTTTGGAAATACACCAAGGCCTCTTATCAGTTATGATGAGTCGTACTTGTCCATTAAATTGTCTACAAGTTAAAAATAGTGGAATGAGAATGTCAGTGAATTCATGAAAGTGATTGCCAGTGTAGCCTGCAGTAGAAAATATGACTGCTGGGATGCTGTGATTTTGAGTGCATTGAGGGCTTGTTGGCTAGCTTTTACTTTAACTGACCATTTTGTTACACTGCTCATTGCATCTACATCATCTTTTCTTGCATATGGTCTCATTATAATCTGTGACTTGTTTTCTGACAAGGTGATTGTTTTTTGTGATATATAATATATATTTTTTGCTACATAATGACCATTTCCATTTGTGTATAATACTCATACTAATAATAATAATACTTATTTCTCTATTTTGCAGAACACAATTTAAGGCTTGCAAAATACTCATATGTTGGGGAAAAGTACACATTCTTCACTTGGTTTAGGTTTCTTATTGCTTCCATTCTCATATCGTTTCTGTCTCTGATGTTTCTAGTTTTATGTTCATAAAAATGTCAAAAGGTTATCACTGTTGAAAACCAAATATGGATTCTTTTCAAATTAAAACTTGAATGGCATGGCATATTTAAGAATGGAGGTTAATGAAACTCGTTGCTACAGACCTATTACTCACTCAATCATAGTTGTTTTGCTTGATGTAACATCCATGCTAATTATGAGATTATTTCATTTTTTGTTGCTTAATAGGAAGTGAAGGACATATGTTAGAGGATTCTGTGATTCATTTGGAGGTAAGATTCTGTGAATATAAGAGCTTCTATTTCTCTTGTTCTTTTGTTTTGGTTGGCATTTAGCTTTTTTACTATAGAGCACCATATTCTCAACTATGGCATGTTATGAATTGGATGCCTCTGTTGCAGCTCAAAAGGTTGAAGCTTCGGAAGAACAATTGGGATGCAGAAACTTATGAATTTGATGAGGTGCTCACTGAATTTGCCTCACAAAAACGTGTTTATGAAGTTGTGGCCAGGCCTCTTGTGGAGGTGGGTATTTATATTCATCATTTATTGGTTTGGGTTCAAGCTCTGATCCTTTGATTATCAGGTTTGTTGGTGTGCGAGGGTGCATTAGCAAGTGGTTTTGGGAACAACTCTGGTTGAAATTTAATTGCCTTTTTTATAACAAAATTGTTTATATTCTAATATTTTGTCTTTAGTTATTTTGTCTATTATTTTGTTAGTTTGTAGTGGAGCATTGCATCGTTACTTAGTTTGTACTAATGTTTGTTAGTAGAAGACAATTAGTAATTAAATGTTTTGCACATGGATTATACTAATGGATCGTACTATTTTATTATTGTGGTTATTATGTTTTGCTTTATATATGTTTATTAATTTTGATATTGGAGCATTCATGTGTTTTGTATAGATAGCACCATTAAATAGATTTTGGAGGTATGATTTATTTTTTTAAAATTTTTTTAAAAAATTTGCGACGGATTTGTGATGGAAGGTGTCAGAGTTTGCCACGACTTTGCGACGAAAATTTGCCACGGATTTGCCACGGCTTTGCGACGGAAAAGTCCGTGGCAAACGATTTACGACGAGGGGTTTTGCGACCGATTTTTGTCCGTCGCAAATTTCGTCGGAAATGCTATTTTGCGACGAAATTGGTCCATTTGCGACGGAAAAAGCCGTCGCAAACCAGCGATTTTCTTGTATATTAAAATTTGTTTTACATGCGATAGATATATTGACAATGAAAAACCGTAGGTACAAGTATTTCGGCAAAGGGAAAACTTTTACCCACGGACCAAAAAGCATGGTTAGACATCCTCCACGGAAAAATTGGTCATGGGGAAAGGTCAAAGTTACTTTAACCCGGATATTTCACATTTAGTGACGGATATTGTCCGTGGGTTGTCAATTTTTTTGTAGCAATGTAATGTGATATAATATATTTTTTTGAAAATAAATATAATAATAATAATGATAATAATAATAATGATAATAATAGAATATAAAAATATATATTCTATATATATATATATAAATATTTAAGTGTGTGTATATATATAAGAGTTTAGGTCTTGTCAAATATATATATATATATATTAAAGAGTTTAGGGATGTATTTGATATCTCATATACATCCTGTAGACTTTATTGAACGAAAATTCATGAATGCCAAACGCTCTGTGACAAGAATGGAAAATAAGAGGGAAAAAAGGATAATAACAACTAAAGTTCGACTTGAAGAAATAGTGTCGTAACGAGAAATAGTTGACTTGAAGAAATAGTGTAATGACTTAAAATTACATGTTGTGACGAGATATTAAAGTCATTCTAAATTATTAGAGCTAAAAATTAACAACCAAATTTATTTTAAAATCATTGACTTGAAGAAATAGTGTCGTGACGAGAAACATTAACACAATATTTAGATTTCTGTTTTCTCGAAAAGCAAAATATATTTAAGTTGTATAAAATATATAAGGAATAAGATTTCTTTCCTTCTTAGAATTATTCTTAGTACCCAACAAGTATATCGCTAATATAAAAGCAAAAATTGAGAAACAAACAAAAGAGGGGTGAAAATGCATAATATGCTTAGGAAAATGTTAGCTTCTTGGATAGTCGGGTCACTTTGATAAATTCAGTTTTGAATAGTATACCGCTCTATTTTTTTTCTTTCTACAAATCACCGAAGACGGTTATTAATACATTGGTAAAAATCCAAAGAGATTTTTTGTGAGGTATCAATGAAGGCGATAGAGGTATGTATTGGGTTGTTTGGGAAAAGATTTGTCAACCAAAGAATAAGGGGGACTCGGCATTAAGAACTTAGAGTTGTTCAATGTGTCTCTCTTAAGCAAGTGGAAGTGGAGGGCATTGGTTGATGTTAACGCAACTTGGAGGGGCTGTTGTTACATAGATACGGTGATTTCAAAGAAGTTTTTATTCAGTGCTCAGACGTTGCAATCAATAGAGAAGCCGTTGGGTCTATTTGGTGGCGGGATTTATTATTGATATATCGTTATCCTAATTCAGTAGCTACTTTCGGTCCCCAAATGTCAAGAAGGTTAGGAAATGGTTGTTTGGTGGATTTTTGGAACGATAAGTGGCTTGGTAATACTGTGTTATCGCAGCTGTTTCCAAATCTGTTTGTTGCGCGCCCAGCTGAACGTTTATCAGTGCAGGATCACGGTGATTGGAGTGACCGAGTTTGGCGTTGGAAGGCTTTGTGGCTGTGTTCTCTCGGCCAATTTTGTCGTGATGAAGCAGACTATTTGTAGCAGATTTTACTGCCTGTAGCGCCTGACCGAGAGCAAGAGGACAAATGGATTTGGATGCTTGAGGCCACTAAAATTTTCTCCGTCTGGTCGTGCTACAGTAACTTGCTGAATTCTGTGAGTGTCTGTGATAACGATGCTTTTACCAAGCTGTTGGACAGGTTGTGGCGAACTATTACCCCATCGAAAGTTATTGTCTTCGGTTGGCGTTTGCTCCGGAATTCTTTGCCAACACGTAGCAACTTAGTACACCGTCATGTTATTGCAACGGAGGCCGATTAGTACTGCTCATTTGGCTGCCAGCAGAATGAAATGCAGCAGCATCTCTATTTTCACTGTTCGGTGGGTGTTGAATTGTGGCAGCATATCTATCGTTGGCTGGGAATTAATCAAGCTGCACTTTTTAATTTAATTGAGCATGGTACTTGGTTGGGGAAGGTGTGTAAAGGAAAGAAGGCTAGGAGAACAAAATATTTAGTTTGGTTGTCAACTTGTTGGAGCATTTGGTTGGCTAGGAATGCGCTTGTCTTCAAGAACGAGGAACCTATCATTGACTCCATTGTTTCTCGCATCAAACACTTAACGTGGAGCTGGATGATTTATAGAGCCGGTTGTAATGTTAATTTTAATTTTGCATCTTGGTGGAATTACCCACTTTATTGCCTAAACAATATGTAACATTTTGTTGTTTGGGTTTGAGCACCCCTAGTGCTCCATTCAATGAAGTATTGCTTATTTAAAAAAAGATCGAACAAGCAACAATTCTTGTGAACTTGCAAGCATAAATAATGCATGATAGAAACACTAACAAAATTTGCATGCCGCAAAAGAAAGATACATGTCAACTGTGTTTGTGCAAGAGCTTTGGAATCGCAAGAAGTGTGTTCCATTCGTTAGGTATTTGGAAATCATAATATAAGTATTAATGGTGTTCCCCGAGTTAGGTAGCGCCAACTTGTGACCCAAGTAGGGTTTGTCGAGTTGGGTTGGTACTGCACCATGCTGGCTTGCCCACTCCAAGTTGAGAGTTGGGTCATGAGGCTTGGGTGAAGGCTCGGGCCTCTAGGCTCTTAGATAGAAGGGCATTACGTGAGGCTGGTTGTTGAGCCTAGCCCTTGAACCATCACTTTTATAAATAAAAAAATCTTATTTTTAGAGGGGAGAAACTCTGTTTGGTTTTCATTGTGGCACAAATCAAATGTTTATCTTGTTTATATATAGAGGGGGTAGACATACTACCTGTCATTCTTCTACTTGCTGGAATAATGCACTTCTATATATTAACAACTTTTGAGTTTGTTCTTTTGTATTGGGTTTGAGCACTCCAAGTGCTCCTATCAATGAATCATTGCTTATCGAAAGAAAAAAAGGGTGTTCGAATTCAAATGATTCTAAAAAAATCATAAATCAATCCAAAAATATTGAAAACCACAAAAAACCGATTCTATGCTCATTTTTTTGACAATTGCGTATGTGATTCAATTAGGCTTGTGGTTGGTGAGACAACCTTTGTCCTCATCATATTAACCCTTGACACTTAAATTCTTAAATTCAAAAGCGAATAAATTTAAAACTTAAAATACTTATATAACTGAACGTACATCAAATAGATAAAGACATAATTTTAAGAGTTTTAAAAAATATGTGTCAATACTAAAGACACTCAAATATATATCAGAGTATTTTAAACAACGGAAAATAAGAACATAATACAGGTTCTCTCAATGAGACACCTAAATCCTCCATCATATAGCACTGGCATCCTTGATGCTTTCAACGCCCATCGTGGAAGGAAATCCACCACCATTTGCTACAACTGGCTCCTCGACTGGATCTAAGCTATAAAAAGAAGCATACAAAAGAAAAACACATAGGGCTAAGATACATGTATATGTCAGAAAAATGGGATGATAAGGTAAAGCTCAATTTAAACATGTCACAAGCACATCAAATCAAAGTTATTTCTTATCTCTCTTCTTTATTAGTATCTTATTTTCCAAACTCTATCTATGTGTAAATATTATATGCCAACTCTGGCCATATCCTGATGCCACAACGTCCCACATCCGTCAAGAACGCTATTCGACTGTCACCACGGAGTTCAGATGCTATAAGTCTTTCCCTATCGGAAATAGATAAGAGTAATCTAATCCTATCATTACTCCACCTGGCCGACATAAATATAAATATGTTCTATTAAGGACCTCGACCAGGTACTTGACCTTGTGTGTCCCATACCACACGGCTGTGGACTTACAACACATATGCAATATATATGATTCTGTTTGATTCACTTTAACTCGTACGCCTTACTCATTTTGCTGATCAGTACCTCGTACTATCTCCTGCACTACGGTTAAGTATTCATTTCACTTTATATGTTTATGATTATTGGTTCACTTTTCACACCTATGTTTATTATGAAAATGTTAACTTTGTTTATTGATAACTCATTTTTATATGAGTTATTTATGCTTTTAATACTTAAATTCAAGTAAGTTTTCAAGTAATATATGGGTGTTATTTAGTAAATATTATGCTTTTATATAATAGAAGGGTTAGATGCTAATTTGTTGATATATGGCACATTAGGTGCCCCTTGTGAATATTTTAATGTGTTTGTTAGTGTTACAACGTTAAGCGTTATAGCGCTACATGGCGAGCCCAGCTGAGCATCAAAGAGAAAAGTTAAATTTTGGCGCCTATTGCTTTATGTCAAGTCAGCGTATCTTACCTCCTGTTGCACGAACTGACGCGGGCGCTCCCTATTGGCTAGAGTGGACACTTGGCATTTGTTAGTGGAGAATATCTTTTGGTCGGTGAGATATGCAAGTCACCTTTTTGATAAAGCTACTTTATGGTTTACACAAAAGATATCTTCATCTTCTCCACACCACACTCCCATTCGAAGTTAGAGAGAGTTTTTGGAAAAAAACTTGACACACATTTCCTCCATTAATCCTCACCTTCATCCTTTCATTTTATTTTATTGTTTACCATTTTCTTACCCTGTGAAGTTGTGCTATAGCATCACTAAGTTGTTCATGAGTTGGGGTCTACGGGTTGTATCTTTTACGTCTGTTGGCTCTCTTTTTGTTTATGGTAATATGAGTCTTTTGTCTTGTATTTTGTTGATGATACTCACCATGAGCTAAACACTTGTAGTTGGATTCCTTTAATCTTTGTAATGAACGTTTAGTATTGTTAATATAAAGTTTGAGGTTTTGCGTTTCAATCTTTGTATTTTAATGCTTTCAAACTTGTTTTGGGATTGGCCACTTAAAATGAGTACATTCGTGGGTGCAGAAAACGTCCATGATTCTAACTCAAAGGTTGATATGAACGAAATGTTGTTTAAAGACATTTAAACAACTTTTGCTTAACTCTAGACATAGGGGAGCAATAGTTCATAAGGTAAAAGCTATGGGTTCTTTATTATACAGGGGTGGACTAATTTAGAACTTAGAAATAAGAGTCTTGTCACAAAACCCTGACGTCAGTGACTGAAAGGCACAACATCATATGCTACAGCGCTTAACGCTATAGCGTCTAATGTTATAGCGCCTTATTTTAGGGAATTTACTTAGTAGCGAGCCGTCCAACTTATCTCTCTCATATTTAACTCCTTTACTGTTCTCACACAACTACTCTACATTTTATGTTCAAAATCACACTACTTTTATCTTGCTTGCTTCGCTAGTGTTTTAGTGACTAAACTTTAAAATTGATATCAATCCCTGTGGGTACGATCTCTACTTTATCATTATATTACTTGTTACGATTGTGTATACTTGCACAACTACTTTACGCACAACAAGTTTTTGGCGCCGTTGCCGGGGATTGCATTTAATTTTTATAGTTTAAACGTCTTAAACACTCAGTGAAGCTTTTACTCTGGTGTTTGTTCTGTGTGTTATAGCGGGAAGAGCTATAGCGTATGCACAGTTCCACTTCATCAGAATTGGAGTTTGACCCAGCAACCAAGGCCAACTATGTCAGAACATGGTGAGTCTGGTAGAGGTACAGGTACTCAAGGTGGTAGTAGTACCCATGGTGGAAGAACAAATTCCAGAGGTGGCAGAAGTACAAGAGGTGGTAGATCTGAACCTGGTGGGGGTGATCCTATTGGGGGAAGAGGACCAATCACTCATTCTATTACAATGCATGATCTTGAGGATTGGTACAGACAACAAATGATAAATCAAGGTCCTGGAGACATGGTAAATGACAAAGATAGACCCATGAGAGACTATGCTGTGTTTGATCCTCAAACAATGCAAACCCGCATAGTTAGACCCATCCTCAACACTGGCCATTTTGAATTCAAGCCCATGATTTTCCAGATGCTTCAAACTGTGGGACAATTTGGTGGTTCTCCTCAAGAGGATCCACATTCACATCTAAAACAATTTTTGGAGGTTTGTAGTAACTACCTCATTCCTGGTGTTACTGAGGACGCCTTTAGATTAAAACTTTTTCCATACTCCTTGAAGGATAGAGCTAAATCCTGGTTAAGTTCCTTGGAAGCTAACTCTATCTATACTTGGAACGAAATGGCAGAGAAATTTTTGGTAAAATATTTTCCACCAAACAAGAATGCCAGAATGAGGAATGATATTACATCCTTTAAACAAAAAGATGGTGAATCACTGTATGAAGCATGGGAAAGATGGAAGGAATTGTTGAGAAAGTGTCCTCATCATGGGATACCTTATGTCATTCAAATGGAAACTTTCTACAATAGGTTGGAGCCACAAACCAGACTTATGCTAGATGCCTCATCAAGGGGTGTGATCCTAAACTCCTCCTACAATGAAGCTTGTGAATTGATAGAGTTCATTGCAACCAACAGCTCCCAATGGCCTATTGATAGGTTAAGTTCTGTGAAAAAGGTAGCTGGAGTACATGAAGTGAGTGAAATATCTTCTCTATCTGCACAAGTGGCCTCTCTTACAAACATGGTCAAGAATCTCAGCACTGCTAGCACTGCAGCAGCTAACGCTGTAGCGGATACAGAGTCAACTGTTGCTGTTATTGAACAAACCCCTCCAGGTGAAACTAGCTGTGTATATTGTGGAGGAGGCCATCTGTATGAATAATGTCCATCCAATCCTATGTCTATCAATTATGTGGGGTTCAACAAGAATAATAATCCCTATTCCAACACTTACAACCCTGGTTGGAAGAATCACCCCAATTTCAGATGGGGAGGTAATAATGCAAATGCAGGAAGTTCAACTGCTCCTACTGTGCCACCAGGTTTTACTTCTCAAAACCAACCAAGACAGAATGTTCCTCCTGTGGATAACTCTATGGAAAGCTTAATAAAGTCCTTCATGAGTGATTGCAAGACTGCTCTTCAGACTCACGAAACATGCATAAAGAATTTAGAGAACCAGATTGGGCAAATATCAACTGTTCTTACCCATAGGCCAAGTGGATCTTTACCCTCCACTACTGAAGCTTCAACTTCTCAACCTCATGGGAAAGAACACTGCAAGGCAATATCTCTAAGAAGTGGTACAGAATTGACAGGGCCATCAACTACTGTAGGTGATGGAACAACAGAAAAAGAAAAAAGTCAAAAATCTAAAAATGAAAAAAATTCTTCTGACGCTAGTTATAGCATCTAACGTTGTAGCGACTGATGTTACAGCACCTGTTCCTTCACCTAAGCTTGTTCCAGAATATCCTGCACCTCCCTATCCTCAAAGATTGAAGAAGGCACAGGAGGACAAGCAGTTCAATAAATTTCTAGAGGTGCTGAAGCAATTGCATATCAATGTTCCTTTGGTTGACGCTCTCCAACAAATGCCCAACTATGCCAAGTTTATGAAAGATGTCCTCACCAAAAGAAGAAGATTGGGGGAATTTGAAACTGTGGCTATGACAGGAGAATGTAGCATGATTATGCAAAATAAACTTCCAAGAAAACTTAAGGACCCTGGCAGTTTCACAATACCCTGCTGCATTGGAGATTTTTATTCTGGTCGTGCTTTATGTGACTTGGGAGCAAGTATTAACTTGATGCCTAAGTCCATAAGCATTAAACTGGGTATAGGAACTGCTAAACCTACTTCTGTAATCCTTCAGTTAGCTGATAGGACTCTTGCCTATCCTGAAGGGATACTAGAAGATGTACTATTCAAAGTTGACAAGTTTGTTTTTCTTGTGGATTTTGTTAATTTGGATTTTGATGCGGATAAGGAGTGTCTATCATTTTAGGAAGACCTTTTCTAGCTACAGGGAAGACATTGATAGATGTTAAAAAAGGGGAGTTGATCATGAGGGTCATTGACCAAGAAGTCAAGTTCAATGTTCTGAATGCTCTGAAGTTTCCTGAAGCAAACACAGAAGAATGCTCATTTGTGGTCTCTCTTGGCCTAGTGGTTCAGAAGCAATTCCATAAAAGCAATGACCAATTGGGAAAGATCTTGGACAACAATGAAAAACATGAACTTGTTGAAGAAGGAGCTATTCAAGAAGAAATGACTGTGAAAGAGGTTTGGGCTAGAAGATATGAGTCACTTGAGCAAGAAAACTCAAACCTCAAGAAGAATGTTCCTTCTATTGAGAAACCACCTTCACTTGAACTCAAGGAGTTGCCCAAACACATAAAATATGTCTATTTAGGGGAAAATGATTCCCTGCCTGTAATCATTGTCTCTAATCTTTCAAAAGATCAAGAGAATGATCTCATTATTACCCTAAAAAGACATAAAAAGGCAATTGGGTGGCAAATGGCTGATATTCAAGGAATTAGTCCAACTATCTGCATGCACAGAATTGTCTTGGAAGAAAATTCCAAGAATAGTATTGAAGTGCAGAGAAGGCTTAACCCAATAATGAAGGAGGTGGTGAAGAAAGAGATAATCAAGTGGCTTGATGCTGGCATTGTCTACCCTATCAGTGATAGTGCATGGGTGAGTCCTGTGCAGTGTGTTTCTAAGAAAGGGGGTGTGACTGTGATCACCAATGACAAGAATGAACTGATACCAACAAGAATAGTGACAGGGTGGAGGACTCGTATGGACTACAGAAAATTGAACAAGTCTACAAAGAAAGATCATTTCCCTCTCCATTCATTGACCAGATGTTGGATAGGCTTGTAGGAAAGGAATTCTATTGCTTTTTGGATGGCTACTCTGGCTATAATCAAATAGCAATAGTCCCTGAAGATCAACAAAAGACTACATTCACATGTCCCTATGGCACATTAGCTTTCAGAAGAATGTCATTTGGACTTTGCAATGCTCCTGCAACCTTCCAAAGATGTATGATGGCTATTTTCTCAGATTTCATTGAAAAGTCTATGGAAGTTTTCATGGATGACTTCTTTGTATTTAGGGAAACATTTCAAGTATGTTTGGCCAACTTGGAGGAGATTCTGATTAGATGTGAAGAAACAAACCTAGTGCTTAATTGGGAGAAATGCCACTTCATGGTGCAAGAGGGAATTGTTTTGGGGCACAAAATTTCCAAGAAGGGATTAGAGGTAAACAGAGCAAAGATTGAAGTCATAGAGAAATTTCCTCCTCCTACAAGTGTTAAGGGTGTCAGAAGCTTTCTTGGTCATGGTGGATTTTCTAGGAGGTTCATCAATGATTTCTCTAAAATCTCAAAGCCCTTGTGTCAGCTGCTACAGCATGATACACATTTTATCTTTGATGAACTATGCTTAGAAGCCTTTCAAAAATTGAAGAAGGCCTTAGTGACTACACCAGTCATTGTGACACCTGACTGGACCAAACCTTTTGAGCTCATGTGTGATGCCAGTGATTATGCTGTTAGAGTAGTGTTAAGGCAAAGGTATGATAAAGTTTTCCATTCAATTTATTATGCCAGTAAAATACTTGTTGAAGCTCAATTAAATTACACAGTCACTGAAAAAGAGCTATTAGTTGTTGTCTTTGCATTTGACAAGTTTAGATCATACTTGGTGGGCACAAAAGTTATTGTTTTTACAGACCACTCTACCATCAAGTATTTGATCTCAAAAAAAGATGCAAAGCCTAGGCTAATTAGATGGGTTCTTCTCCTCCAAGAATTTGACTTGGAAATTCGTGATAAAAAAGGGGTGGAGAACCAAGTTACTGACCATTTGTCTAGAATTGAAGGAGAAAAAGCAGGTACAAAAGAAGGAGAAATCAAAGAGTGCTTCCCAGATGAAAAGTTGTTGGCAGTGACTGTTGTAGCATCTAACGCTATAGCATTTAATGCTATCACTCCAAGTGCTATAGCGTCTGATGCTACAGCACCTTGGTATCCTGACATTGTGAACTTTCTAGTTAGTAAAGTGGTGCCTGTAGACATGAATTATTAGCAGAAGAAGAGGTTCTTCCGCACAGTAAAGCAATATTACTGGGATGAGCCATTTCTTTACAAAAAATGTCAAGACCAATTGATGAGAAGGTGCCTCGCAGAAGAAGAACAACACCATGTGCTACAACATTGTCATGCTGCACCTTGTGGTGGGCACTTTGGGGGAACTAGAACAACTACAAAGGTGCTGCAATCACGATATTACTGGCCTACATTGTTCAGAGACGCTCAAGAGATGGTTAAGAGGTGTGATAGGTGTCGGAGAACTGACAATATCTCCAACAAACATGAAATGCCATTAACCAACATATTAGAGATTGAACTCTTTGATGTTTGGGGAATGGACTTCATGGGGCCTTTCCCTCTTTCTCATGGCAATCTGTATATCCTTGTGGCAGTGGACTATGTATCAACCTGGGCGGAAGCTGTTGCTTTGCCTAACAATGATGCTAAGTCAGTGAGCAAATTTCTTCAGAAGAACATATTCACCAGATTTGGAACTCCAAGAGCTATCATCAATGATGAGGGTTCTCATTTTTGCAACAAGCTAATTGAGACTCTCTTAGCTAAATATGGAGTCAAGCATAAGATTGCCACAGCTTACCACCCTCAAGCAAGTGGTTAAGCAGAGTTGTCTAATAGAGAAACCAAGAGGATGCTTGAAAAGATGGTGGGTCCAACGAGGAAGGAATGGTCATTTCACATGGATGATGCTTTATGGGCTTACAGGACAGCCTTCAAAACTCCATTGGGAATGTCACCTTACAGACTTGTGTATGGTAAAGCTTGCCACCTGCCTATTGAGTTGCAACACAAAGCTCATTGGGCCATTAAAAAGCTCAACTTTGATCATGAGAAGGCAGGGGAAGCTAGGCTACTACAATTGAATGAGCTTGAAGAGATTAGGCACTTTGCTTATGAAAATTCAACCATTTACAAAGAAAAGACTAAGGCATGGCATAACCACAAGATCCAGAGAAGGGAGCTAGTGGAAGGAGGAAAGGTTCTGTTGTTCAATTCAAGACTTAAACTATTTCCTATGAAACTCAAATCCAGATGGTCAGGCCCTTTCAAATTGGTAAAATTGTATCCACATGGTGCTGTGGATTTGTATGACGAAGAAACCAACACTACCTTCAAGGTGAATGGCCAAAGAGTGAAGCAGTACCATGGAGAGAAAGTGGTCAGGGGCAAGACCACAATTGATCTTCAAGACGTCTAACAAAAAGAGGAAGTCTGACTGAAGACTCTTAAAGAAGGTGCTCTTGGGAGGCAACCCAAGGTTTTAATTAACCAATTTTTGTGTTTTAATTTTTGTTTGTGCAGGAGTGAAAATTTGGAGTTGGAAGATATCATTTGAAGTTGTTGTGGTAGCAGCAGACGCTATAGCGCCTGTTGTGTAACTAATGCTATAGTGTTTGCTGCGTGGCGCTAGTCAAAAAGTCAAAATTCTCAAAAAGTGCATATCTGACTTGGCAATTAGCAGTCACTTCTTAACTGCTCTGCGCACGTTTTGTGTCACATCTCTCACCCTCTCTCTCCATCAATCACTCTACAACGGTCATCTTCCATAACTTCTCAGCTCAACTTCCCATAACTCCCCTCTTCCATAAATTAAATCGATCATCTCTCCCATTCCTTTCACCTAAAACTTCACCCTTCTCTCTCGCAATCTAACCCACAAAAATCCCTAAACTTCATCTTTGTGATTCTCACTCTCAAAAAACCAACACCAAGCCTAAGAAGCAAGTCGTAACCAAATCTACTGGAAAGGGAGAAAATGCTGAACCTAGCTGCTCATCTATTGTTGCTATCGATGATTCCAAGAAATTCTGGGAAATCGAGTTCATCGCGGAAAGGGGGTTTAAGAGCGAAAAGCAATCTGAAGGTTTCGCAAGCACTGCTATAGCGCTCAGATGGAATCAGTTTGTGAAACATGGCAAGCCCTCAACTTCTATGCTGGGATTCCAGAACCAGTTGATGGTAAGCCCTCAACTTATTCTATTGTTAGAGGTGAGAAGGTTGATTTTGATCCAAGAACAATCAACGAATGGTACCATCTAGGTTACCATGGGAATGCTATTGAGAACAAGGTCAAGGGTTAGGGAAAGGCAGCGATGGAGGAAGTGAAGGATCGTATATGTGTAGAAGGAGCAACGTGGGAGAAGTTTGGGTCAGAGTACAAGATCAAGAAGCAGTTTCTGTGTGACGAAGTCAACATGTAGTTCAATTTCATCAAACACTCTCTGCTTCCAACTTCATATACTACCAATGTGGAGAAATAGAGGATGACTGTACTGGATGCATCATGGAAGGATCAAAAATTGATGTTGGGAAGCTAATTTTCAAAGAAATTGACAAGTGCAGAGTAAAAAGGGGAGGTAATCTGTATTTTCCTTGTTTGATAACAGATTTGTGCATTAATGATGAGGTTGAGGTGGAACCGAGCGAAGAAAGAAGATCACCTTATGGTGCATTCCCAACATTGTTCAAGCCAAGGAAGAGGCCTACTGCTATAGCATCAGGTGATGCTGTAGCGCTATAGCTCTTGAAGCTGCAGTAGCAGACCATCTCCTTCTTTATCAGAGAAAAATTTGAATGGGAGAAAGCAATGTTTGCGTAGCTGTCTAAGGGCAAAACCACTATGCAAGCACCAGAAATTCCCGATTGGCTAATTGAAGAAGAGCCAGAAAAGAATGTGGTTGAAGAGGAAGCCCAGAAAGAGAAGAAAAAGAGAACCAGGAGCACTGCTAAGAAGAAGCAAAGCCTTGCAAAGAAAAAGAAGAAGGTGAGTAGTGAAGAAGAGAAGTTGAACTCTGAAGAGTTGGATAGTTTGAGTGAGCATGATAAGGAGGAAACCAAGAAAATAATGAAGCAGATTAATAGTGAGGAGGAGAGTGAAGAGTCATCTGAAGGAGAAGATGAGAGCGAACAATACACTGAAATTCAATGTGACCCCACTCCAAGCACAAAATTCCCCACTCAGAAACCCTACCCCCCTCCCATCACAACCAGCCACTGTCCCTGAAACTCCTCAATCACCAAACCGTCAAGCCAACATCCCTACTTCACCACCACCAGAAATCACCCAAACCCAAAGTGAGCAACCAAAAAGCCCCTCTCCCATCCCGGAACCACAAAATAACCCTCAAACCACCATTCCGGAAAACCAACCACCATCTCCCCCTACTAACTAAGAGAAAACAGTCAATGACCCACCACAACAACAAACCATAAAAGCAGTAGACACCATTCCTGGCGCTATAGCGTCCTCTAATCCAACAGGTGTGACAGATGCTGTTGTCAAACCTTCAAAAATGCCAAGGTTGAGACAGAGAGCTTAGAGGAATCCTTTTACTAAGATGCAGGATTTCACTGAGGAAGATGATGAAGAAGAAGAGGCTGGCAAGGAAAAAGCCTCTGTGATCGAGCCTACAGATGCTATAGCGGCTGATGCTATAGCATCCAAGATGAAATAAAAGCATGTGGCGAAGAAAAGGATGCCAACCTACTTTGAAGCAAGGGCGAGCTGTCCAACTCATCTCTCTCATATTTAACTCCTTCACCGTTCTCACACAACTACTCTACTTTTTATGTTCAAAATCACATTACTTTTATCTTGCTTGCTTCGCTAGTGTTTTAGTAATTAAACTTTAAAATTAATATCAAACCTGTGGGTACGATCTCTACTTTATCATTATATTACTTGTTGAGATTGTCTATACTTGCACAACTACTTTGCGCACAACATTTATATATATATATATATATATATATATATATATATATATATATATATTTTGTGAGGCCCCCAAATATAATATTTATTATAAGAGTAGTGCTGCAGTATTAAAAAAGAAGAGTAGTGAAGTGGTTTTTCTTTATTGCAAGGGTATGTCATGCTGCTTGTATGCATCGGCGCACTTTAAAATATGAAAATGCAAAAAGTGGTTTACCATGGGAATCAAACACGGCTCAACTTGAGGAAGGAAGTCACTTCTGACCATCGAGACACCACACATTTTACGATATTCATGGAAACGATAATATATAATGATCTTTGGTCGCTTGGGCCTTGGGCTGGCCGAGCACTTAACCTTAACTCTGAAGAGAAGTCAAATAATCTTTAGGTATCGCTGGTTATTTAACTCTAGTAGAGCTTAAGTCACTCTACACATTTAAATTAAAACTTTACGCTAATCGTCCCGACGAATACAGTATCTTGCCCCTACCTGAATTATAGCACGAACGTAACACTTGCTCCGACAACACCAACACGTACTCGAACAAAGTTACACAACTACGAACACAAGATGTTGATTGTTTTGTGGTTGAAGGTTTCAAGGAATATGAGAAGGAAGTGTTTTGGTTATAGAATGATGAATGAATCAAAGAACTTGGCTTGCTATTTATAGTAGTTCCATGCAGAGGTGGCAAAACGGGCTACCCAGCCCGCATTGGGCCAGCCCATATCGGGCTCAGGCTTTTGTGGGTTGGGCTAAAAAGCCCGAGTTGAAATTCGAGCTCAACATTTACGACCCAAGCCCGACCGTATGCGCGCCACGGGCTAGCCCATATATTATACGCCAATGCTAATTAAAAAGAATATTTTTTTAAAAAAGTACTATTATTCTTTAACACCACCGTAGTATAGACATAAAGAAAAAAACTAGCATGATGTGCTTCTCTTTAACACCACTGGAAGAAGGTTCAACTACATATGTGGGAAGAAGGCATCCAACATAAATCATTCATTTCATTGCCTCTGTTCAAATAATAAGCAAAACCAAAAGGCATGTACATGGTTTGATGGTTATCCGAGAGACCACGCTTTTGATAAGGGAAGAAAGCCACATATCTTGTGCCATCTGTAATACCCTAATATCTCAACAATAGAAGAAATACCAGGATACACTTTTTAGCATACATTAGAGTAAAAATTCATGTTTCTAGATATTGAACAAAACTAACTATTAATGATAAACTCATCAAATATGCACTTCGTTAGGGACGAAAGCGGAACCGGATAAACTGAGGGTGATAATCATACAATGACTATATTTCTATGTCGTACATTGCGTGTCGACACAAATTTCCAAAATTTTGAAATGATACTTCGTTAGGAATATCAAAAGAATACCAGTACTAATGGGCACAACCTGGTTACTTCTTTCGTTGTAGTCCTATACAAGACCCTCCCGCATTAAGAACGATAGACATCATTTCAGGCTTAGGAATCCAAAAGACTCAGAGCACTAACTAAAGACAAGTCTCAATAAAAGCAGAAGGACATCTAAAAGAATTTATGGTTCTAAGAGAAACGGGTGTATGAATTTTAGTCAACTCTGTGTGACAAAGCAATCGTTGTTGAGAAACAACTCTAATAATCATAGACCTACAATTTGTAGATTCTAACGATGAAACTGCTACTCGAAACCCGGTTATCCTCTCCTCGGATTTCCGTCCTCCTCCTCAAGACTCCGAAAGGTATTGTATTAATCTGGAACCTAAGGATTTAGTCTTTACGAGTGGGAATCCTCTTTCTACTTTTCTTGCAAATCAAGGGCTTGTGTTTTACGAACACTTTAGGGTTAACGGCTTAGAGCAGGGCTGAAGTACCCTTCAGAATCAAAATTAGAGACACATTCCAAAACCTACTCAGACGTGTAGACATTTTTGTTAGCTTTCCAACGCATCTCTGAACATAAAAATCAGAGTTCCGGATCATAAGTTATGAATAAAACAAGTCGAAAAAACTAGCGAAAATTTCTCACAGACCGAGACTGGCATACTCTTAGTCAGAGGGTGGTGGTAGGGTTACTTCTGTCGACTTCACATACTAATTTCATCTTGAAAGGGACTTGGTTTATGAATCTTGATCTAGACTTGTGGCTATCAGAAAGGATTTCACTAAACTGAGACATAAGTTGGGGTTAACTGCCAAACAATAACTCGGTAACTGATAGGCTGGTTAAACAACGGTCAGGGTTTCAAGGTGCCAGCTAATCCTAATAGATCTCAGAACACTAACACTACTACTGCCGAAGGCTTTGCTTATCTTGAAACTCTCTAGACAATCTACGACGACTTATGCTGCAACACAATGATTCACCGATTTCATAAACTGAACGGTCGCCCACTACTCCCTCGAATCAACAAGGATGACCATCTTTTGCTCCGAAATACCGTATGTAGCCCTGTGTTTCTGCTGCGCGCTCTGGTGAAACGAGAAGGCTAGAAATCCTATGATTTAGGGTTTTGGACATTTTCGGAGCTGGGCAACCAATCGTCATCATTCACAGTACGTTGCATGAAATATCGAGTGGATTCAGGCTCAATGTCTCACACAAAAATACTAAAAGGTTCTGACATTTAATTGTCTAAGTCTCTAGCTGACTCGATCTAACCTCTTGACCATAAGGTCACTAAGCCCGACAAGGTCGAACTGTTCTGATACCAAAAATGTAATACCCTAATATCTCAACAATAGAAGAAATACCGGGATACACTTTTAGCATTCATCAGAGTAAAAATTTCTATTTCTAGATATTGAACAAAACTAAATATTGATGATAAACTCCTCAAATATCCACTCTTAGTTGATAACTTCAAATACAAGTATCCGATTAACATATAAATAATATATTTTAATATCCTTTCCACATCCTAATGTTCAATATCCATAACAGAAATAGCGGAAAGGATATACAACTTCTAATATAATACAAGTCATATATTCGAAAGACATAAAACTAGGAAAAGACATAAACAAAGTAACTAAGTCTTCAAGTCTTCCTTGAAGTGCACCACTTAGCCATATTTCTTCGCTTTGACTTTCCCTGCTTCTCTGAAAAACCACAACAAATAATGGGTGAGATTACAAATCTCAATGAGTTCTATCAAGACCCCTTACTAAACACTCGCAGTTCAATTATGCATCTTTTTCATTCGTAGTTTAGTTAATAAACTACGTGCCTTTTACCTTAACACAACACCGATCGCAGCTTTGCTAATCCCTGTGAACCCCCTTCCACTAGTCCATACCATAGTGCTTGAACGGGGCCTAGGTTAAGGGATCATGATCTTCCCCGTCTAGTATGATACCTCTTCGGCTCGTCACCCAATCCATGGCATTGATGGTCTAAATTCATGGGGAATGGTTGGGAAGAAGATTAGAAAAGGTTTGGAGTCGAAAGGAACCACGAAAACGAGAATTTGGTTCCAAAGTCAGCAAAGGACGCATGGTCCATGTGCCTCTGCGCACGGTTCGTGCGTGGTTTTAAAAAAAATTAGCCAACAAACAGTGAGTTGCGCACGATCCGTACCACAGGGGCGCACGACCCGTGCGCTGTTATCAGCACTTCCCATTCGATTCGTTGTCTTGTTTTCGCAATTTCGTTCGCGTCCAATCCGTAACTCACTCAACTCCTAACCTCAAAAAAGATATTTTACACATAATAACAGTCCAAGTAATCTCAAATACCATGCAATAGACCAAGTGATTCATTCGTTTCGAGACACAAAATACGTAATTTTGAAAAATAACGGTTTTCGACTCTAAAATCTTTCCAAACGAAGCAATTTCAGTAACAGAATTCACTCGTGGAAACTATACGGTTTTCGACTCTAAAATCTTTCGACTCAAAAAACTTTCAACTCTATGAAGCCCGGATACGTGACACGATACGGGATACGATACATGGATACGGGAAAATTTTGAAAATCAAGATACGATACGGCAGGGATTTTTCAATAAAAAATTAAATCAAAATTTAAAAATATAAAACATAACTAAAGATACTTCACTTTACTAATTGACAATTGCTTATAATATTCAATAAATCACATTTACAAAAAAGGTACTTCTGATCAAAATAAGTAACCATAGTTAAATGTACTTTCCCCACCCATTTTAAAATATATTCTTCCTCCTACGAACATGTCACAAAAGATATACAGTCTACTACCCAAGTTAGAATATAGGAAAAAACATCATAAGTCATATCCGAAAGAAGTTTAGGATCTATAGAATTGCCTACTATTCACTATTTAACATTAACTGTGTCATTCTCCTCTCCTCCATTTCCATCGTCAAAAAATAACATGGCTTCCAACTTTGGTTCATCAAGAGACATCTCAGGATACTCCCAGGATACGTATCCCCAAAGTGTCTCTCAAGTATCCGGTAAGTATCTTGTCTTTTTTAATTTAAAAATAAATATAAATTCCAAGATACTCCCAGGATACGTATCCGGAAGTATCCAACAGGTATCGGTATCGGATACGTATCCGACACGGGAACGTGGCCTATTTTGGAGTATCGGGGCTTCATATCAACTCTAAACATGAATAGAACTCACTCGTGGAAACTATGCGGTTTAATAATGAGTACACTTGAATGTCAATCATTCCATATGAAAACTTCAGCAAGTATGCATAAACTTCAAAAAATTATTTGACTGACCAAACGACAATGAAATTCAGCAAATGACCCGTCTATAGAAATCTAAGGATGTCTATTTTCTAACTTTAACTTTTGTTTTGCAAAATAGTGGGCCAATCAGTACAGCTTCATCAAACAAGCTACTATGTCTAGAAAAGGGGACAGCTACTATGACCTAACTTGCAACCCTCCTAAAATGATCAATACTTACTCAAATTACATGGAATTTGTTCCTAAATCGTATCCAATTAAGTCTAGTTTTTAATAAAACAAGAATAATTTAAAAATGAGTTCAAATGAAAATACCATGCTTGAAATACTGAACCTATACCCAGATTATTTCCAGAACTTTAACCCAGCTTGTGTCACCTATATCTCGAGGTATACACCTCCAAATGCAACCAAACTAGTACCAAATTAACCAGAATCAAGTTTAGTTTCTAAAAAGGTAAACCATATAATTTTTGGACCATTATATTGTTCCCTGTTACTATATAACCGAACCTATATCCAGATGCAAACAGAATATCAGCATATTGTCAATTTCAAATCATCAATCATTACTTTTGCTTAAAATTAGCATGCAGTAGTTCTCCATTTCTGAAATCCAAACAAACACAAACAAAAAATAAAAACCTAAGGTGGAAGAACTCACAGGTTTGAAGAACATTCAAGCATAGGGAAGAAGTTGAGTTCTAACACTCCAATAATAAACTTTATGTGAAACACTTCACCCCAAACAGCTCCCATTCTTTTGAAACAGCACCCTAAAGTCCCCAAAAACCAAAACTCTAGCCCTTTATCTTCAAATTCTACGAAATACTTTCCATGCAAGCTTCAATCAAGCCTCCATGACCCTCAAAACCCACATGCATGAAGAAATCAAGATGAAGAACATGGAAATGGTGACATTTCAGAAAATGGTAGCTCAAACTTCCAAGACTTTCGCAAATGGAGGAGGTGAAGTGAAGGGAATGTGGCTCTTTCATATATGGAGCGAGTATTTGGCTCCCAAGTGGTTGATTTTAGTGAAGGAAATGTGTAAATGGGGTTCTTCTTCCCTTTTTCCCTCTCCCTCTCGTAAACTCTCTCTTCTCACTCTCCATTCTCCAACTTCTTTTTTTTGTTTCAGCTGAAAGATGATTAATTCTCTTTCCCTCTCTATTCTCTTGTATTTAAAAAAGGTCAACTAATAAAAAGTGGCTTTGGGCTATACTCTAAATTGGGACTGGATTGGGTTAGTACAAATCTATTTTCTAGCTACACCCCTTGTTATTACTAGATATGCCAAACACTATTTTTCACCAAATCACACCAAGTTGCTCAAATAACTACAATTCAATCAATTTGAATCACCAATTATTGACCCAACAACAATTAACTAAAATAATTGAAACAATTATTTTGGGATGCTACACCATCGGTAAGGTTTAATCACAATACTTGCCCAGGGGTTGAATCTTGGTTAGTAGGGATGAAGCCCAAAGTTTCGGTCAATGAAAACAAAAATCATTCATTTTCAGTATTAAAATAGAGCTTAAAAACATTATAAGGTTAGAATTAAACAATTTCTTAGTGAACATAATTTCAAAATATGGAAGCCAGTAGCATCAGTAGTACTGATAGGCGGCAATGCACCTTATTTTTCTTAACCTACAGGCCTGTGGGCTACCCATGGCCCAAACGGGCTAGCCTGGTCTGGCCCGTTTTGCCAGCTCTAGTTCCATGGACCTTGCTGACATCATGCTAAGCATGAGGTGTAAAATTCACCTTTATGGGTGGCATGATCCTATAAGCTTTAGGTGATGAATAATCTTAATCAATCACCTAAGTGGAAGACTCTCGCGACGCATGTAGAAGGATGAGGTGTAATCTCTTTTAGGTGGCATGCTCTCATGGGTTATTATGGTGATTCCTCCAAGCATGTATGGGGTGTCCTATTCTCACGAACTAAAATAGTGATTCATCTTAAGCTAGCATGAGGTGTTTTATTCAAATATATTCTAACACATAATTTTAAAGAAGCATGAGGTGTTATAATTTACCTTAGAGAAAACATGTATATACTAAAAGGGTTACTAATGGATGGAATATGGGTGTCAAGTTCTATTATAATTAAACTCGATACCAATATTTGAAATCCAATAAATATCACCTTTTTAATTTCTTGTTCACCTTGCATTCTTAACGGCAATAATACTAATATATATAAGTTGAATCTTATATCATATAATAAACAAAACATGTTCCGTCAAAAAAAAAACATGTATACACGTTAAACATTTATACACACACAAACTTAATAACAATTATATCAATATATGTTAGGCTATGGTTCTTATTTCTATAATAATAATAATAATAATAATAATAATAATAATAATAATAAGATCTCTCTAATTTAAAATAAATTTGTTTTAATAAATACTTTAACTTAGAAAAATTGTGTTACATCTAGATCTCTCTAAGCCCCAAAACCACATAATTAAAATAATTAAAATAAAACAACTTTTTAAATATATCCTAATAACTATTTAGAAAAAGTGGGGTGTTACAGTTGGCAGTTGTCCTACATAGAACACGATCAAACTGGCAAGCACATAGTGTCACCCGGATCTCTCCCACTGTGGTCGCCAAATGTTGTGTACCTTGCCTCGGGATTTTCCTAGCATGAGGTCGGATGAGTGCTTCGCGAGTCGGAATCTTTCGAGGTAATGTTCATCAGCGTCGTTTTCTTCTGAGGTTGGACTCAGAAGGGTTGGGTACCTGCAGACACTCTGATGCGAAAGTCAACGATCAAAAGTCGGTGAAAGATACAAATGAGAGAAGCGTACCTGATATGAGGTAGTAAAGTCGTATTTATAGACGTGGGTCAGGTGCTGAGCTGGTTTTGCTGAGTTCGGAGTCGTTGGATAACTAAGCGGCGATCTAGACCGTTGATCTTGGTTCTAAAACAAATCTCACCTGTTGGGCCGAATCCAGTGTTGTTTTTGGGCCAGTTCTTTGAGCAGATTGGGCCTCTTGGCCCAGTCCGGAACACATAGTATAATGGAAACATATTTACTCGACTATTGGTTATATTTTTATGGTTTTTTTGAATTTTAATTAATAATTATAGTGAATATAGGTGGGTGAGTGTAAAATAATAAGAGTCCAGCTTTGTTGAACATTTTTACAATTATGACATACCTTAGAGTTTAACGTGTAATTTACAATTTAATTTGAGATAAAAATTGTTCAAAAACCTTGAATGTGGCTTAACATATCTAAGAGTTTATTTGATGGTGTAGATAATGAGACAAAATATGAAAAACTTATCATATTCTGTATTAGTCTTGCGTTTATTGAGCCAGCAAAATATGATACGCTAATTCTGTCACGTACCCTATCCCACCCCAAAAAAAAAATTATCTTACCTCTAGTTAAAATCTTATCTTATTGTTAGCCTGTATTTTCGACAGGCTCAATTAAATGCAGTCAACGAGGTTTGGCTTATTTTTAAAGTTTGACCTTATATTTCAAGAGACAAGTACCAATTTCGACATTGAAGCAAATTAAGTTACCAGGTTGCATCAAGCAGATTTCGACCTTAGATTTGGCAAAGTCGAAGAGGCTGAAGTCAGAGATTTCGACAAGAAGAAGTTGAGGGCTGATAACGAAATAGAATCAAGCAACCGTTGTCGAAAGCATGTGGCAGTTACATTTTTTTTAAACTTTGTATAGTTATTTTCTATTTGTATAAATAGTAGTTTTTCATAGGAAAAAGGGGTCACAAACTCATTACAGATTCTCATGCTCTAATTTCCAACATCACAGAGAAAACGAGTCAGAGAAGAATGTATGATCATGTATACCAACTTTCTTTTCAATTAATGCATTTTACTTTATTTCTTTAAGCAATTTTCTGCATTTTTATTTGCTCTCTTCATCTCTGTTTGAAGTGACTTCAACGGTTTCGCGCGAAACTGACAGTTATCTTCTTTCTTTCCTTTAAAAGCTGTAAAACATTCATAATTTCTGGAAAAACTTTAACACAAATGGTCTTAGGATTTACTAGTTGATCCTGCAAACAGAAGAAATTTCAAACTAGCGGTGTTTACCAAAAACCACGGTAAACAAATTGGCACGCCCAGTGGGACATTTGTGCTAATTTTAAAGTTTTTCGTTGAATTTTTTAAAAAAAAAAAATTGTGCTTATCTGTGCATGCGTTTAAGGAGTGGAAAACATCTTTCAGAGATGGCGCGCTCTAGTACAAATAATGTGTTGCACCCCGAAAAATCCTTTGGAGGGATTTCTCTTCGCACAACATGAATTGGAGTCGCCACCAATATTTTTTTAGAGGTAAAACATTGAAAAAAACCTTTCTTGAAAGACAATGGTCCTTGGAACCACGAGATTTGAGTTCGGGGGTCGGTTATGCATGGAGAAGGTACGAGCACCCCACACATCCTTTCTACTGAAAGGGAACCTCGATTTGACGTGTGATTTAAAAGGTTGATTTAAGAAATGCTTTGTTTTTATCTCTCTTTATCTCTCCTTACTTTATGGAAAAACTTAAGGAAAATTTAATCTTTTGCGCTTGACGGGAGGGCACCGTGCCTACGTATCCCGGGGAGGGAATCAAAGCAACGTAGTTCTTGTTTTCGAAAATTGTTTCGTTTTTTTTAGAAATTGCCTTGTTTTGGAAAAGGGTTTGTTTTTTTGAAAAGAAAATGGTTTTCATTTGTCGTGCTTGACGGGAATGCGACCCGTTCCTACGTATCTCCCAGTGCGATGGAGAATTCAAAGCTTACGTAGTTCTCGGTTGTCGAGAAAAGGTTTTTATTTTTTAGTTGTTTAATTGTGAAAATTGAATGTTCACAGTGATCAAACAACAAAGGTTTCGAGTGATCACCACTAGCATCCCATTATTGACGATCGTGCAAGCAAAGGCTTCGCATTATCCTCAACAAAGTTTTTAATTCGTGAAAAGAGAGTTCTTTTGAAAAATGAGTGTTCATGATAATCAATTGAGCAAAGACTCCAAGTGATCACCACTAGCACCCCATTGTTGACAATCGTGCAAGCAAAGGCTTCGCATTATCCCCAACAAAGTTTTTAATTTGTGAAATGAGAGTTCTTTTGAAAAATGAGTGTTCATGATAATCAATTGAGCAAAGACTCCAAGTGATCACCACTAGCACCCCATTGTTGACAATCGTGCAAGCAAAGGCTTCGCATTATCCCCAACAAAGTTTTTAATTCGTGAAATGAGAGTTCTTTTGAGAAATGAGTGTTCATGATAATCAATTGAGCAAAGACTCCAAGTGATCACCACTAGCACCCCATTGTTGACAATCGTGCAAGCAAAGGCTTCGCATTATCCTCAACAAGGTTTGATTTGTGAAAAATAGTTTGGAATTGTTTTGAGAAGAGGTGAAGTTGTTTATCAATGATTATGTAAATGCAAAAAAATGTTTTGAAGTTGGAACGTTACTAACGAGTAACAAGTTGTTCTTTGTATGCAACATGGTTTTGAAGTTTTGGAGAGTTACTAACGAGTAACAATTGGTGGAAATCAAAACAAGCAAATTGTGAACACCAATTCAACATTTTAATGCACCACAAGCACGTAAACAAGTATATCAAGCATGGAATACCAAGCTTCAATTCGAGAATGCATGAGTAGGCAAGGATGCAAGAATAGGTAAGAATGCATGAATATGCAAAATGCATGTGCATCAAGGTTAAATGAACCTATCCTTTGCCGAAACTTCACAAGCTTCAAACAACAATTTACAATAAACTCAAAGAGCAAAGAAAGCATGATTAAACTTGAGGATGCATCAAGGTCATTGGAGACCAATCATGTGCGCAAATTCAATTGTTTATAGACCCCTTTTTGCTCACATTTCACAAGCACATCAAATGGGAATTGAATTTTTAAATGCTTACAAGCATAGGCATCAAGGTTGAAGTAACCTATCTCTTGCCAACTTAGCATAACCCAAGATCATTTGTGGATCATAAATGAACCAAAAACCCAAATTCATTTTTCTCAAATCACAAATTTCACAATTAACAACATAGGTTTGAATATTTGCAAGTTTAATGGCCAATCATCAATTTATTCTAACAAGTCAACCAAATCAAGCAAGCGAGTGACATAACCAAAACATAGATGCATTTATTCACAAGATTCAACCATGATAACCAACAAAAATCATAAAACACATATTTATTTGAAGCATGCGAAATCATTATCAAAGCAAATAACATTTTATTTCACTTAAAACAACAAAATCATGCATATAACCCCAAAATCAAAGCATCAAAACAAAGATTCATGAGATTAACATATGTACAAGCATAAAAATGAAGTTAAAAGAGAGGATCTACATTTTTGGAAGTGGAAATCTCACAAATATGCAAGAAATGATGACTTTATGCAAGGATTTACAAGAGAAGGGGTCTAGGAATCACATACCTTAAGATGAGCTCCAAATAAACACAATAGATGAAGAAACAATCAACCAAATCAACTTATCTTCAAGCTTGGTCTCCAATCTCCAAAAAATGACCCTTGATCTTGAACTTTTGTGTGATTTTATGAAGGATTGATGGTTGAAAATTAGTGTTTAGGCTTGGAAGATGGATTGAATGTGTGTGGGTAGATGAGAAATGAAGAAGTGAGTTAGAGAGAAGGGAGAGGGGGTGGCGCATAAAATGGAGAGAAGGTGAGGAGGGAGTTGTGTGCTAGGGTTTATGAGTGAATGGTGAGGCCAAAAGCTTTTTTCTTTTTTTGTGAGGTGAGGTTAATAGGGTATATATAGAAAGCAATTAGGTTTAAGGGTAGTTAGGTCATTGTGCACTAGTTGTGCTCTAAGATTTGATTTTAATTTTGAATCAAAGGCTAGGATTGAGGCTCACATCGATTGAGGACATTGAGAAAACACAAAATGAGAGAATAGAGAGGGGGTGGCGCATAAACATTGGGAGGGGTCATTGGTGACCAAGTTTTGCAAGTTGTCATCTTGTACTATTGTACTATTATATGACCATTCCATTATCCCTTCATTTTTGATTATTCTTCTTAGGATAATTGTACAAAAATACACCCAATTTAGGCCACATACAAGGTATCTTGAGGAATATGCCATTTTATGAGATCACCATGACCAAAAATATCATAAAAACCTCATCTTGAAATTTTGTAGAATATTCCTTTTTGATGCCTTTTTTGAATTTGAATTTTGTGCACAATGTATGCATGCATGCGCAAACATACATACATGACCAAAAATGTTTTGCCTCAAATAAATTTCTCTAAAATTGCACAATGATTCTTGATGAGAAATTATCTTATTTTTGACAATGACCAAAATACCCTTTTGCCCTAAAAACCTTGTTTTTTAACAACAAATGCATTTCCACTCTAACAATGAATTTAAAAGCCCTAGAATGACTTTTAAAACCCAAAAATGCATGCACAATGCTCTTCACTCTTCAAAATAAAACCACACTTCTCAATTTATTTATTTTTTGCGGAAAATTAGGGTTTTAAACCTAGGCGGACAAAATTAGGGTATGACATAATGTTTCTGCATCAAATGCACTAAGTACGCAAGAACTAGCTTCAGATAGTGACGCTAACGCTGCAAATGTTGCAGGCATAACCGTTGTTAGACAAGTGCAACAAAACAATTTTGGGGCGCAAAATAATTTGGCTAATTTGGTCGAAAACATACCTTACAAACAGAATGGCCTTAATTTAGGCTTACACAGGCCTAATTTTGTATCACCTTTGTCGGAATATACCTTACAAACAGAGCTACCTAGGGGATGGAAAATTCCTAAGTTCACAAAATTTGCTGGAGAAACTAGCGAATCCACTGTCGAACACGTGGCTTGTTATCTTACTGAGGCTGGTGATATAGCGCATAATGAGAATTTAAGAATGAAGTATTTTCCAAATTCTCTAACTAAGAATGTGTTTACATGGTTCACCACTTTACCTCCAAATTCTATTTTTAGTTGGAGTCAGTTAGAAAAGGCTTTCCAAGAACAATTCTATATGGGCCAATGCAAGATTAGTCTTAAGGAACTAGCTAGTGTTCAACGCAAGGGGGCAGAATCTATTGATGATTATCTCAATATATTTAGACTTCTCAAAGCAAGGTGTTTTACTCAAGTGCCTGAGCATGAGTTAGTCGAAATGGCTGCTGGTGGTCTAGATTATTTGATAAGAAAGAAGCTAGATACATTGCACTTAAGAGATATGGCACAATTAGCTGATAGAGTTCGACAAGTAGAAAGACTTAAAGCTGAAAAAGCTAAATCAGGCAGGTTTCAAAATAAAAAAGAAAAGGTTGCATATGTCGAAACTAATGACAGTGACCAAGAATTCGACACATCTTATGAAGATGTCGAAGAGGAGGTTAATATAGCAGAATTAAAATCAGGACCTCCTTATACTTGTAAATTGTTGAAACCTTCAAATGGAAAAAATCCTTATGAGCCTAAAAATGATAAGTTTGTTGCAAAAACTTATACTTATGATGTTTCTAAATGTGATGAAATATTTGATCTGTTAGTTGCTGATGGTCAAATTTTGGTGCCTAAGGGCCTGAAAGTACCACCATTAGAACAATGACAGAAAAGAGGTTTTTGTAAATTTCACAATTTCTTAGGCCATAACACTTCTCATTGTGTTATTTTCAGGGATTTGGTTCAAAAAGCCGTCAATGAGGGAAGACTGAAATTTGGTGACAAATCGAAGCCACCAATGAAAATTGATGTTGATCCTCTACCAACAACTGATGCATTGCTTGTCGAAGTTGACATCAACGTGGTTGAAGTCACAGGAGTTGTTGCTGATGATGCTAAAGTGGAGAAAGCCGCTGACAAAGTGGATGTCGAAATGGTCACTGAAGACCAATATGTTGAAAAAATGAAGGTAGTTTACCCAAAGGCAGAGGAAGAATTGATTGACTTCCTTAACCGCTGCAAAATGAACAACACTGAAGTGATGCTTTGTCCAAGATGTAGTTCTGTCTTCGACAAAGAGGCTGCTAAAAATCTTGAGGGTTTTAAGCCTCAACTGAAGCGCAAAGGAAAATGGGTCGACAAAAGACCAAAGTTCGGCTACAGCAACAGAGGTATTCAGTACAAAGTCACTTCGACAAAGAATCCTCAAAAAGAACAGATCAAAACATATGTACCTCCAGCAAAGTCTCTTGTCAAGAAATGGGTACATTCTGGTGGAAAGAGTACTGGTTATTATCCAGTATATTATGCTGGAAAGGATGTTGGAAATCAGCAGAAATCAGCAAAAATGGTCAAAGGTAGTACTAGTGCTATTGGCCAGAACAAGGCATTTGAATCTAACAAATATGCCTATAGTAATAACTACAAAGGGAAAAATCCCATGACAAGAACACAATGGCGCAGGTATCAACGCCAGAAAAAAGTTGCTGTGCTGTAAGCAAAGTGGAGAATTTTAGCAATGACAAAGGTAAGCAAGTGCTTTTAAAACCTCTTGAAATGGCTAGAAAGCCAGCTACTGAAAGGATATTTCCTCCACTCTTAGTAATCAAAGAAGGTCTTAACTTAGATGAAGAAATGGATTCAGATTTTGCTGATTCTGGGTCAGAATACGATGTCTTATGTGGCGTAGTCTCAATTCTGCCAATTGAGTATGATGTAGTTTTTGAAGTAAACGATGTCGAAGAAGATTTCGACGAAGAGACTACTTATAAGCCAATCTGTTACTATGTGCTGAAGAATGGTTGCGTGGAGGAACAACATGCTGTGTTTGAGAGGCCAGATTGTGGAATGATGAATCATCTCAAACCTTTATACATTCAAGCAAAAGTGAATAACATTGGTGTCAACAAGATCCTGGTCGATGGTGGTTGTTGCGTAAAAACGTGATAATTTCTTGTGCAAGTGTACACAATCGTAACAAGTAATACAGTGAAAAGTGAGATCGTTCCCACGAGGATTAATTGCTAAACAATTGCTTAATCAATGTAACAAATAGTGATTTGGGGTAAAAAGTAAATGACACACAAATTTTGGGTAACAAGCAATAAAGGTAAAAGTATCAGGGTAATGAAGATCAGATTTGGAATTAGTTGAGATGCATTGCTTTTAGTAAATCCATTAAGATGCTCAAAATGCTATGTTAAGTGCTGCAGCACTAGGTGCTGCCGCAATTGTGCATTATGTCTAATGCTTAACACTAGGTTTTAGTCCTCCTAAATTATGTCTAATTCGGAAAGGATTATTTTCCTAGGCTACTAAAGAACAAGCAGTTATAACCTAAGTGTTTTCACCTCATGGCTTATGTTTCCCCTATGTCTAGGGCTCAAACAAGGAACAACTATATGTCTATAGTGCAACTTACCATGTTATCTTGTGAGGTAAATGTACAAACCATGTCTGTGAATATACATGCTACTTAGATTAGACGGCCAATCCTAATCTAAGATGGAAATAGTAAAAACACACAAGATAAAGTGCTCAACACAATAACATAAGCATTAAGAACAAAATAACTTCATTACATTCAGATTAGCATCCCAACTACAGAGGTTTAGCTCATGATGAGCTTAGACAACATAGAAACTAACTTAAACATCAACAAAGATGAGAAAATCATACTAAATCCCGAGGAGAGAATTTACACTACACCCAAGAACAAAGGAATAGCTTCAGTGATGATCCACGAAGCAAACCAAGCTCTCCAGTGCAGCTTCTTCCACAAGATGAAGCTTCAGTGTTGCTGCAGCAATCAAATCCCAACAATTGATCTTTGAGTAACAAGTAAGGCACGAAGCTTGAGGCTATGTCTATACCTCAGGTTTTTGACTTACCCTAATTCTTGGAATGTGGGTCTTTATATAGGGGATGACTAGGGTAGAGGGACAACCCTAATTGGGGAGGCGCCTTTTGTCCTTTATGAGGGAAAAAGGTCCTTTTTGCCCAATTCCCTAGGTCATCAGGGAATATTCCATGATTGGCACACACACCCACGTCTGGAGACAGCTGACAGGTGCCCTTGCATCAATTTCCGTGTTTCCTATTGCTTTCTCTCTCATGTTGTGTAATTTGGCATTGCTGCCACAATAAGTGCCGCAGCAATTAAACAAACGCATTAGACCACAATTTGGGCACCAAAGTGCCCATTATAACAAAATCAAGCTTGCACCTTAAGTTACTCTAAACTAACATATTTACAACATTAATCACTATATTGCTTGAGAATTAACAATGATTTAAGCTTGAAATAAGAGGTAATAACAATCATATTTGATTGTTATCACACCCCCAAACTTGAACCATTGCTTGTCCTCAAGCAATGACACTTGACAGAGACAAGCATTATATTAACAATGAACCAGATAGTTGAATTTATTCAAAGAAGCACACAAACAGAAAATTAAGCTGAGCAATAAACTTTCAGATTGGCCACTCAATTGCAAACCCACTGAATAATAAGTTTCCTAAATTGCTCTTGCTCAAAAGTGTGTGTGTGACACTTAACTTAGTTCAGAACATAGCAAGGTTCAAAATTTCACTTAACTAAAACTAGAGAGGCTTTCTTTTGAGATTGCCAAAGATGTTTCAAAACTAAGGGTAGACTAACAATTCAAGCACAGAAAGGGGGGTAAGCATGACAAAGGGCTTTGATTTAGCAATTTAGAACTCTAGGCCAGTGCACTTATTACAACTCAACTTAAGTGCTGCAGCAACAGTTGCTGCAGCAATACAACTAGAACAGAATTCAAAAACAAACAATACTTAACACTTGTGTTGCATTGCCCTTATTCTTTGAATTTCTTTTTCATAGCTTTTTGCTTCGCTTTTTTTTTATTTTATGTGCTTGGGCAATGACAACAATTACAAATATTTACAACACTAGTGCTTTATAACATAGCACATTACACAATATACTGACTTTAATTACTTCCTAAACTATGTGCACTTGACCTAATTCCATTCCTTCATGCTTTGCCTTAATATAGCTCAAAGAACCCCCAAACTTAGTTTCTTATGCTACCCTAAGTTTTTAGTAAAAATTTAGCAATTCTCTGGGTCTACCAACAACTAGCTTAGCTTCAGATCATTTCTAATTCACTAAGTCTTTCCTAAGTTTCATGCAAAAGTGTAGGAACAGGAGCAATAGAGTTCACTCACAAACAGGGGCACTAATCACTCAATTCTCACCCTTTCATCACTAAGTTTTGCCCAACTTAACTTCTAAAATTTTAAAATTTTATTCAACTAACTAGCAAACATACAATACATAGACCATAGGTCCTCCCCCTCTACTTAAGACCTTGCAGTGTCCTCACTGCTCATGAAATATAAGGGAGAGGCCTATTTTAAAGCAAAACAAAAATAAAAACAAATAAACACAACTATTGAATGCAAACACGAACACAACACATTCAACAAATTTATTCAACTTGAAATACTAACAAGACAGAATTTAAATGACAGAATTTAAAAGATAAAGGTACAGGGGCTCCTCATTTAGTTCTTGGGCTCTGCCTTGTTGTTGTTCCTCTTCTTACTGGCCTCTTGACTCTAGGTGATTTAATCACAGGGGCTTCTGGTGCCTTTGGGGTTTCTGTTTCTGCAGCATTGGATTGCTGCAGCACTGGACCTGCATCTGCAACAGCAGGGCCAGCAGCAGAAACACTTGCCTTCTTTTGGGCAATCACCAAGTCCAGAGCAGCCTTTGATCTCTTTTCATACTCAGCCATTTTCTCAGCTTCAATTGCTGCAGCATCAGCTGCTGCAGCATCTTCAACTCCCTTCAGCACTGATTCCACAGTAGCATTCACAGTAGCGTCTTCCTCAGCAGTTACACCTTCAACATTCAGCTCAACATCTTCAGGCACAACAGACATCTTCCTCCTTTTGGGGGCATGCTTGGTTCTTGTTCTCTTAGAGGGTGAGAACACTGGGCTTTCAGCGTCAGCATCAGCAACATCAGTTGCTGCAGCAACAGATACATCAGCAGTTTCAGGCACTTTTTCTTGTTGGCTTTCTTGGGGTGGATTTGTGGGTTGTGGTGGTTGATTTTCTGGGATTGAAGTGGTGATGGAGGTTGATGGTGGTGGAATGGTAGATAGGGTGGCTAACTTGGCAATTTTGCTGTTAGGGGGTGGGTCCGTTTCAAGATTAATTGCATCTTCAAACTCATCTGAACTGTTCTCTTCAGATCCTTCTCCCATCAGTGAGTCATCCTCTTCACTATCATCCTTCCTATTCAACTCCTTCATTATCTTTCTGTTTTCTTCCTTTTCCCCTTCACTTAATGTTTCATCAGACTCAGAATTAAGAAGCTCTTCTTCTTCTTCACCCACCGTCTTCTTTCCCTTATTTACTTCCTTCCTCTTTCTCTTTTTCTCAACAACTTCCTCTGGCATATCATCCTTAACACCAGCATCTTCAAACAAGTCTTTATCAATCACTTCTTCATCAAGCACCCAATCAGGAAAAGAAGGTGCTTCAACTCCAATATCAACTTGCAAGTTTGCAGCAAACATAGCCTTCAACCACTCCTGCTGCTTCCTCATAAACTCCCAGACAGAGCGTTGCTGCAGCATGAACTGTGGCAGCATGGTGGGATCACCAGATGCTGCAACAACCTTAGGCTTTGATTTCAGCATAGTAGGGAAGGCAGCAAGAGGGAATCCTTTCTTCTCCCCCTTCATTTCCACACCAGCTTTAATGCAAAGATCAGTGATTAAACAAGGAAAGAAAAGATACCCAGCAGTTTTGGAGTGGCATATGAGAATCTCTCTTGAGATCAATCTTCCAACATCAACGTCCTTTGCTCCCAAAATTGCATCCAGCAGCATCATCCTTTCTTTTTCTACATTGGTGGTGTGGGAAGTGGGCAACAGAGTGTGCTTGATAAAGTTGAACCAGACCATGGCGTCATGAGTGAGACTGCTTCTCTTGACTTTAAATTCATTGGCACTGCAGGGCTCCCATGGTGTGCCAGGAATGGTGATGTTTTTCTTCACAACTTCCATCTCTTTCTTGCCCCATTTTTCAAAATTTCCTGCGAAGGTGAAGCCGTGATAACTCAAACCCAGACATTCATTAATCATCATTGAGTCAAACTTGATGGTCACTCCTCTGACTTCTGAAAAGAATTGTGGTTTTCCATCTTTTTCTGGTGCAATCCCTGCATAAAACTCACGGACAACAGATGGGTAAAAATAAGCAGAGTGTTGCACCAACTGCTCCCACCCAAGTGCTTTCACAATGGTTGTGAACGCATCGGGTGCATCTTGCAACACAAAGCCCCTCTCTGCCCAAAAGTTCATGGCAGAGAACTTCTCCACAGCAAAGACTTCTTGGTTCTTCATACTCCTACGCCTTACTTGACTGGATTTTCCTTGCCCAGATGTTGATTGGCGCTTGCCAGATGATTTTGAAGCACTGGCCTTGGTTCTAACCATTGTTGATCACAAGATTGAGGGTTCAAATATGAAGGTGAGTGGGATTTTTGGGTTGGTTTGAGAATGAAGGGTTTACTGTTTGGAGGGTTTCAACTTCTTGATCGCAATTGAAGAGGGAATTGTGGGAAGATTGGAGAGAGTGGGTGGTTATATAAATGGTGGATGCGACTGTTTTGGGTAACGGCATATCTCATTAATGAGATAACCGTTGGATGAGAAGAGAGGTGTTTGGTGGAGGTTAATTGAGTGGACGGTTACATGACTGATTGGACAACACACTGTCACCGCAATCAGACCTTGGGTGAATAACTGCCATTATTTTTTTTTAGCAACGTTGCTGGAAGCAATGCTGCAGCACCGACTGCTGTCACACCCTCAAACTTCATCTTGCTAAAATTTAATTCCTGCAAAACAAACACCAATAAAAAACAAAACAACTAATTTATTAGATTAAAAACCCTGAGCTGCCTCCCAGTAGCGCTTAGTTTAAGAGTCCTCAGCCTGACTTCCTTCAAAGCTCATGGATCCTTGAATTTAGTGGTGAATTTGCTCCTCACCACTGATTCTCCATAGTATTTCTTCACTCTTTGACCATTAACCTTGAAGGTTTTGCCACTTGTATCATCATACAAATCCACAGCTCCATGAGGGTACACCTTTGCCAATTTGAATGGCCCAGACCACCTGGACTTGAGCTTTCCAGGAAATAGTTTAAGTCTTGAGTTAAACAATAACACTTGATCACCTTCCACTAATTCCCTTTTGTGAATTCTCTTATCATGCCAAGCCTTGGTTTTGGCCTTGTACAACTCTGAGTTCTCATAAGCAAAGTGTCTCATCTCTTCGAATTCATTCAATTGCAATAGCCTAGCTTCCCCTGCCTTTGTGTGATCAAAATTGAGCTTTTTGATAGCCCAATGAGATTTATATTGAAGCTCCAAAGGCAAGTTGCAAGCTTTGCCATAAACAAGTCTATAGGGGGACATTCCCAAATGAGTCTTGTAAGCAGTTCTGTAGGCCCATAAAGCATCATCAAGATGATTTGACCACTCCTTTCTAGTAGGCCCTACCATTTTCTCCAACATTCTCTTGATCTATCTCCTGGATAACTCTGCCTGACCACTAGTTTGAGGATGATATGCAGTTGCAATCTTGTGCTTAACACCATACTTGGCCAAGAGATTTTCAATCAATTTGTTGCAAAAATGAGATCCTTCATCACTGATTATTGCTCTAGGAGTCCCAAACCTTGTAAAGATGTTTTTTAGCAAGAACTTGCTCACAGATTTTGCATCATTGTTAGGTAAAGCCACTGCTTCAACCCACTTTGATACATAATCTACAGCAACAAGGATGTAGGAGTTGCCAAAAGAAGGGGGAAAAGGTCCCATGAAGTCCATACCCCAAACATCAAATAGTTCAACCTCTAAGATGTTTGACAATGGCATTTCATTCCTATTTGAAATGTTCCCACTTCTTTGACAACTATCACATTTTTTAATCAACTCATGAGCATCTTTGAAAATTGTAGGCCAAAAATAACCAGATTGAAGCACTTTTGCTGCTGTCCTCATACCCCCAAAGTGTCCTCCATATGCTGCAGCATGACATTGCTGCAGCACCTCTTGTTGTTCTTCATCAGCCACACATCTCCTTAGTAACTGATCAGGGCACTTTTTGTATAAGAAGGGCTCGTCCCAAAAATATTGTTTGACATTGTGAAAGAACCTCTTCTTTTGCTGATAATTCAAATCACAGGGCACCACTTTGCTAACTAGGAAGTTGACAATGTCTGCATACCAAGGTGCTGCAGCATCAACAGCTAACAAATGTTCATCAGGGAAGCTTTCCTTGATTTCTCCAAATTGATTACCTGCACTATCACCTTCCAATCTAGACAAATGATCAGCAACTTGGTTCTCCACCCCCTTTTTATCTTTTATTTCAAGATCAAATTCTTGGAGGAGGAGAACCCATCTTATTAACCTAGGTTTTGCATCTTTCTTAGCAATCAAATACTTAATGGCAAAATGATCAGTGAAAACAATTACTTTTGTGCCAACTAAGTATGATCTAAATTTATCAAATGCAAAAACCACAGCTAATAATTCTTTTTCAGTGGTAGTGTAATTTAATTGAGCTTCAACAAGTGTTTTGCTAGCATAATAAATAGAATGAAAAACCTTGTCATACCTTTGGCCAAGGACAGCACCTATGGCATAATCACTAGCATCACACATGAGCTCAAAAGGCTTGCTCCAATCAGGAGTTACTATCACTGGAGCAGTAACTAGAGCATTCTGCAGTTTCTGGAATGCTGCAGCACATGATTCATCAAATACAAATGGAGTGTCATGCTGCAGCAATTGACATAGTGGCTTTGAAATTTTAGAGAAGTCCTTAATGAATCTTCTATAGAAACCAGCATGTCCCAGGAAACTTCTAACACCTTTGACATTTGTTGGAGGATGCATCTTCTCAATTACCTCAACTTTGGCTTTGTCAACTTCAATTCCCCTCTTTGAAATCTTGTGTCCCAACACAATACCTTCTTGGACCATGAAGTGGCATTTCTCCCAATTCAAGACCAAGTTGGTTTCTTCACATCTATCCAGAATCTCTTCTAAGTTTTCAAGGCATAATTGGAATGTTTCCCCAAAGACAGAGAAATCATCCATGAACACCTCCATAGATTTTTCAATGAATTCAGAAAAGATTGACATCATACACCTTTGAAACGTTGCTGGTGCATTGCACAACCCAAATGGCATTCTCCTAAAAGCAAAAGTACCATAAGGACAAGTGAAAGTGGTCTTTTGTTGATCTTCAGGCACTATGGCTATTTGGTTGTAGCCAGAGTAACCATCCAAAAAGCAATAGAACTCCTTGCCAGCTAGTCTATCAAGCATCTGGTCTATGAATGGTAGAGGGAAGTGATCCTTTCTTGTAGCCTTGTTGAGTTTTCTATAATCCATCCAAATCCTCCAACCAGTGACTGTTCTTGTGGGAATAAAATCATTCTTCTCATTAGCTACCACTGTGACTCCTCCTTTCTTTGGAACACATTGCACAGGGCTCACCCATGCACTATCAAATATAGGATACACAATGCCAGCATCAAGCCACTTGATAATTTCCTTTTTCACAACTTCCTTCATGATGGGATTAAGTCTCCTCTGCCCTTCAATACTGTTTTTAGCATTTTCATCAAGAATGATTCTATGCATGCAGATAGTAGGACTAATCCCCTTTATATCAGCCATTTGCCACCCAATTGCCTTCTTATGCCTCTTTAAGGTAGTAATGAGATCATGCTCTTGACTTTTGGATAGGTCAGAAGCAATGAACACAGGCAATGTATCATTTTCCCCTAAATAGGCATATTTCAGGTGCTTGGGTAACTCTTTAAGTTCAAGCACAGGAGGTTTTTCAACAGAAGGCACATTCTGTTTGAGATTGGAATCCTCTAGATCAAGGGATTCATATTGCCTACTCCATAGCTCTTTCACCTCAGCCTCCTTGTGCACAATACCTTCTTTCACAAGTTCACTTTTATCAATCTCAGCAAGAGCCTTCACCAGATGATCATTCTGCTTGTGGAAGTGTTTCTGAACCATAGAATCAAGAGACATAACAAAGGAACACTCATCAGTTCCTTGATCAGGAAACTTGAGAGCATTCATCACATTGAACTTGATTTCTTGATCATTGACTCGCATAGTCAATTCTCCCTTTTGCACATCAATTAGGGTCTTTCCAGTAGCCAAGAAAGGTCTTCCAATAATTATAGGCACTTCCTTATCTGCATCAAAATCTAAAATCACAAAGTCAACAGGAAATACAAATTTATCTACCTTTATCAAGACATCTTCAATGATTCCTTCTGGGTATGCAATGGATCTATCTGCAAGTTGGAGAGTAACAGTTGTAGGTCTGGCAACACCTATACCCAACTGAGTGAAAACAGACTTAGGCATCAAATTGATGCTTGCACCTAAGTCACAAAGAGCTCTGCCAGTATAGGTTTTACCAATTGAACATGGAATAGTGAAACTGCCTGGATCCTTCAACTTGCTTGGAAGCTTGCTTTGCATGATCATACTACATTCTTCTGACATAGCTACTGTTTCAAATTCTCCCAGTCTCTTCCTCTTGGAAAGCACATCCTTCATGAACTTTGCATAGTTGGGCATTTGTTGAAGTGCTTCAACCAAAGGAATATTGATGTGAAGTTGTTTTAGCACCTCTAGAAATTTGCCAAATTGCTTGTCTTGATGTGCCTTCTTCCCTTTGAGGAAAAGGTGAACATGGAACAGGTTGATCAGCAACTGGTGATGGAACTGGTGCAGCATCAGATGCTGCAGCATCAACTGTGACAGCATCTATTGCCTTCTTTTTTTCATTTTTCTGATTTTTTTGGTTTTTGTTGGTGCCATCACTAGGATCAGTAGATGGTCCATTCAAGTCCTTCCCACTCCTTAGAGATATAGCTTTGACTTGTTCTTTCCCCTTAGAAGATGATGGTTCAGTAGTGGATGGTAATTCTCAACTAGGTCTTTGGGTAAGAGCAGTGGCTATTTGACCAATGTGATTCTCCAAGTTCTTGATTGCAGCCCCTTGAGTTTGATACTGAGTTTTAGTTTCATTCATGAAAGCCTTAAGCATGGCCTCCATAGAGTTTTCAACTGCTGGTGCTGCTGCCTTGGGTTGAGCAGGGAACCCTGGTGGTGTTGCAGGAGCTGTAGCAGGTGTTGCATTGTTGCTCCATTGGAAAATAGGATGGTTCTTTCACCCAGGATTGTAGGTACGAGAATATGGGTTATTGTTCTTGTCATATCCCACATAGTTGACTGAAATAGGGTTTGCAGGACATTCGTCATACAAATGGCCTCCTCCACAATACACACAACTAGCAGAACCCACTGGTACTTGTTCAATTGCTGCTACCTTAGTTTCTGGTACAGATTCAGTTGCTGCAGCAGGTGTTGCACTCATATTTTTGATCATGTTGGACAAAGATGCAACCTGAGCAGATAAAGCAGTAACTTCACTCACTTCATGCATACCAGCAACTTTCTTCTGAGCACTAACCCTGGCTGTTGGCCATTGATAGCTATTTGCAGCAATAGTTTCAATAAGATCATAAGCATCTTGGTAAGAGCCATTCAGCAAGACTCCTCCAGAAGAAGCATCAAGCATCAGTCTAGTTTGAGGTTCCAAACCATTGTAAAAAGTTTCCATTTGAACAACCACAGCTAACCCATTATGTGGACATTTTCTTAACAATTCTTTGAATCTTTCCCATGCTTCAAACAAAGTTTCAAATTCAGTTTGTCTAAAAGATGTAATTTCAGTTCTCATCCTGGCATTCTTGATAGGTGGAAAATATTTTGTCATAAATTTTTCAGCCATCTCATTCCAAGTAGTGATAGAGTTAGGTTCCAAAGAATTTAACCAAACCTTAGCTCTATCCTTCAAGGAATAAGGGAAAAGTTTAATTTTAAAAGCATCATCACTTACACCAGGGAGAATGAAATTACTACAAACTTCTACAAATTGTTTTAAATGCAAATGTGGGTCCTCAGTAGGTCCTCCACCAAATTGCCCTATTGTTTGAAGCATTTGAAACATCATAGGCTTAAATTCAAAATGATTTGTGGCAAGTTCAGGCCTTACTATGCTAGTTTGCATAGTGTGAGGGTCAAAAATTGCATAATCCCTCATAGGTCTGTCCCTGTCATTAGCCATCCCTATGACTGTTTCATTCAAAACTTGTCTCACATGCTCAGGTTGCTCAGTGGCAACTATGGTATGTCTGTCTGAACCATGGTTGCTAGGAGGTGGTGTTCCCCCATGATTAGAAGGTGGTGGTGTAGCCATATTGACAGCTCTGCCCAATGAAATAAGTCCTGAGTGATCCTGATCCCTTCTCAAAGCCCTAAACAATCTTTCTCTTTCAAGATGAAGTTGAAATTCTGGTGAACTGCGCCTGTGCATATGCTACAGCAGCAGTTGCTGTAGCAATTCTAATACTGAACAAACAGAAACAGAGCACCAAAATTAGCAACAAAAATCACTAGATTGCCAATTAATTAAACAGTGTTTAAACTAATTAATCCCCGGCAACGGCGCCAAAAACTTATTGCGTAAAAACGTGATAATTTCATGAGCAAGTGTACACAATTGTAACAAGTAATACAGTGAAAAGTGAGATCGTTCCCACGAGGATTAAATGCTAAACAATTGCTTAATCAATGTAACAAATAGTGATTTGGGGTAAAAAGTAAATGACACACAAATTTTGGGTAACAAGCAATAAAGGTAAAAGTATCAGGGTAATGAAGATCAGATTTGGAATTAGTTGAGATGCATTGCTTTTAGTAAATCCATTAAGATGCTCAAAATGCTATGTTAAGTGCTGCAGCACTAGGTGCTGCCACAATTGTGCATTATGTCTAATGCTTAACACTAGGTTTTAGTCCTCCTAAATTATGTCTAATGCTTAACACTAGGTTTTATGTCTAATGCTTAACACTAGGCTACTAAAGAACAAGCAGTTATCACCTAAGTGTTTTCACCTCATGGCATATGTTTCCCCTATGTCTAGGGCTCAAACAAAGAACAACTATATGTCTATAGTGCAACTTACCATGTTATCTTGTGAGGTAAATGTACAAACCATGTCTGTGAATATACATGCTACTTAGATGAAGCTTCAGTGTTGCTGCAGCAATCAAATCCCAGCAATTGATCTTTGAGTAACAAGTAAGGAACGAAGCTTGAGGCTATGTCTATACCTCAGGTTTTCGGCTTACCCTAATTCTTGGAATGTGGGTCTTTATATAGGGGATGACTAGGGTAGAGGGACAACCCTAATTGGGGAGGCGCCTTTTGTCCTTTATGAAAGCAAAAGGTCCTTTTTGCCCAATTCCCTAGGTCATCAGGGAATATTCCATGATTGGCACACCCACCCACGTCTGGAGACAGCTGACAGGTGCCCTTGCATCAATTTCCGTGTTTCCTATTGCTTTCTCTCTCATGTTGTGTAATTTGGCATTGCTGCCACAATAAGTGCCGCAGCAATTAAACAAACGCATTAGACCACAATTTGGGCACCAAAGTGCCCATTATAACAAAATCAAGCTTGCACCTTA
Source organism: Astragalus glycyphyllos (assembly GCA_963573325.1). Lineage (NCBI taxonomy): Eukaryota > Viridiplantae > Streptophyta > Magnoliopsida > Fabales > Fabaceae > Astragalus > Astragalus glycyphyllos. The sequence continues at coordinate 46,353,319 of OY754313.1, read as the reverse complement.
AGTTACTCTAAACAAACATATTTACAACATTAATCACTATATTGCTTGAGAATTAACAATGATTTAAGCTTGAAATAAGAGGTAATCACAATCATATTTGATTGTTATCAGTGGTGCTGCTGTAAATTTGATGCCACAACATATGTTGAAGAAAATTGGAAAGTGTGAAACTGATTTGAAAACACACAATGTTATACTTACAAACTATGAAGGCAAAAGTGGTCATTCGCTTGGGGCCATTGAAGTCGAGTTTGCTGTAGGAAGTATTAAGAGACCAACATTGTTTCTGGTAGTTCCATCAAAGGCAAATTACAACCTGCTGCTAGGAGGGGAATGGATACATGGTGTGGGGGTAATACCTTCGACTGTCCACCAAAGGCTTATCATTTGGCGTGAAGATGGTTTGGTCGAAAATATTGAAGGTGATCAGAGTTATTTCAAGGCTGAGGTAAATGTTATAACCAAGAAAACTTTCAACAAACAACTGGCGAATATTGCGCCGTGTGCATCTTCTGAATTTGGATATGAACACCAAAACAATATTAGATCTTCCGTTACACTCCACCCCAACTATGGATTTATTTGGGAGAGAGAAGTTATAGACGAAGACAATCACCCACAAGGCTTTGTCAAGCCTACAGGGTGGGATAGACCATAGATAATTATTTATGGATAAGCCCAGTGCATGGGATAGAATTATGGCCTATCTGGCCGAAAACAAACAAAAAGCGGTTTTAGAAGCCGAGTTACAACAACAAATGGTTACTGAAGCCATTGAAAATGTAAATAAAGACAACTTGGTCGAAAACCATAGGCTTGATTGCATCTACGATGATGAGCCTCTAGGTTTTGAAAAGGATCCATTGGGTTCGACCAAAAAGATTCAGGCACAAGATCCTTTAGAAGAGATTGATTTGGGAGATGGTTCCATAAAAAGGCCAACATATATTAGTGCAAAGATTGAAGGTGCAGATTGTCGAATTGCTGAAGGAGTACAAAGATTGCTTTGCTTGGGACTACAGTGAAATGCCAGGATTAAGTCGAGAAGTGGTTGAGATAAAATTACCAATTCGACCAAGAAAGAAGCCAGTGACGCAGATTCCAAGAAGATTTGCACCAGAGATCCTGCTGAAGATCAAAGCAGAAATAGAGAGATTACTAAAGATCAAGTTCATCAGAACTGCCAGGTATGTCGAATGGCTTGCTAATATAGTTCCTGTAATTAAGAAAAATGGTACACTTTGAGTTTGTATAGATTTTAGAGACTTGAATAATGCTACACCTAAGGATGAATATGCCATGCCAGTGGCAGAAATGTTAGTTGATTCAATAGTAGGTTATGAATATTTAAGCATGCTTGACGGTTATTCTGGTTATAACCAAATATATATTGCTGAAGAAGATACTTTGAAAACAGCATTTCGTTGCCCTGGGGCTTTAGGCGTTTATGAATGGGTAGTAATGCCATTTGGATTAAAAAATGCTGGAGCTACATACCAAAGAGCAATGAATTCTATGTTTCATGATTTTATTGAAAAATTTATGCAAGTGTTCATAGATGATATTGTTATTAAGTCTTCGTCAGAAAATGGTCATTTAGACCATCTTCGACAATCATTCGAAAGAATGAGAAAATATGGATTGAAAATGAATCCAGTCAAATGTGCTTTTTGTGTGCGTGCAGGTGATTTTTTGGGCTTCGTTGTACACAAAAAAGGCATCAAAATCAATCAAAACAAGACGAAAGCAATCTTGGAAACGAAAGCTCCTTCGACAAAGAAAGAGTTACAGTCATTATTAGGAAAGATTAATTTCCTTAGAAGATTTATTTCAAATCTAAGTGGCAAGACTCAAGTATTTTCGCCATTGCTTCGACTGAAAAAGGAAGATGTGTTCAGATGGGATACAGAACACCAGAAAGCCTTTGAAGAGATTAAAGCATACCTGATGAAGCCTCTTATTCTGTTACCTCCTATTAGGAATAAAGTAATGAAATTGTATGTAGCAGCATCAGAATTATCTATAGGTAGCATGTTAGCACAAGAGGATGAAAATGGTGTCGAAAGAGCCATATATTACCTCAGTAGGGTTTTTAACGATGCAGAAACTAGGTACCATCCTATAGAAAAATTGTGTTTATGCTTGTATTTCTCTTGTACAAAACTGAAGCAATATATAAAGCCTGTTGATGTGTATGTTTATTCACATTATGATATTATTAAACATATGCTGTCGAAACCAATTTTACATAGTAGAATAGGTAAATGGGCTTTAGCTCTTTCTGAATACTCCTTAACTTATCAGCCTTTAAAGGCTATTAAAGGCCAAATAGTGGCTGATTTTATTGTGGATCATTCATTGGTCGAAAACACAGTAAACTTATTGGATACTCAACCTTGGAAGTTATATTTCGATGGTTCAAGCCACAAAAATGGTGTTAGAATTGGAATTTTAATTATCTCACCAACAAAAATTCCAACAAAGTACAAGTTTAATATCGAAGGATCTTGTTCCAATAATGAGGCTGAATATGAAGCCTTGATAGCAGGGCTTGAGATCTTGTTAGACTTGGGAGCAAAACATGTCGAAATTAAAGGAGATTCAGAACTAGTTGTGAAGCAATTAACAAAAGAGTATAAGTGCATCAAAGAAAACTAATAATGTATTTTGTTACTGCCAATACATTGTTAAAACGTTTCGATAGTGTACAAATCAAGCATGTGCCTCGACTTGACAACCAAGAGGCAAATGATTTGGCACAAATTGCTTCAGGATATAGAGTTTCTAAAGAAAAACTAGAAGAATTAATAGAAATAAAAAATAAACTAATTTCGACAGACTATCCTTCAAGTGAAATGTCAAGCCAAAAACTTGGGGGGGGGGGGAGGGGGGGGGGGGGGGGGGGGGGGGGGTCGAGGAAGTATCGTTTTCTCCAATTTTTGAAAATTTTCAGAGTTTTGAAGTTTTTGCCATTGACAATATGTCGAATGATGATTGGCGAAAACCAATTGTCGAATACTTGGAAAATCCAACAGGAATAACTAATAGAAAAACTAAGTATAGAGCCTTGAGCTATGTGATTATTGGAAATGAGTTGTTCAAAAAGACTCCTGAAGGAGTTTTACTTAAATGCCTTAGTGAAAGTGAGGCATATTTAGCAATTTCCAATACTCATAGTGGAACTTGTGGGTCTCATCAAGCAGGCCACAAAATAAAATGGCTTTTATTTCGACAAGGAGTGTACTGGCCAACTATGTTAAAAGATTGCATAGAGTTCGCTAAAGGTTGCCAAGAGTGTCAAAGACATGCAGGAGTTCAACACGTGCCTGCGAGTGAACTTCATTCAATAGTGAAACTTTGCCCATTTAGAGGTTGGGCTTTAGATTTAATTGGTGAGATTAAACCAACTTCGTCGAAAGGACATCGTTACATTTTAGTTGGGATAGATTCTTTTACTAAGTGAGTAGAAGCTATTCCTTTAATGAATGTTAATCAAGAGACGGTAATCAATTTTATTCAAAACCATATTTTATATAGGTTTGGAATTCCAGAAACCATTACCACAGACCAAGGTACAGTATTTATTGGTCAAAAAATGGTGGATTTTGCCTCTGAAACTGGTTTCAAGTTACTGACTTCGACACCATACTATGCTCAAGCCAACGGTCAAGCTGAAGCAGCTAATAAAATCATTATTAATTTGATTAAAAAGCATATTGGGCAAAAGCCTAGAAATTGGCATAAAACTCTTGACCAAGTTTTGTGGGCTTGTCGAAATTCTCCAAGAGAGTCAATTAATACTACTCCTTTTAGACTAACATTTGGACATGATGCGGTCCTACCAGTCGAAATTTGTTTACAGTCAGCCAGAATTCAAAGGCAAATTGAAATTCCATCAGATTATTATTGGAATATATGATGTTGGATGAGTTGGTTGATTTAGACGAAGAAAGATTAAATGCATTAAATGTCCTAATAAGGCAAAAAGAAAGGGTAGCTAAAGCTTATAATAAAAAAGTTAAGTTGAAAACTTTTGCCTTAGGAGACTTAGTTTGGAAAGTAATTTTGCCTATGGATAAAAAAGATAGAGTCCTAGGTAAATGGTCGCCAAATTGGGAAGGACCATTTCGAGTTTTGCAAGTATATACTAATGGTGCCTATGAAGTCGAAGAATTAGGTGCTGATGGTCGAATTTTGCAAATAAATGGCAAGTATTTAAAAAAGTATAGGCCAATACTGCAAGAAGTCAAAATAACGCAGGACTAAAATTATAAAGAAGAGTTAAACATGGCATTGAGAAGTTAATAATTGCCAGAACATTGTCGAAGTCACAAAATTGGAAATCAAGAAAATTACAATTTAAAGTTGAAGGTTGGCTTTGAGCCTTTCTAAAACAGATTTCGAATGCTCTAGTCTTGTAGCAGTAAGGGCTTCGTCTTCGACCAAACTTTGAACCTTTGCTTCATGTTGGCTATGTCTTTCTAAATGCTCAATTGCCAAAGCTGCTTCTGCATTAATCACCGGTTCCAAAGATTCAGGAGTTGTCTTACGAAGTGAAGCTTTCTTCTTTTCTTCTGCTTTGAGCTTCAATTGTAGGTTCCTGATCTGTTCTTGATATTCAGAAATAGCTCTATCACAATCAGCCATTTCTTGAGCATTATTTGCTGCTTGGGTCTCCAATGAAGAAATTTTGGCTTGTGAAGCTTCGACAGCAGCCCACTCTTCTTGTTGTAGTTTAGCTTCGCGCTCTTTGTTTGCAGCGGTATCCTTTTTCTTTTGAAGGTCCCTGGTGATTTGTTCTAAAAGAGGCTCGAATTCGACAATGAAGCCGATGAGGGATTTGCTTGATGTCGAATTGTTGAGTTTACGCAGTAGTGTTTTGATCTCAAAAGCTGTTATATGATTTTGTTCGATGGCTTGAAATAAGTCAGCTTCAAGAACTCTGGATCAGAATTCCTTAAGGAGGTCTTCCTTCAAACTATCAGACATTTCGCCAATGGAAGTGGTCGAAGAGCTTTGCTTAGTCGAAGATGCCCTACTACTTAACATGAGCTTCAAAGCCTCAAGAGGATTCTTACTTTTCAGTTCTGTCAAGGCCTCTTGGCTTAGAGTGTTGCTTGTTGAAGGTGCTGCTTAAGACGCGTTTTGGTCCTTTGGTGATTCATCGACGTGCTTTGAGTTATCTTCAGATTCTTCTTCTTCAGTGTCAACAATATCATCATCAATTTGTTCTTCCTCGTTGCCTTCGTCTTGATTTTCTTCTTCTTCTACTTCTTCTTTGTCACTAAGATTAGGGGTTGGAACCAGATTATCCTTCTCAAACTCGACACCAGCAGTGTGATCAGCTTCATTCATCTCGTCATCTTTCTGCTCTTGATCCTGGTCAGGAATTTCTTTTTCAAGTGCATCTTTGTCTAATGAAGGCTCTTGGTTTGTCGGATCACTCGTTTGTTGGTGAAGAGCCTCTTCTATGATATTAATGGGACTGGTTTGATTTGGTTGTTCCTCGACCACGTTTTCAGTTATTGGTTCGACAGAAGGGGAGAGAGTTGAAGTTGGTGATGGTTGTTTTTGCTGAAGCTCAATGTTGCTAGCTTCCTTTCCCTATTATAACAGAATGATGAATTTATTATCATAGTGAGTCAAGATGATTAGAAAAATAAAGAGTTTGTTAATTACCTTCGAAGCTGTCTCTCCAACACGAGAACCTGCACTTTCAGGTTTCTTAGGAGCTTTTGCTTTCTTCTTAGCAGGTTTTTCTAGATTCATGTGAGCTTTTTCCTTTGGTGTTTCTTTGTCTTCTCTTTGTTGTTCGACAGGAGCTGTTGGAATTGGAGTTTTGAGAGTTTCTTGAGAATGTTTTCTTTTCTTTTCTCTCTCAACCTGAGTTGTAGGAACCTCAGTTTGTTTGGGATTGTGTATTGGGCTGTCAGACTGAAAATTCGACATTCATGTTAGTATGAACAAGGAAAAGAAAAGTAAATGATTAAAAAAAGTAAAGAGGTAAGAGATTCGACCTCTGAATTGTCGCTCACAATTGGCATGTCCTTTTTCTTCATTTTCTTAGAGGGAACATCAGAAGTAGAACTGCTTGTCCTCTTTCGACTCTGTAAAACAAAGTTTGGTCAGGTGTCAAATTTAAGGTTTGAACATAATATTGCAAAGATTTCACAAAGACACTTACTTCTTGTTTCTTTGTTTGTTGAGATTTGCTTTGCTTTGAAGCAGTGCTAATTTCTTTCTTTGTTCCTTTCTTTGGAGACTTGGTTGAACCAGTAGTTGTTGGAATGGGAATAGCTACAAACATTCGACAAATTATGCAAATATATCTGCATATGAAAGAGAAATTGAAATTTTTCTAAGAGTCTTATGCATCACCTGTTGCGATGGGAGATGTGATTCGAACATGTTGAATGTCCAAATGGACATCACCTCTAAACGTGTGTATGCCATGCTTAGTTGGAATCACTTTCTGGACTGTTTTAGTTATAAAATAATTTTGTAACGCCATAGTCGAACCACACACAAACCATTCAGGAATTGGTGGTCGAAATGCCAAAGCCATTTTACTGGTTGGCAAAGGTGGAAACTTAATTTTATTTTTTAAAGCATAATCATATTTGTTTGTTATATAAGGTGGAATATGCATTGTCGAAATCTTTTTGAGAATTTTTTGCTTTAAAACATCAGCAGCCCCAAAAACTGTTCGACTAAGACATTTTGGATCATATACAGTTTCGAAGTAATTTTGAAAAGCTTGAATTTCTCGAATATGCGTGCGTACTGTCATACCCTAATTTTGTCCGCCTAGGTCAAAACCCTAATTTTCCGCAAAAAATAAATAAATTGAGAAGTGTGGTTTTATTTTGAAGAGTGAAGAGCATTGTGCATGCATTTTTGGGTTTTAAAAGTCATTCTAGGGCTTTTAAATTCATTGTTAGAGTGGAAATGCATTTGTTGTTAAAAAACAAGGTTTTTAGGGCAAAAGGGTATTTTGGTCATTGTCAAAAATAAGATAATTTCTCATCAAGAATCTTTGTGCAATTTTAGAGAAATTTATTTGAGGCAAAACATTTTTGGTCATGTATGTATGTATGCGCAGGCATGCATACATTGTGCACAAAATTCAAATTCAAAAAAGGCATCAAAAAAGAATATTCTACAAAAATTTCAAGATGAGGTTTTTATGATATTTTTGGTCATGGTGATCTCATAAAATGGCATATTCCTAAGGTTCCTAGTATGTGGCCTAAATTGGGTGTATTTTTGTAAAATTATCCTAAGAAGAATAATCAAAAATGAAGGGATAATGGAATGGTCATATAATAGTACAATAGTACAAGATGACAACTTGCAAAACTTGGTCACCAAGGACCCCTCCCAATGTTTATGCGCCACCCCCTCTCTATTCTCTCATTTTGTGTTTTCTCAATGTCCTCAATCCATGTGAGCCTCAATCCTAGCCTTTGATTCAAAATTAAAATCAAATCCTAGAGCACAACTAGTGCATATTGACCTAAATACCCTCAAACCTAGATGCATTCTATAAATACCCTATTAACCTCACCTCTCACAACTTTTTGGCCTCATTTTCACACCACAACCCTAGCACACAACTCCCTCTCCTAATTCCCTCTCTTGGCCGAAATCATACCACCTTCTTCCTCCATCAATTCTTCACTTCTCCTTCACCAAATCACCATTTTCTCACCTCATTTCCATTCCTACTTCATATATCTTCCTTCTCTCCTAATTTAATTCAAGCTTGCATCATCAAAGGGCATTTTTAAGCAAGCATTTCGTGGGTTTCATTGAAGTTTGGTGAAGATTCAAGTTGATTTGTGGTCTTGTTCTTCATATTAGTCATTCCTTAGCTTGGATTTGAGGTAAACTTCTTAAAACCTAGCATCATCTTCAACTTTTTGCATCAAAATGTAGATATCATGTTTCTAATTTTGCATCCTACCATATTCATGCATTTTAGTGTTGTTATATTGTTGATTTGTTGATTGTTGTTGGTGAGAGGTGTCTCAAACATTTTGACAAGCACTTAGGGAGGCTTGGGTGTTTGAGATTGCTTCTCACCCTTGAATAAATTGTGATTTGTGTTGTTATCATTTTGTTTGTTGCATTTTTATGAAATAAAATTGTGTTAGGAAGCTATGGATGTTTCGCACCCTTAGTATAAAATAGGTTTAATCGAGTTTTGATGCATTTCTTTATGCAATCTTGTTATTGAGGCTTGATTTTGAAGTTCCCATGTCCAAACATGTTGTTTGATTTTGCAAATATTTCATTTTTCATGCCTTCTTATTTTCACAAAAATCAAAAAAAAAATATGAATAGTTGTTGATTTTGGTGTTTGATTGCTTGGATCTTGTGAATAAATGTTCCTAAGTCTTGTTAGTGTCATTTGCTCGCTTGATTTTGTGTATTTGTTGAATGAATTTGTTGTTTGGTTATGTTTTGGTTCGCAAGTTTTTAATAAGATAAGGTTTTTGTTATTTCTTTGTGAAAAGGGTTTGCAATTGTGAGTAAAATGATTTCTCAAATTGTTTTGATGTTGTTTGTTATGTACTTTGCTTGCAAATTATTCTATGTTGATGATTGGCAAGAGGACTCACACTTGTGCCTTAGGCATTTCACTTTAAGTGTTGAGGATTGCCTAAGATGATTCAACACAACCTTGTGCTTTGATTGAAAATTTTGGTTTGCTTGTTAGTAACTTGTTTGCAAAATTACTCTATATATGTTGATGATTGGCAAGAGGACTCACACTTGTGCCTTAGGCATTTCACTTTAAGTGTTGAGGATTGCCTAAGATGATTCAACACAACCTTGTGCTTTGATTGAAAATTTTGGTTTGCTTGTTAGTAACTTGTTTGCAAAATTACTCTATGTTGATGATTGGCAAGAGGACTCACACTTGTGCCTTAGGCACTTTCACTTTAAATGTTGAGGATTGCCTAAGATGATTCAACTTCCTTTGTGCAATTCTTGTTTAAAAATGCAAATGCTAGTTCTCTAACTTGATTAATCAATTTTGGTTACAAAATGACTTGTTATTGCTTTCTTTTGGTCACTCGTGATCATGCAAATGCGATGTTCATTCTAGGTCAATAATTTGTTTTGTGTTGATGATTTGGTAAAAAGACTAGACACTTATGCCTTTGTGCATTGTCTCAAATGTCAAGGATTACCAAAAGGGATTCAACCTTGTGTTTTATCTTGTGTTGATGCCTATTTGAATTAAACTTTTGCATTATCTATTTGTGTGCCTATTCTTGCAATCTATTTGGTTAATGTTGATCTTGCATGTTCATGGCCATTAAATGTTGATGACTAAGTGTCATTCTTGTGCTCAAATGTTGTAATTGGTAATGTTTATGCTTATGCTTACATTGTTGATTGCTTTGCTTGCAATTTGTTAAATGTTGCACTTTGGTTCTTGACTTGGAAATTGATTGAATGTTCTACTTTCTTTTCCTTTTGGATGCCATGCCATCCCAACAAACCTTTTGTGACCAATGTCACCCTCAAACTCCCTTCTCCTTTCTTCAAATCAATCATTTTTCTAAAGCTTTTTCCAAACTCAATCTTTTCTCAAATTGTTTTCATAAGACAATCAAATTCTTTCTAAGATCAACAATAAACCTTTTTGAAAACTCATAAGGAGGCAAGTCGGACGTACGGCCGGTGTTGTCTAGCGTCCTAAGATCAGAGCTGTACAGCTCAAACATCTTGGGATACTTATGAGAATTAAAACAAGTAATTAACAACTTGAACCCTATTTCAAAAAATGAGTAAGGAATCGAGTCGGATGTACATCCGGTATTGGTTAGCGTCTTAGGGTTAGCGGGCTGTACAGTTCAGGCGAGCCTAAGATACTTGCCAAATAAAAGCAACCAACCTCACAACAAATCTTTTTCATTGACCTCTTCTTCATGTTCGACAGACGTTGCAGGAAATTCTTTGGTGAACCAACTTGGTCCACGAGTTCTTGTAATGAATGGTGCCATCGAAGGCGTGAAAGTATCACAGTTTTGGAGCATGGTGAAAGCATCAGAAAATAGATCTTCTATAGACTGACCTATTTCCCTGGGTTTTAAAACGGCAAGTCTTAAACCTTCGATACTCCTTTGTTCGACCATCTTAACATGGTCGTTTGGGCAGAATAATTGTAATCTTGACTCAAAAGTGGCAAGGAGCCACAATTGAAATAGCCAAATAGGGCCTGAAATCAGAAGTTTGCCTTGAGGTTCAAGTTGTTTTAAGTCGAGAGCCCCATTTCCTAAGGCCTCATAAAGAGAGGCTAAAATGAGCTTGCTGAGACAGAGGTTTCGACCTTCGTGAATTTGAATGGCCAAATTCACATACATTTTGGCCACCTGAAGTGACGAAGAGCGGAAAATGTAGTGAGACAGCCACAGGGTGAGGAAAGCTATGTGTTTTGTGTCAGAAACTTCTTCAGTATCAGTGATGTGTTGATCTTCGATGTACCCAGAAAATGTGGCACGTTTGAAGTTGAAGTCATAAGTGTTGGTGGTGTTGTTAGGGTTGAAGGTTTCTCCCGTGGGTCGAAGCCCAGTGATGGCAGCCACATCCAGCAAGGTAGGAGTGAGCATCCCACATTTCAGATGAAGGCTATTAGTGGTGAGTTCCCACAAATGGAGTGCTGAAATGAGCATAGGACTTTGGTATTTAGGGCCATACCTCGACAATTGGATTAGGTCGAAGATCCCTTGGGTTTTCCAAAGTCCACTTTTTTTCGACTCAACTTTGTTGAGCCATTCGACATAAACATCATTTCCAACATGAGGCGCAGACCTGAAAACCCTAGCAGGGGCATTCATAAACCCCATTTCATAGGGCCCTTGTTGGAAGATTCTAGGGCTATAACGGTGATAGCTGGGGGAAATTTCTTGGATTTTTGGTGTGTCTTCAAGGGATTCAGGAAGAGGCCCAAGGAAAGCAAACTTATGAGGCCTAAGCTCGTGTCTCTTCAAGATCAGGTTCAGCAACGAGTTGTTGTTTTCCAAAAACACGAGAATTTGAAGTAGAAGCCATTTTCAGCGATTGAAATGGAGTTTAAACAGTTTAGAGGTTCTCGTAAAAAACCAGAGGAGAGACTTGGAGCTTTAATGGAGTTTGACAGAGTTTCTATGGTGATTTTGGGTTTTATCTTAGCGAGGAAGATGAAGGGGATTTACGAAGGTCAGTTACAGAGTTTTGGTTTGCAATACCAGAAGATGAAGAGAGTAAAGAGTAGAATGAAGGAGAAGCATTGCTTTTTATAGTTGCTAAAGTAAAAAAATATATATATAATAACAACCCTTTTATCCTAGCCTGACAGTTATGGAGAAGTGGATATTGTGGGGAGTTCCAAAGCAAACATGGCCCACTATCTCTGAATAGTTGGCGCAAATAACTGTTCATTTAAAAAAGTGTCATTTCAATTCTGGAAACTGATGGTGGTGACGTTAGCAGACTTGACATTAAGCTGTTGAGGGAATTCTCAAAAACGTCATTTTCTTCCTTCATTTAAATTTTGGTCGAAAAAGACATTTTTGGGGGGCAATTTGTTAGCCTGCATTTTCGACAGGCTCAATTAAATGCAGTCAACGATGTTTGACTTATTTTTAAAGTTTGACCTTATATTTCAAGAGACAAGTACCAATTTCGACATTGAAGCGAATTAAGTTATCAGGTTGCATCAAGCAGATTTCGACCTTAGATTTGGCAAAGTCGAATAGGCTGAAGTCAGAGATTTTGACAAGAAGAAGTTGAGGGCTGATAACGAAACAGAATCAAGCAACCGTTGTCGAAAGCACGTGGCAGTTACATTTTTTTTAAACTTTGTACAGTTATTTTCTATTTGTATAAATCGTAGTTTTTCATAGGAAAAAGGGGTCACAAACTCATTACAGATTCTCACGCTCTAATTTCCAACATCACAGAGAAAACGAGTCAGAGAAGCATGTATGATCATGTGTACCAACTTTCTTTTCAATTAATGCATTTTACTTTGTTTCTTTAAGCAATTTTCTGCATTTTTATTTACTCTCTTCATCTCTGTTTGAAGTGACTTCGACGGTTTCGCACGAAACTGACAGTTATCTTCTTTCTTTCCTTTAAAAACTGTAAAACATTCATAATTTCTGGAAAAACTTTAACACAAATGGTCTTAGGATTTACTAGTTGATCCTGCAAACAGAAGAAATTTCAAACTAGCGGTGTTTACCAAAAACCACGGTAAACACTTATCTGTACCAAAAAAAATCTTATCTTAAATATGAGTTGGGTTAGAATAGAAAAACATGTCTTTGTACCCAAAATAATAAAAATATATGCTATCTTATTTCTTATCAAGATCATATCATTTCTTTATATCATATCCTATCTCTATCCAATTTTATATCATATATTTTGTTTATATATATTATCATGACCATCAAATGAGTCCTAAATATTTACTGAAAAACAATAACTCTTAATAAACATTTACTCTTTTGTCAATAAAAAAATGTACTCCTTTATTTTTTCAAAAATAAAAAGTATATATATAACTAGGGTCCATTGGCACTGAGAATGAAAGTTAGCATACTTACACCTTCAAAAACTCTTTAAAGCTGACATGTTAAATCAATCAAACCGTTAAATGTAGCTCACATGGTTGAGTGAAAGGGATATCGTTGGTGGACCAAAAGTGGTATTTAGCCTAAAAAATAAATATATTATACTTGTATTCCCTCCATATCCTATACGATTTGTATTTGGTACACTTTTTTGTCCAAATAACATTTCTCATATTTGGTTGGAATTAAGTTTTCCTTTATGGTAATAAACAAATCAAGCAAACAGAAAAATTGAAGTGAAATTCAAATCAAACAAACAGAATTAAGTTTTCCTTTATGGTAATGATCTGATTCAGTTATTGTCTTGTGAAATTTCATAGGTAAGAGAAACAGAAAAATTGAAGGGAAATTCAAAATTGGAGCATCAAACAAATACAAGATTGCTGGTCCTTGATCAAAGACCATTTTTCTGTTCTTTCCGCTCCTTTATGTTCAAAAGGACATCTCATCTCAGCTGTTATCATTCACCAGAGCCCATTTCAGATTTATGCCAGTGTACATGTCTGCATCAGCATGGTGGAGATTGCATGGCTGCAAAAAACATTCATTATTATCCAATGAATACAACTTTTTTTACATGTCTGAATCAGTTTTTTATTTTTACAATGTGAAATGTAGGAAAACCACATTTCATAAAAAATCTTTTGATAGACATATCAGCATGAGTGAGACTAGTTTTGAAGAGTGGCAAGCCCTATAGCACCAACACCCCAGGTTGAAGATGTGTCTGGTGTCTGACATGTGTCGTGTCAGGCACCAACATTGACACTGACACTTCAACTACTTCCAAATTTCAAATTAAAATCAGAGTCTATGTAATTGTGTCGTGTCTGGTGTCTGGGTCGGTGCTTCATAGGTAGCATGAAATGAAGTATTTAATTTTCTTCATAGACAAGAATACATATTCATATACCCTAGTTTTCAAGGTAATACTATTTTCTGTCTCAAAAAGGGAGTCAAACCACATGAAACTTCTACAAACCATCGGATGACTTATTTGATTTCACATCACTAGTACGGAAGAGAGGCTTTCGTTTATTTTAAATTGATTAAGTCACATATCGACTAGAGATATGGACGAAGTAATCCTAACACAACGCCACAAAACAGGCTTGTAAAGTGGTACTATTGTTTCAACACGACACGTGAAACCTCTAGAAATCGTTGGATGCTTTATTGGTTTTCACATCAATCGACTGTAGAGGCATTTATTTGAAATTGTTGAAGTCCGACATTGAAAAGAGATATGGCCTAAGTAATTCTAACTCAAAACCCCACAAAACAGTCTTGTAAGGTGATACTATTGTCTCAATAAGGGACTAAAACCAAGTGAAATCTCTACAAACCACGGGATTTCTTATTGGATTTCACATCAATAATTTGTACTTCGTAGAGGCTTGCAGTTATTTGAAATTGTTGAAGACCCGCATCGACTAGAGATATGGCCATATCTCTAGTCAATGTGGAACTTCAACAGAAATCAATGATCACAACAAGTGATTGGATTTTTCTGAAACAAGGTACCTATCCAGGTTTACTTTTTTCACAGCTAAAATATAATTAACCTTACTTTTAATACAAAAAACTTTAATCACTTATCCAAGGCCAAATTCTAGGATCATGTAACTTTGTTTAGGTGGTAACATCATAGTATTTGAATTCTCTTTCTTTTTTAAACAATCAACACTTCTTAAATAGTTACATTATTACATAATTAGAACATTAGTAGCCCAGGCTGAGCATGTGATGACTACATCATTCTTGACCATGTATAATCCATGAACACCTTTTTCACTCTAAAACTAGTTGTATTCTTCTCTACCACTAAACTTTCTCCACTTGTTTTTTGCACATACATGCAATTCAGAATATCTTGATTCTTCTAGGGAAGCAAGACTCACACAAAGCACATGACTCTTTTTTTAAGCAAAAGGGATATGGAGCTTAAACCTCCTGATGCAAAACACACCTTAGGAAAAAAACTATGAAGCATGAACACCTGACACGATACGGACACGTCGATACTTCTAATTCATATATAATTATTTATTTATTATAATTCAATTCAATAAAAAATGAACATTATCTTTAAAAGTTCTTAAACAAAACATGATAGTATTTCACATTCATTCTCCATTTACTACACCAAAAAGTTAAAAAAGATGTAATCAAATTTAATGTTTTCAACCCCTTTAACGATCATCACTACTTCGACACATCTTTAACTTCGCTATAAGTGTTTCAGAAGTGTGCAAGAAGTGTCTAAGATGTGTCGAAGCAAAGAAAAAAAAAAGTTTTTTTTGGGACACTTGTCCCCTTAAGCACATTACTATGATCAACAAACTAGTTAACCAGGGAAAGTACTTTTTTTAAACTAGTCTTACGTTCCTAGCCAAATGAGACAGGATCCAATTCTTCTTGCTTTTTATTTATTTGAATAACCTGTCTAACATAAATATTCAAGTTGGCATCTATTGAAAACTCATATACAAGACATGCAGAAATAAATGGGAGTGCACACATGTACAGGGTGTGTATGAGAGAGAGAGAGAGAGAGAGAGAGAGAGAGAGAGAGAGAGAGAGGAACCTGAGAACCATCATTTCTTCAAATCATCAACTAAGCAAGACTTTGATGTTTGTACTTACTCTCAAGGCTTTTCGACGTCCGATAGCGAAAATATAGATATTGCATCATAATCTAAAACTGGTAAAGGTCAACAAATTTCTTCATTGGTGTTTATCACAAGAATTCTTACTAATTAAGTAATGGGGAGATATGCATGTTCAGTGGCGGATCTTCTTGGGAGCCTGGGATAGCCTCCCCCCAAATTTTTAAAAAATTAGTACATATATACATATATTTTATGCTGAAAGTTTAATTATATATTAAAATGAGCACCAACTTAACAAAGAAATCAAGTGGCTTAGTGGTTGTGGTTGATGTTGGCTTGCACTCAAGTCACAGGTTCGACTCCCGGATTCAATGTTATCGTTTTTTTTTTCCGGTCATGTGTATATTTTCTCAAAAATAAAACAACCACCATCTTGTAGGATTGGAACCTTGTACCTTAATATTGGCATGTGTAAAATTAACACCAAACCAATTGAATAAATGATGAAATAGTTTTTATAAATTTATTAATAGTTTGGCCCCTTGGAATTTTTTGTCAAGATCCGCCACCGTGCATGTGTATCTAAGAGAGGAAGGATATCTTTGTTGATCCTACAATAATTTCTTTTATAAGTAATGGGAAAAGGATACAAAAGAATCAAGAAGGGTGCATCCTCCTGATTCTACAAGCCATGGTAGATTTGGACCAATTCTTGACCAATCCAAGCTTCTCACTAGTATGCTACAGAAAAAGAAAATTGATGTAATTTTAAAATTGTTGAAGTTGTGCATTTTAGACAATGTAAAATTGGCATTATACCTTGCTACATAAGTGGAATTCCCAACTACAGCAAAGAGAAACATCAGAGGATTGACGCCCTACATGTCATAAAAGAGATTTAAAACTCTATCTTAATCCTAAATTTTTCACTTGGTAGATAATTAATATGAAAAAAGATATAAATAATCATAGCTGTAATGGTTGGAGCTCTAACCTCAAAGTTACCCTTTCTCATCTGCAAATTGATGAAAAATATTATTAAGTCAATATCAACTATGTAAAGAAAACAAGGCAAATCAATCATGCTAAACATGTATGATCAACTATACAAAAAATGAATATTTTTGTTATTTCAACACTTCCTCCATGATTTGATGAAATCCATGTGGACCTCACCACTTTGGAAATTGGTCACAACAGCAAAAAAATGGGTCCCAAGTGTTTTCGTTGGACCACGTGAATTTAAACCAATCATAGCGAGAGGGTCGGAGACTGTGCTGCTACAACTTTTCTTGTCGAATGCAGAGATTTTTGTTTCTTTTATTGATTTTATGACAAATTTTTCCAAGTCTGGCACAATGCAAGTATGAGAATGATGGGATGAATGAATCTAAACCAGTAAGAGTTTTTTTTTTGGTCGAAAACCAGTAAGAGTTTAAATATGTGTATGTGTATTCTTATCTCATGTAAGAGAATTTTATTAGAAGAATTTCTAGCATATGCTACAAGAAAATACAATTCTCATTTAAGCAAATAAATGCTTCAATAAAATACGACTCACATTTAAACAAATTTGAGGAAGTCTTCCACCCATATATATAAATGCCATTGCCCAACCAAGATAAGTCCCAATGCCACTGTGCCCTTCAACATCATGTTCACTAACCTACAAATCACGAGATAGGACATGATGGTTAAAATTGAATCATTAGTCATCCACAAATTATTTCCTCTCTAACCCATGATTTACTAATGTCAACATACACCATGATTCCAATAAGTATAACTGAACTGTCTCACGTCAAAAAATAAATTCACAAGGAACAAACTTTGGTTAAATAAATATGACCTGCGAAAATGGTGGCTTCTAGGTAAGCGATCAACTAAGTCCCTCATCGGTGTACCAGTTAAAATTGGCCGTAGGATATAGTATAAAATATTATGAATGGTTGAGATTTCATTATGGTTGATATAATCTCAACCTGATAGGACACTCGGTTTGGGCCTAAGCCCAACAACTAATATGAATGGGCTGGTTAGAGAATATGTGAGGTAAAGGGGGGTTGCCTAGCTGGAGGTTGCTATGTGTGAGTTTGTCATAAGAAGTGAGTGAGAGAACAGTGGGTTATTATGTTGGTATTTTGTTAAGTGTGTAGGCAGAGAAAATATTCTCTGAGGAGTCTTGTAGAGTCTCTATTTCAATTCTGAATTTGGCTATCAATATACTCATATTTTCTTCTTAATTACTATACTCAGTTTCTCAGTTCCATTCCATCACAACCATTCATAGCATTTTATATTATATCTTACGGTCAATTTGGCTGGTACACCGGTGAGACTTAATTGATCCCTCATCTTAGAAGGCACCCGAGAAAATAAACAAATTTGCACCTAATTATGTTATTTCTAATTTATGTGATATATTACCTGAAAAAGCTTTCGGCCAACATAAATCACAAACTCTTGTCTTGGCTTTAAGACGAAAGAATGATATCTTGTATCTGGTGACCGGAGCAGATTTAAGGCACCAAGAAAAGTTAATGCTGACACCTGAAAAGGCTTAATATGATTAGATTTCAATGTTAGAAGAGTCATAGTTATATAAGACTATAGTAGAAAAGTTTACCAAACAAAGAGTATTCTTGATCTTTAAATGTGGTGCAGATTGTGTAAAGACAGATGAAGTAAGCAAGGATTCTTCTAGAGGGTTCAAATTATGAGAAGATGTATGACTTGTAGATAGATATCTTGCTGACCTAATGAATTCCAAAGAAGAGTTATAAGAACTTCTCAGTGGTCTGACAAACAAAATCAGTCAAAATTTTCAATGAGAAAGATTAATTACTGGTAGTATGATTGACTTCCAACATTTTTCTTGTCACCAAGTGCTGGAAGTGGAATTGGAAGACTCGGACAATTATCAGTTCTCGGATCGGCGTCATTGGCATCTTTTACTCCGCTCTTGCTTTGTCCAGCATCTACTATTGAGTCAATCTGCCCATGATCAGAATGTTAGAACACATGCTGAATCAATGCATTAGGTAATTATAGCGTATTAAAAGTAAAACACACAAAAATGAAACTACTTTTTAATAAAATGTGCAAAAATTTCACATGCAACATGAAGTATAGGAGATTTCACCTTGAACTGTCGTTTGTGTTTAAGTCGAGGATATATATGCCCGTAGTAAATGGCTTGTGAACAAAGTGAAAGAGTTACGATGGTATAAAACTGCACATTAACACAGAAGGTAAAAGGTCACTCAACTAGTCAAGACTGATAAAGTAAGATAACATTAAGGTATCAGAACACCTCAATCTTCAGCTAGATACTTACCACTGCAGTATATAGTTGAGTTGGAAGCTGCATAAACAAGAAATAAAATCAATCCACTTAGTATATAACCTTATTGTTAATTAAAGTATTACGGATTCAATATTGTCGAAAATAAAGCTTCAACTATATCCAGTTTAATTAAAATATGTCCAGACTTGATATCAGTTAGAATATTGCTTCTGATCCTACCCAACTCGAGGAATTAGTCTCTGCAGGTGCGTGCAGAGGATACCCGGTTTACACCAAAAAAGTTAGAATATTGCTTCACATAAGCCTTAGTAGGCTCAGCAGCGACGCATCTGACACAATTGTCATATTGGCCAACTAAACATCAATATTTCTCTTAAAGGGTCGATCGGTTGACAAATACAGATAAAGCTAAAAGGTCTTACATTAGAATCTTGAATCATGATTCCAGTGCTGGTATATAGTTTCTAATCAATATTTAAATTTTGGTTATTAAAACTTTTCCTTAGGATATTTATTACATGATTTTCCATGTTAGTTGAGTAAATATGAAGCTAAAGCTAAAAGGTCTTACATTAGAATCTTGAATTTTGGAGTTACAAGAGAACTCTCTTACATTCCTAAAGATTCTATCTAGCAACTCCTTATTCAACTTTGGTTTTTTAAGAGGGTTGTCAAGAAGTGGGAGGAAACTTCATTATATTTCAAGTAATTTTTTCACTTCAGAATGAGGTTAACAGAAAAAGGGATATTCAAAATTCAAAAGACCTATAAATTTTATTTTCTCTAATTGATACATTTGAGTTATGAACTGAGTTATATGGCTAATGCTCATTTGCCATGTCCCTTATATTTTGTTTAGCAGTACTGTGATGTGAATTTTAATATAATAAGGTAAAGAGAACAAATGTTATAGATTGCTCTTAGAAAACAAAGTTACTTAAAATCTTCAAGACACAAAAGAAACACTTACAGTAGTAGGTTCCAGCAAGCACCCAAAGAGGTTGAACAAATCTCTGCAAATTATAATAAAATGAATCAAAATGTTAGATGTATGTGGTCAGAACTTCATGCAGATATAAATAAATCAAAAATGTAGTGGCTGTGGAGTGAGGATCACAAAAACATTAAACTCTGAAGCTGAATATTGATGAAACACAAATAAATGAAGTGTTAGCTAAATGGCTTAGGTTGCCAACTTGAAGCACGGACATAGATACGGACACTAAACACGACACTGACACGTAGGTACATATTTTGATTTGAAAAATAAATGTAATTGAAGTGTCAGTGTTAGTGTCAGTGCCTGTGTGCGACACAACACGTGTTAGACACCGGACACGTCTTCAACCGGAAGTGTCAATGCTTTAGAGGCTATATGGATCAATCAATGCTCGTTTGGCTCTTCAAAATCAAATTTTAAGGGTTTCTTGTGAAGTTTTCTATCTTTTTACATTAACCCTTTAAACCAAACTATTTCCCAATTGGTAAGCCTCTATCTACTAATGACCAAATAACCTCTGATTTGTTTTTACCATTTTGTTATAAATAGTTACAATTTATTCTTTCCCAATCTATTCTTTCAAGATTTTTTGTACATGCACCCTTCTCCCTGAATGTTCTCATATTACCACAACATTTTTTTGACTTTTGTTTGCAGTTCACTTTCCAACAATCACAAATATAGAGTTCTGTTTACATTATAATCACATAGTAGAATTTTTTTTGCAATTTACTTTCCAACAATCACAATCATATAGGTGCCCTATATTGGACATTAGTTGTGCCTAAAAAGTCTGTGTCTGTGTCATGACCGGTGTCCGTGTCAGAGTTTGTGCTTCATGTCATCAAATCCATTATATTTCCATCCCCGTTAAAATTTAATCCCTTAGCTCCACCGACTTCAATGTTGCTCCAAACTAACCCTCCTGCTACACTTTGACCCATATTTTGAATTCTATGTTCAGTTCATTTAAATGATAGCTCAATGCATACACAGAAATAGCCAACTAAAGGTTGAAGGGACTCCATACCAAGTGATGTTAGAGATTTAAATAGAACAATAGAAAATACAAAAAAATACACATGAATGATGTCAAAATTATAACTTAGGAATAAATTACGGTGCCTTCTAAGGTGAGGGGCCAAGTAAGTCCCTCACCGGTGTACCAGTTAAAAATTGACCGTATGATATAACATAAAATGTTATTAGTGATTGAGATTGCATCAACCAGTACAAAATCTCAACCATTCATAACATGTTATACTATATCCAACGGTCAATTTAACCAGTACACTGGTAAGAGACTTAGTTGATCCCTCACCGTAGAAGCCACCATGAATTACACTAGAATAATTAACAGCCAAAGAAAAAAAATGTGTAACGTACCCAATTATCCATGTTAACAAGAAAGCAACAGAGAGACCATCAGAAGATTTTTCTCTGTAGTTAGTTATAAGTTGAGGTATCTCAGCAACCATCCAAACAATGACACTAATTACACCTAATGTCACAGAAGTTGTCTCTGTCACATTTCTCATAAGATTTTGTACCAGCTGCAAACAATACTGATTTCCAAGACACAATGAGGTGGAGTTACCAATGACTCCCATTGTGTCAAACAACTTCTATCTGCAATATAATCAAGGATTCAAGACTGATAAAAATGAAACATAACAGTTTCAGAATCACTTCAATTCTCAAAAAATTGAAACAAAACAGTTTCAGAATCACTTCAAGTCTCAAAAAGACACATATAACCAGAATATACCAAATCACAAGTGATTCATAACATGGCATAAGAAGCCAAAGGTGTTAAATACTTTATAATAAACTAGTATATCCTGTAATCAATCATGTCAGAAAGGAACATTTGAGTTTACCAGCTTTTGTTTCACAAAGTTCATACATAAGATAAACTTGCATTAGAATATTTTAATGGAATGTGGAGTGTAAGGGATGAATAAAGTAATGAGATAAAGAAAAACATGGGATAAAGTATTGAATGAGGTGGAAATCCATTTACATTATCTTACATTACATCCTTTTTGAAACAATTTCTAATATTGAAATCATCTATGATCCCACTCCACTCTATTCAATCTCTTTCCTTCAATTTCAACAGCCTAGTTTTCAAGTGAAAAGTAAAAAAAAAAAATTGTAAATTAAGTTACACAGGAACAATGTAGTTAAGATTATCCTAATAATACAATAATAAACTATGAAATTGTTAATCTGATGACTGAGAAAGATTAGTGATTATTATATTCATACTTTTCTCTTCAATCTTGGAGTTTTTAGCCAAAAGGGGTACATAAAAACTAAAACTTTAATTAGAATACAATGTATTCAAGGCCTAAAACAAAAACCACAGTAAGAATAGTCAAAAAATATATATAAAAATGAAATTCAAAAATAAAACACCAAAAGTACTACAGATAAAGAGGGTTTACTATGTACTTCAGGGGATTGAGGCAAGAAACATGTGATTTTTTGGTCGTTGAAAAAATTGAAAAGAGATTAATTTAATAAAAATTATGGTGGGTGTGAAATGCATGGAAAAGAAGATAAAAAGTTGTACCTTAGAGAGAAAATGAATGTGAAAGGGAAAGGGAAAGTGAAAATCAAAGGTTTACTGATGGTGGAAGAAAAAGAGTGACGCAAAGAGAGAGAAACTCACATGATAATAAAACGGCACACACTGAAATGTTGATTCTTTCGGTTACCACTCTTCACTTGAGTCAAGGCTTTTTAGGCTATATATGCGCTTGCAAACCTAACTTCCATTCATTGTGGAAAAAAAACAACCTAAGTGGAATTCGCATAGTACTACCTTCGGTCAAATTTTATAAGTGGTTTTAACGAAATCAATTTGTTGATTGTTTTTTTTTATAAGTAAATGTTAGTGGGGGTGGGAGAATATTAGTTTCTGGAATTTGAACCTTAGACCTCCTCCTTCTTGCAAATTTGTAACTCCTTCGTGTCCCTTACTTAGCTCGCCAATTGAGCTACCTTCTTGGGACCAATTTGTTGATTGTTTTACATTTTCTAGGAAGTATTTAATATTATTTTCCACTCACGTCATTCTTAATTATGATAACTTTTTACCTTTAACAAATGATTTATATTTATCTATGTAGAGTGATAAAGAGTTAAATGGTAAATTAGACAATACTTTTTATAAAATTTATACTATTTGTAACCAAAAAAATAAAATCTAAATTACTAATCATTTTCTTAAGAAGTGTGTTAAAACTTTAAACTACTTATAAAATGTGACGGAAGTAGTAGTACATCATTGTCAAATAAAAAACCTAACTTCTATACCGATAATATAATATAGCAGTACAATGTATCGTACAATGTATTCTACAATTAAATTTAACCATCAAGATTTGGTTTAGTGCAAGTAAATAGCTCATATGACGAGGTAAAGGATACAGAAGGAATGCACCAAAAGAGTGCAAGTAGGAGGTTCCAGATTCAAATCTGGAAAACTAACATTCTCACCTCCCCACTAACATTGCCTATAAAAAAACAGCAAGATTTGGTTTAGTGAAACATTGCATGATTTTTATTTAAGAGGTCTGGGGTTCAAATCAAAAATAATTTCATTCGTAAGTAATCAAAGAATCTGAATTTTTCCCCACCTTAGACTGAGACGCCACCTCTCACCCCCAAGTTTCTTTT
This sequence comes from Astragalus glycyphyllos, assembly GCA_963573325.1. Taxonomy (NCBI): domain Eukaryota; kingdom Viridiplantae; phylum Streptophyta; class Magnoliopsida; order Fabales; family Fabaceae; genus Astragalus; species Astragalus glycyphyllos. The sequence continues at coordinate 46,330,078 of OY754313.1, read as the reverse complement.
ATAAAGAAAAAAGATTTTAAAATTAGAGATAAACTCATTAATAATTCTCTTAAAAATAAACATCATTTTTTGTAATTAAGTTTCGGGCTGATTCTCAATCACAAGTTACCTTTTTTCCACAATTTACCATTTTGATAATCATTATATGAATATCGATTAATTAATATTATCTTTGACACGATATAAAGAGAATAGTCTAACATATTTTCTTTTTTGGGTTTTAATTTACTTTCCTTAAGTACTCTTTAACATTTGTACGTAGATTCATAAAATTTAAATATTTCCTTTTTTGACAATATTTCTGGTCAAAGAAAATTTAAATATTTAAAGATTGTCGGCAGAGTTAGCTAACTATTTATAGATTAATATTTTTATAGGGGAAATGAATAAAAGAGTGATTAAGAGTTTAGATACAAACTATATTTATGGGAAAATTCATCAAACCTTAGTTTTATACACTAAATCATGCCAAAATAAAAGTGAAAAATGAATTAAGAATAACGTTAAAACATAACCAAATTAATATACGCAAAAAAAAAATGCAACTAAATTATTATAAAATTAAATTTATGAGATGAAGAATCTTTTAGTCAACAATTGTGCTAGAAAAGAGATGGAAGATTAGCTACATAGTAGAGAATAATAAGACATTATCAAACCATGGGGTAGGAATGATGGCTCTTTACTAGACGTAATTTTAATTTATTATTTTATTATTGGGGGTAGAAATGACTACTGCCTTGATTCCCTTCTATCTTCCCTTAAAAGAATTTATTTAACCAAAATATATATTAAAATTTAAATTTATTTTTACATAACTTAATGTTTAAATCTAAATTTATGTATTAACACCATTCATTAAGCTTTATACTATTATTGTCAAAAAAATTAAGCTTTATACTATTAATTTCTCACTTTTTTCTAGATCACACACAAAATGTTTTATTCAAATCAACACTGTTGGTGTTCGTCAGTGCGAAGTTTGATCCTAAGTACGAACAAATATTAGTTTTTCGTTGAAAGTGTTGAGAAACTCCGTAGGTAGCCAGCAATACTCCGAAACAAAAAATATATTTTATTCAAAATCAAATTTCCTAGAACAATAAAATAAAAATAAAAAAACATGGGAATGCCCACCTTTCTACTAATCTTTCATTTATGGCATAATTAGGTTACCATTTCAGTCAGCATTAATTAAAATGTGATTGAGACATCCTAATTGGTAGTAGTACTATATGATTCCCCTATATTAGTGGTGGTGTCAATCTAATCGATATGCAAGTGAGGCGCCACGTGCCATGTAGTTGATGCATTTATTATTTTTTACATAAAAAAACCCTTCGATTGAACTACATCAGGTTTTAGGCTTGAGTGAGGATCGATCATGCTCCTTTGTATTTTTTTTGCCCGAATACTCCTTTGTATTATTAACTAGAAAAATTGACCTGTGTCATGCAATATGTCTATAGACTCATGCTATAATAGAATAACATATTTTGTAACTAAAAAAAACATGTTATCTTATTTCTTATCAAGTGCATATTATATATGATATTTTTTTATAGGCAAAGTGGTTAGAAATTAGTGTGTTAGTAGTTAGAGGGGAGGAGGGAGCGGGATTCGAACCCCGTACGCCTACATTTTCACCAACGATGTCCCTTTCACTCAACCACGTGAGCTGTCACATTTTATCTCTATCCAACCCTATATTATATCTTTCCTATATCTTATCCTGACCGGTGGCGGAGTTAACACGTTTTTTATGCGGGGCGAAATACAGAAGTAATATTTTATAAACAAAAGGAACTTGAAAAAAAGAGAACTAAAATGCAAATAATCCATAGTTTTGAGGGACCAAAAGTGAAAATAAATAATATGTGGAAAAAATGCCAAATTACCAAATTTGGAAGCCAAAAATATTCAAAAAGTAAAAAAAAAAAAAAAAGAACAAAATTACCATGTTTGGTTGGGCTAATAATAGACTACTAGACTTAAATAAATTGACTTTTTGTTCTTTTATCTCCTTATGCTGTTAAACTTAGTTGAAGTAACTAATAATATACTATTTAGAGTAACTAAATATAAAATACACTTACTTTTTCAAATACATATATTATTTTTTTGACGTAAAATACATGTATTATTTTTTGAGTAGGCAAGAGTATCCCATTGATACATATAAGCATCCGCCTATGCCACTGATTGATTCATAATGGTATATATCCATAGCAATTTATTAATTTTACTTCCGATTATGGCCATAGGAAGAAGTAACACTTTCTCGATGGAGTAAGTCACTTAACTGCACTTGTGATAAGTGTGTCTGTCAATTTGTTATCTACAAGATTCTACATACTAGTGGTGGTAGTTTTCAAAATTTGTGGGGCGGCAAGCACTACCCCAATGATAGACTACGCTGTGCCCCTGATCCTGACCATCAAACAAGTCCCAAATATTTACAGAAAACATTAACTCTTTAAAAAATTAATCTTTTTTACTAAGAAAAAATATTAAAAAAATTACTTTTTAAAGATAAATCTAAACTTGAAAAGATGTTTAATAGCATGGACTAAATGAGGACTTCTTTCACAATATTCTCACTTGTAGAATAGGCGCCATATGAAGGTAGCAGAAAAATAAGAACAGGCCCCAGTATTCTCATTGTTATCCAATAACCAAATGCAAGACACAATTTCACATAAACATTGAAAAGATGAATCATTGAATTACTATATTTGTTCAAAACTCGGTCATCTAATGACATAAATGAAAATAGAGAAATGGGGAAAAAAGGCTTAAGGTAGACAAAAAAAATCCATAAACCCATGAACAACGCCTTACCTACCTCCACTGTTGTAAAACATCGAAGCATGAGAATGAGATTAAGTTTGATGACCAATTCTTTTTAAGTGTCTTTCATTCAGCGACAAGAGAGGAAAAACAATGGCGAGAAATCAAAAGTCGAATATTGAAAATGGAATAAAACCATAGGGAAGGAGATTACCTATACCATGAAGAAGATGCAAACAGAGAGACAATGTTGCAGTGGTGGGGAGCGGTTGGGGTACAACCAAGTGTAGATAGCGACGGGAGATTTCGTGGTAGCAACTCGGCTAGGGCATTGCATTTCACAGTGTTGGAGAGGTGACACAAATTTGGGTACTTAGGTTAGGGCACAATGTAATGCAAGAAACGCTAGAGGAAATGAAATGAAGAGGGAACGAAATCTAAATTTTCAACTAGAATAGTTGGATTAATTTAACTTGTATCTATGAAAAGTATTATAACCGGTGTCAACTATATGTATAGGATATATTGACACCAGGTCCAAATCTCATCTGCTAAACCAAATAAATCCAGCGATACATAATATTTCATCAAAAACCTAAAAGAAATTGAAAAGCGGCACATGACGTGTTTAGTCATTATCCTCTTCACGCTTCTGCTCTGTATCATCTCCACTCATCGGACCATTCCATCGCCAATAGCTAATACCGCCATTGAAAGAATCTTATATGCTTACAATAAACTAGAATGAACACGATAAATTCTTTTAACTTCGGGCAATTCTAATTCTACCAGAACTGGAATTTGTTTGCAATATTAACTTTTGGGTTGAATTTATTTAAAGAATTGGTAAATCAAAAGTTCAATTCTATGTGGAGATGAAAATGTTTTGAAAAATGAACCGGACATTGAACCGTGAGCCCTCCGAGTCATGGTTCATTGGCTTAAAACCGCTTAAACCCGGACAAAACCGTTTTTGAACTGTTGAAATAACCGAACCGTATAAGGTGTGAGATCATGATTTAACTGGATCAACTGCTCCGATTGGTTCGATTTTTAAAACACTGATGACTACTTTTCCTCTGGTGACAAGATTTAGAGAATTAGAGCGCTCATTAGAATGGGGCCCAAGCAGCTAATAACAAATGACTAACAACATTCGACCTTGGAGATGGAGGATTGATTAGCAGCATTAAATTGAATTGTTTAGAACCTCACGAACAAGAATCACTGGAAGGGCTTACGGGAGAAGAATGACTTGATGAAAACGGAATCACGTTCATCGCTTTCCAACTTCTTTCAAGTTCTTGACGAAGCACCTTGAATCACTGGATTTATTTGGTTTAACGGATGAGATATGGCGTAAGATTTTTGATTTACACCTGGTGTTAATATGGGGTTACGGGAGAAGAATGACTTGTTGAAAATGGAATCACGTGCATCGATTTCCAACTTCTTTCAAGTTCTTGACGAAGCACCTTGAATCACTGGATTTTTGTTTAACGAATGACTTTTGATTTACACCTGGTGTTAATATATCATATCCCATATATATATATATATATATATATATATATATATATATATATATATATGACAACTCAAGTGAGAACACTTAGTTATGTGGTCGAGCACCCAAAGCATAACTACACGCCAAACCTCAAATCCCACACATTTGATTGGAATTAAGTTCCTTTATGGCAATAATCAAATCAACAACACGTCAAAAAAAAAAATAATCAAATCAAGCAAACAGTCAAAACCAATGAATATAATCATAAATGGCATAAACCAGTAAAAATGAACTGATTCAGTTATTGTCTTGTGAAAATTCATAGGTAAGAGTAACAGAAAAATTGAAGGGAAATTCAAAATTGGAGCATCAAACAAATACAAGTTGCTGGTCCTTATCAAACACCATTTTCCTGTTCTTTCTGCTCCTCTATGTTCAAAAGGACATCTCAGCTGCTATCACTCACCAGAGTCCATTTCTGCTTTATGCCCGTGTACATGTCTACATCAGCATGGTGGAGATTGCATGGCTGCAAAAAACATTCATTATTATCCAATGAATACAATTTTTTTGCACGTCTGAATCAGTTTTTGATTTTTACAATGTGAAATGTAAAAAAACCCCATGTCACAAAAAAAAGCTTTTGATAGACATATCAGCATTAGTGAAACCTTTAATCACTACAAAACCTTTAATCACTTATTCAAGTCCAAATTCTAGGAGAATGCAACTTTGTTTAGGATCATAGTATTTGAATTTTCTTTCTATTCTAAAGAACCAAAACTTCTTAAATAGTTAGAATATTGCAGAATTTAAACAATACTAGCCCAGGCTGAGTAGGAGACTATATATTTCTGACTTTGTGGCTCCTCTCAGGTTCCTAGCCAAATGAGACAGGGTCCAAATGTTCATTTCTATTTTTTTAAATAAAACTATGGTGTTCTGCAAATGATAGAGAATGGCAAGGGTGGCAACATGATTAGGATGCCTTGGGATGATTTTGCATGCTATTTTTGCTTTAAAAAAAAAGGAAAGGGTCCAATTCTTTCTTGCTTTTTACTTATATGAATAAAAACATGTCTACATTCAAGCTGGCAACTTTTGAAAACTCATAAAAGACATGCACAAACATATGGGGGTGCACACAAGCGCTCACATGTACAATTTTACAAAAGATGAGAGAGAGAGAGAGAGAGTGACCTGAGAATCATCATTTCTTTATATCAACATCTAAGCAAGACTTTGATGTTTGTACTTACTCTCCAGGCTTTTCGACGTCCCGTTGCGAAAATATAGATATTGCATTATAATCTAAAACTGGTTGAAGTAAACATACTTCTTCCATCCCCCTTTCTACTATGACTCAACAAAAATCTCATATTCTGTCCTTTTTTCTTTTGGTTAAAAATTGAAAATTTTGGGGTTATCATATATAAGTCCAATTTTTTTTCCTCTTGCTAATTAGGTAATGGGAATATATGCATGTCCATCTAAGAGAGGAAGGTTATCTTTGCTGATCCTACAATAATTTATCATATATACAATCTGTATGAAGAAAAGGATACAAAAGAATCAAGAAGGGTGCATCCTCCTGATTCTACAAGCCATGGTAGATTTGGAGCAATTCTTGACCAATCCAAGCTTCTCACTAGTATGCTACATAAAAGGAAAATTTATGTCATTTGAACATTGTTGAAACATGTAATATGATTGATAATAAGTAGATTCAAACTTGATATACAAAAGACTTAACACTAATCACTATTTATAGGAATACAACACCCCTAATCCTAATTAAATAGGAAAACTAGGTATCAAATCTCAGTAAATAGTAATAACTAGGTAATTTCGAAATGATTACAAGGAGACAATCTAAGATTATAAACTAATTAATCTTACGAGATAAACAACAATAATATCAAAGTATAGTAGTATACTCATATACTGAAATGCTTTGTTATATTCTAACAGTATGTTGACATAATTCCAAAACATTTTTGTATTTTAAAATGTAAAAGGCACAATATACTTAGACTTAAAGAGATAATGTAAATTTGACAGAATACCTTGCTACGTAAGTGGAATTCCCAACTACAGCAAAGAGAAACATCAGAGGATTGACGCCCTACATGTCGTAAAAGAGATTTAAATCTACCATATTCCTAAATTTTTCACTTGGTGGATAATTAATAATAAAAAACTTAAAAACATATAAATAATCATAGCTGTAATGGTTGGAGCTCTAACCTCAAAGTTACCCTTCCTCATCTGCAAATTGATGAAAATTATTATTAAGTCAATATCAACTATATAAAGAGAACAACACAAATCAATCCTGCTCAACATGTATGATCTACAAGTACGCCACATATTCCCCCCAGTAAATACCAAAAAAATGAATATATTTTTTTATTTGTATTGTCCCTGTCAAATGAAGAGTGCTAGCAACAAACTCTTTAACGCTTCTACAACACTTTCTGCACGATTAGTGGAAATCTGCTTGAGTCCCCTCACTTTCGAAATGATAACAAAAAACAGAAAATGGGACCCACACAATTTAGTTGGATCTATGTCAAATTCAACCAATCATAGAGAGAGCGTTTGAAAGTGTGTTGCTAGAACTTGTCTTGTAAATTGCGGAGAACATTGTTTCTTTTATCGATTTATACAACAATTTCCAAGTCTAAAATATGGGAGGTATGTGAGTGATGTGATGAATAAATCTGTATTGGTTTAAAACTTCAAATACGTGTGTATGTGTGCATGCAGGTTGGTGTGTATTCTTATCTCATGTAACAGAAGTACAGAACTTTATTAGAAGAATTTCTGGGACATGCTTCAAGAAACTACAATTCTCATCTAAGCAAATTAATACTTCAAGAAAATATTATTCACATTTAAACAAATTTGAGAAAGTCTTCCACCCATATATATAAATGTCATTGCCCAACCAAGATAAGTCCCAATGCCACTGTGCCCTTCAACATCATGTTCTGGCAACTGATAGCCAGTAACCTACAAATTACGAAATATGAAATGATGATAGCAGACCATTGGTCAAGAGAGTCTATGTTAGAAGGAATATTAGTAGCAATGAGCCTTAGAAGGCTATAAGAGAGGGTATTATTGTAATTACATAGCAAACAGAATGTATATAAACAGTGCTGTTAGCTGTTAGTTGGGCAGTTGAATTGTACAAACAAAATCTCATAGTTGCTGGACTTGAACCAGAGAATTGTGTAACTGTACCCCTTGATTCTTCAATAAAATTTCCTCTCTTTTACCAGTTGAATCTTTCAACTGGTATCAAAGCACGTTCGATCCAGAGGTTTTTCATGGTGCGACGAAAGAACGATTCAAGCTCAAACGCTATGGATCCACGCTTCGAAGAATTGGAAAAAAGAATGCAGGAGTTGGAGGTTCGCAATCAGCGTCATTTAATTTTGATGCATCAATCGAGCGCATGAAGGAAGAATTCATAGCGGCGATGTTACAGAAACAACCGGGTTCGACGGATCCGGGTGACCCGAAAAACAAAGAAAGGGAGAGGCCCGGCGTTAGCGGAGGATTCCACGACGGCGAGCGACGATTACGCAAGATTGACCTCCCAATCTTCAACGGCGACGACGCGCCAGGGTGGCTAAGCAAGATTGAGCGCTATTTTCAGGTTCGCAAGATCGACGAAGGGGAGAAAGTGGACGCGATGCTAATGGCTATGGAGGGTGAAGCGCTTTCCTGGATGCAGTGGTGGGAAGCGAGCAACGATGTTCACACGTGGAGCGGGCTCAAGGAGGCATTGCTCCGTCGTTTCCAACCCACCGTGGTAACAAACGCATTTGAATTGTTGATGAGTATGAAGCAAGATGGTACAGTGCGAGAATATTGCAAGAAATTTGAAACTGTTTCGAGCCACGTTAAAGTCCAAGACCAAGAATTGTTCTTGGGATTGTTCTCAAATGGACTGAGGGATGATATTAAGGCTGAGGTGAGGTTACAACGCCCCAGGGATTTGGCTGAAATGATGGACGTCGCGCTTCTGGCAGAAGAGAAATTGGGGACAAGTGGAAGGAATGGAGGTAGTAAGCAGTTTGGAGGAAAGAGTTATGGGGGATTCAAGAATTGGCGCTCTGAAAATCAGAGCAAGAGCAACACAGACACTGTTTCCTCAACCAAGAACAGTGAAAATGGTAAGGGAGGCAAACCAGTTAGCACCAAATCTGTGGGAGGTGATGAGATCGAAGAAAGGCGCAAGAAGGGCCTTTGCTTCACCTGTGAAGAAAAGTATGTACCAGGGCATGTGTGCAAGAACAGGGTATTGAAACTACTGTACATTGAAGAAGCTCCTGAGGGTAATGAGAAACACGACTCTGATGAAGAAGAGATAGTGTGGGAATCCACTATCAAGAGCCTTCACCTCTATAGTCTGGTTGGTCTAAGTTCCAAAGGATCATTCATGATCAAGGGAACACTAGGGGGAAGGGAGGTAATTGTGTTGATAGATTGTGGTGCCACTCACAACTTCATCTCCATGAAGATAGTTGCTGCATATAACTTGGTGGTGGAAGACACTCCACCATACTGGGTAAAGATTGGCAACGGGCAAAGGATATTGACCAGAGGTGTGTGCAGGGGCGTAGAACTATCCTTGCAAGGGTTGTTGGTTAAAACAGACTGTTTTGTATTCCCTCTTGATGGAGAAGACTTGGTGCTGGGCATAGATTGGTTAGAAAAGTTGGGAAACATTAAGGCCAACTTCAAGGACATGACATTGAAGGTGAAGATGGGCAAGGAGACATTCTGTTTGAAGGGGGATCCCTCTCTATCAAAGAAGGAAGCAACTGCCAAGGAGATTGTGATGGAGTTGCAGCAGCATGAGGAGGCATACCTGGTGGAGTGCAGGGCTATGGAAATGACAGAACCAACTCTGGTGACACCATTGCCACAGGTGATTGAGAAGGTACTCACTGAATTTTCCTCTATTTTTGAAGAAACTGGGGAATTACCCCCCGAGAGGGACATTGACCATGCCATAGTTCTTAAGGAAGGAGCCAACATCCCCAACCTTAGACCCTATAGATACCCCCACTACCAAAAAAACGAGATTGAGAAGCTGGTTAAGGATATGCTTAAGGCAGGGATCATCAGACCAAGCACTAGTCCCTACTCTAGTCCCATCATATTGGTCAAAAAGAAGGATGGAAGTTGGCGATTTTGCGTGGATTATAGGGCTCTAAATAAGCTCACAATCCCAAATAAGTTCCCTATACCCCTAATTGATGAATTGCTAGATGAACTCACTGGTGCTGTAGTGTTCACCAAGTTGGATTTAAAGGCAGGATATCACCAAATCAGGATGAAGGCTGAGGATGTTCCTAAAACTGCCTTTAGGACACATGAGGGGCATTATGAGTACTTGGTAATGCCCTTTGGGCTAACCAATGCGCCATCAACCTTTCAAGCTCTAATGAATGAAGTACTTAAGCCATTTCTAAGGAAATTTGCCTTAGTTTTTTTTGATGACATTCTGATCTACAGCAGAGATATGAATGCCCATGCTAAACATCTGGAAACCGTGTTTCAAGCCTTAAAACAGAATAACCTAGTCGTCAACAGGAAGAAGTGTGACTTTGCTACGGGATGTGTTGAATACTTGGGACATGTGGTATCTGCTCAAGGAGTCTCTGCTGATCCAAATAAAATCTCTGCCATGACACAATGGCCAACACCAAAGGATCTAAAAGGGTTGAGAGGGTTCCTTGGCTTGACAGGATACTATAGAAGGTTTGTGAAAGGGTATGGTATAATTGCGAGGCCATTGACTGAGCTCTTAAAAAACGAAAAGTTCTGCTGGAATGAGATGGCAAATGCTGCATTTGAAGAATTAAAACAACTGATGACTAGCCTTCCAGTGCTAGTAATGCCAGACTTTACCAAGCAGTTTGTAATAGAAACGGATGCCTCTAGCAAAGGGGTGGGAGCAGTACTGATGCAAGAAGAGAAACCAGTGGCATACTTCAGCCAGAAACTTTCAATTCGTGCCCAGCAGAAATCTGCCTATGAAAGAGAACTGATGGCCATAGTTTTAGCTATACAAAAGTGGAGACACTACCTTCTTGGCCAACATTTTGTAGTAAGGACTGATCAGCAAAGCTTGCAATTTCTTACCGAACAGAATATGTTGGGAGGGGAACAAATCAAATGGACTTCCAAGTTGCTAGGATTTGACTTTGAAGTGCAATACAAACCTGGTTGTGCAAACAGAGTGGCTGATGCACTCTCAAGACAAATGATGTTTGCTGCTGTATCCAAGGTAACATTGCCAGAGTGGTCTGATTGGGAAGATGAGATTAAGAACTCTAGTGAATTGCAGGAACTGATGCAAAGGGTGGTACTGCAACCTGCAGAGCAGCAGAAATTCTCCATAAAAATGGCTTCGTGTACAAGGGACAAGGACTAGTGTTACCTAGAAAATTCTCACGAATTCCAACTATCCTAGCTGAGTTCCACAGTTCTTTGCAGGGTGGGCATTCAGGATTTTTCAGAACATTCAAAAGAATTGCTGGTGTGTTTTATTGGAGCGGTATGAAGCATGACATCAAGACTTACATTGAGCAATGTCAACAGTGCCAGCAGAGCAAGGTTGAGACATTGGCACCAGCTGGTTTACTGCAACCTATACCCATCCCTACAAAGGTATGGACTGAAATCTCTATGGATTTCATTGGAGGCCTCCCTAGAGTGGACAAACAAGACACTATACTAGTGGTGGTGGATAGACTCACCAAATATGCCCATTTTCTACTCCTAGGGCACCCTTATACAGCCAGTGAAGTGGCTAGTAGTTTCATCAGCAACATAGTGAAACTGCATGGGTTCCCTGAATCAATAATCTCTGACAGAGACAGGGTCTTTCTCAGTAATTTTTGGAAGGCAATGTTCAAACAAGCTGGCACAAAGCTCAAGTATAGCACTGCATTTCACCCTCAAACAGATGGGCAGACAGAAGTCACCAATAGGTGCTTGGAGATCTACCTCAGATGCTTTGTAGGTGATCACCCTCGCTCTTGGCCAAGGTGGCTATGTTGAGCAGAGTTATGGTTCAACACAAATTACAATGCCTCTATTGGCATGACTCCCTACAAAGCTCTTTATGGCAGGGACCCTAGCCCAATTATTAAGGGGCCTTCCATACCTTCCACAGTGGAAGAAGTGAATCAACAGTATGATAACAGAGACACTTTATTGGGACAACTACACCAGAATCTGGTGCAAGCACAACAGAGAATGAAAAAACAAGCAGACAAACACAGAAGAAAACTGGTACTGGATGTTGGAGATTGGGTCTATTTGAAAGCCACTCCATATAGATGGAAGTCCCTAGCTAGCAGAAGGAATGAGAAGTTGAGTCCTCGTTTTTATGGCCCTTACAAGGTACTAGAGAAGATTGGCTCAGTAGCATACAGGCTGGAACTCCCTGCAGACTGCAAAATACACCCTGTATTTCACGTGAGTAAGCTCAAGAGAGCTGTTCCAGGCAGCTACAGACCTCAACAATTGCCTACTGCATTGACTGAGAAAGGCATCCTACAGCCAGAGCTGGAGGAGGTGTTGGATCTACGATACACTGCTAAAGGAGTGGCTGAGGTATTAGTGAAATGGAGGAACTTACCCTCCTGTGAAAACTCATGGGAAGTAGCAGACAAAGTGCAGAAAGCTTTCCCCTCTTTTCCCCTTGAGGACAAGGTGAAACTCTTAGGAGGGGGTATTGATAGCAGACCATTGGTCAAGAGAGTCTATGTTAGAAGGAATATTAGTAGCAATGAGCCTTAGAAGGCTATAAGAGAGGGTATTATTGTAATTACATAGCAAACAGAATGTATATAAACAGTGCTGTTAGCTGTTAGTTGGGCAGTTGAATTGTACAAACAAAATCTCATAGTTGCTGGACTTGAACCAGAGAATTGTGTAACTGTACCCCTTGATTCTTCAATAAAATTTCCTCTCTTTTACCAGTTGAATCTTTCAAATGATGGTTAAAGTTGAATCATTAGTCATCCACAAATTATTTCCTTTCTAGCCCATGATTTTCTAATGTCAACACACACATTGATTCCAATAAATATAACCAAACTGTCTCACATCAATATGACCTGAGAAAATGGTGGCTTCTATCCCTCACCGGTGTAGCAGTTAAAATTGACTGCTGGATTTAGTATAAAATATTAAGAATGGTTTAGAATTCATTATGGTTGATATAATCTCAACCATTTATAGCATTTTATATTATATCTTATGGTCAATTTGAGTGGTACACCGGTGAGAGAGTTAATTGATCACTCACTTTAGAAGGCACCCAAGAAAATAAATAAATTTGCACCTAATTATGTTATTTATAATTTATGGGATGCATTACCTGAAAAAGCTTCCGGCCAACATAAATCACAAATTCTTTTCTAGGCTTTGAGACCAAAGAATGATATCTTGTATCTTGTGACTGGAGCAGATTTAAGGCACCAAGAAAAGTTAATGCTGACACCTGAAAAGGCTAAATATGATTAGATTTCAGTGCTAGGAGTGTCATAGTTATATATATGACTATAGTAGAAAAGTTTACCAAACAAAGAGTATTCTTGATCTTTAAATGTGGTGCAGATTGTGTAAAGACAGATGAAGTAAGCAAGGGCACTTCTAGAGGGTTCAAATTATGAGTTGTTAAGCTTTGGGATAAGAGAGATTCTGTTCTGGTAGTACGACTTGTAGATAGATATCTTGCTGACCTATTGAATTCCAAAGAAGAGTTATAAGAACTCTGTGCTTTGACATATAATTTTCTGAAATCATATATGCTATACAAGACGATAGAAGAAAGCTAAGTCTTGGTGAAATATAAAAAGGAAAGATAACAAAAGTGCACATATTTGAGAGAAGCTGAAAAGTTAAATCAACAGAAACATTAGAGATTATGGCGCTATTTGTGCTTTTTTTACTGCAAAAGCTCACTCCATTTCATTTAAAATCACATGCGACATACTTGTAGGGATATCAAAATAAAGTTGAGGACTAGCTTTCGCCTTCGCTAACTTATGAGCAATCATATTAACATTACTCCTAATAAACTCCACATGATAGCTCTGACAAAACAAAAAAGTTGCTCCTTAAAATCAGATATTTGTACTTGATCATGCGATAAAAACATATATTCAAAAAAATGAAATTATCTTTTGGGTGTTGTTGGCGTTTGACAACTGTGTTTTTACATATTCCCCAGTCGTAAGTCTCACGTATTAATCTATTGTTTTTTGCAAATTACCATTACTGCACGAGTTTCAACAATTCCTTCTTTCTTTCAATAAGTAGAGACATAAAGAACCTACTCCCTCCGTTACAGAATCTAAGCAAAAACTGGTCAACAGAAATTGGTGTATCTGGTTCAAAATTTGGACGAGATACATCAATTTCTCTTAACCAGTTTTTGCTTATATTCTGTAACAGAGTAGTAACTGAGAAAAACTGATCCAAAGAATTAAGTAGGGTTGACACCAGACACCAAACTCAAGTTTCCCGATAAGAGCAACCCCATTGCAGGGCTCGTAGCATGTCCCTTAACTAATAGTTGAAGTCTCTTATTTATTTTACCATTGGACTTCCTCTATGTGGCGTATGTTGTCCCTTAAATTTAGTGAATGTCTCTTAGATAAGGGACTTTGTCGGGAGGTTTCTTATCAACTTTAACACATCAATCAACTCTCTAACAAATTTTATAGTGTGTTGTGCAGGGCCACCTGAGGGACTCGCCTTAAAGAACCAAACATTGGAGAAAATTCATCATGTATTGCTAAAAAATGACGTCACATGGGGGACTACTTTAAGAAACCCAAAGGTATCTTTGGGAGAGGGTTTTGGGAGGGGAGGAGAGGGGAGGACTTAATTTTCTTTTCTAAATTATGTAAGCTATAAAATGTTTCTAAAAACAAATAAAGTGTAATTGAAATGTTAGACAATCATATATCATGTTAATCTTTCAATTTTTTTAAAATCACAAATATATATTGAAATATAGAGTTAGCCCTCCAAAACCCTCTCCCAAACGTACCCAAAGTAAATTATTAAGAGACCCTCGTTGGAGATGCTGTAAGTGGAAAATCACTGTTTTCATTAACCTCAGATTATTTGATGAAACCAATCCAAAGCTTTCAAATGTTTACTTACATAGAGGAAATCAGAAAAAAATGTGTGCCTAACATACCAAGATCCTGACAGAAAAGCTACACCAGAAAATGGCATCATGCAAAAATTTTAATTAGAAAGACTAATTACTTGTAGTATGGTTGATTTCTAACAATATTCTTGTCAGTAAGTGCTGGCAGAGGAATTGGAAGACTCAAATAATTTCTGGTTCTCGGATTGGCGCCATTGGCATTTTCCACTCCACCCTTGTTTTGTCCAGCCTCTTTTAGTGAGTCAATCTGCCCATTTAAAAACCTTTTAATATTTTAAGTAAATAACTCAATAATACCAGAGTAAAAATGTCAGCTTGATGTTTTTCCTTGGGGATAATTCACATAGTAATAAGATTATAATTATATTCTATCCACACAAAGATAGTCCATATGTGAAACATGCTTAAGTAAAAAACACAGCAAAGGAACTTTTGAATGGTACTACACTCTTAGTCTTATCCCAATAGCTTGTTCAACAGCGGCACAGCCAGATACACATGTTGCTTCCATGCATTTGGAATGCAATGTAAGACACTGCCCCCGAGTTCAGCACGCCAACAGATTATTTCCTATTGAACTTGAGATTCCAATTTTGTCCCCAAGTAAATAGAAATCCGGTAATTATATACTTTTTAATGGAACAGAATTTGTCTGGAGTCCATTCTTAGGGCAGTTAGCTTCACCTCAAATAAATAAAAAAACTTGTATTTTCCCATTAATTGCATACTTAAATATTTACATAGAATAACTTCACAAATATTTCCTATCATGAAATAGCAATACTCATGACCAAACATATAACAGTATGTCAAAAAACTTCACATACAACATGAAGTATAGGAGATTTCACCTTGAACTGTCTTTTGTAAAGTTGAGGATATATATGTCTGTAGTAAATGGCTTGTGAACAAACTGAAAGAGTTATAATGGTATACAACTGCACATTAAACAGCGGGAAATAGGTCACTCATCTAGCCAAGACTGGAAAAGTAAGATAACATTAAGGTATTAGAACACCTCAATCGTCAACTAGATTCTTACCACTGCCGTATATAGTTGAGTTTGAAGCTGCATAAACAAGAAAAAAAATAAATCCACTAAGTATAACCTTATTGTTAATTAAAGTATTTATGAATTCTATATAGTCGAAATACATATTGGGCTAATAAAGCTTCTACTGTCTAATTCCAGACTTGAGATCAGTTAGCATATTGCTTCATATAAGCCTTAATAGGGTCAGGAGCGACGCATCCGACACAAAACAATATTGCACCAATCTTTCTTTTAAGAAACTACTACAAGTTCCACATAAATGCCATTCAGAAAATGCGCAAAACAATAATCCTGATACTTCCAACAATACCCATCCAAGAAAAGTGAAAATAATTTCATTTTCAGTATTTGAGTTGGACCTAACTCATCTTTACAGAACCGACTTGAAAGGTGAGGCATGTCTCCCACTTATAAACAAATTTTCAAACTATATCACATCTGATATGCGTGACTCTGAATACACCCGCCTCACGCTGTCTTAGTATTAGGGCTGGATCTAATTCATTCTTACAAAAATGACCTGTAAGATGAGGGATGTCTTCCAATTATAGTACCGGCACATCGTATACTAAGCCTATTTTCTATGTATAAATATACAATGTGTATATTTATGCACATGGAGACTAAGTAAGGAGTAAACGACATGTTAGTGTATATAAGAGGACTTTGGGCTTACCAACATGTTGTGGCACAAGTGGTAGATACTTGGGTCCCTTAACCATTTGGTCATGGGTTCGATCATTGGCTAGTGTGTATGAAAAAACATTTGTTGGGAGAGGTCAACCTCTTAACTGGAACTCCGATACCTCGAAAGATTAGTCTCCACAGTCGCCGTAGAGGATACCTTGGTTTACCAAAAAAAAGAGGACTTTGGGCTTGGACCTAAGCCTAGCAATTAAGTTGAATAATTTAGGAAGGTAGAGAAGAGTTGAATGACATGGCAAGTTGTTAGAATATGCAATAGAATATAGGGAGAAGATGGTCGACAGTGCGGGCAATGAACAACTATTTGATTAGGATCCTTATAGGTTTGGATGAGATGAGAGAGTGTCATCTTCTCTTAGAAGCATTAGCTCTGGGATTACATTACATTACAGGGGTCCCAAAAGGATAGCTCCATTGGTTGAGTGAAAGGGACATCGTTGGTAGAATATCGTAGGCGTACGGGGTTCGAACCCTGCTCCCCCCCTCCTCTCCAACAACTAACACACTAATTTCTAACCATTTTGCCTATAAAAAAACATTACAGGGGTCATCTTCTGTAATAGGGTTGTCAAGGAGTAGGAGGAAAATTCATTATTTTTCAAGTAATATTTCCACTTCAGAATCTAAGGTTAACAAAAAAAAGGCATCATCAAAATTTAAAAGACCAATAAATTCATTTGAGTTATGAATTGACTTATTTGGCAAATAATGTTCATTTGTCATGTCCCTTATATTTTGTTTACGTGTGATGTGAATGCTAATAACAAAGTAAAGAAAGAACATTTTTCAAAGATTAGTCTCAGAAAAGTTACTTTATTCTTGAAGAAACAATAGAAATACTTACAGTTTTAGGCTCCAGCAAACACCCAAAGAGGTTGAACAGATCTCTGCAAATTATAACAAAATGAATCAAAATGTTGGATGGTCAAAACTTCATGCAGATATAAAAAAAAAAATCAAACATATTATTAATGGAATTAAAATATACTATTACCAGAATTAATTCCCTAGTAATATAATCTAATAATCTAATAGGTTACAATTGGTATCAAAGCATCGACCAACGGACCTGGTGCTTCAATGGAGTCTGAACTCGATTTAGGGTTTTGAGTGGTTGGGAATAGGAAGTTGATGCTAAAATAGAAATGGCACATAAGAATATTGGACTCGGTGAATTGGAGAAGGAAAACCGTAAATCTCAGCCTCACTGCCAACAACCTCAGATGTTTCGAGGTGGTTCGCTTTCAGTTTCATTTTCTCCATTGCTGCCAAAATCATCACCGTCCGTCAATCACACTTCTGTTTTCTTCAGTTTGGTCACGGAAGTCTCCGGCGATGATTGATTTTCCGACGACGGAACCACCACCTGGATGGGCCTCTTCAGTAATTTGGGCTTTGTCAGCGGTTGGGCCTTTGTACTGCTGAAGGGAAAGGGCCATACTTCGTACAACCCGCTCTACTCACTAGACACTCTCGATCCTCAAATATTTTCAAAATACCTTTACGTGAAACGCGCTTCCAAACATCTCACGCTGATTTTTAATAGATTTAGTTCTGAACCTGTTAAAAATCTTACAAATGGGGCTGTCTGCTTGGTTCGAAACTAAACTTTCGAACCAATTCGAAAGTTTAGTTCCGAACCTTCGTAATCCTAAGAATTAGCACTAATAGCGATTGAGAATGACATTTTGGAGACAGTACAATATGAAGACCTGGTTGATGAATTTACTTCAAAAAGTGTCAGAAGGATGACTCTTTAAGTAGCCGGAATATTGATATTAGTTTAAAATTGTATCCAAATGCTATTTACAATTTAAATAACGAAGTTTGTGTTTTTGATAATTTATTTAATAAAAGTATAACTAGGGCTCATTTTTAAAATTTGCATCGGGCCTCCAAATTGTTTGGGGCGATCTCAGTTCCTTCCCATGTTGCCATATCATTTGTTTTGCCTTCAAGCTGCCCATGTTCATAATACTTACAAATGAAGAGGGTATTGCCATTTATTTCTCAAATATATAGTATAATTACAAATTACGTTAATGTAATCCACTTGAATACACTTCTTTCTCAAAAATAGCACTATATTTAATTTACATTCAATTAACTGCTTCACTTCATACTATCTCAAAGTAAGAATGCTATTCTTTTTCATACAATCTCTATTTTAATTAGTTCCATCATTATCGTCCACTTTTATAAGCTGAACTTCCAAAATTATCATTGACAATTGAGTACTGATATCATAGCAACTCCAAACTAATTGAATCCTATCTGAGAACGATGTTAATGCACCATACTGGTACCTGTGCGTACCTTTGCGTACGCACGTGTATATTACTAGTTTCTACAATTGAAGGGCACTATAGTTACAGATGTTTTGGCATGTTCATGGTTAAATGCACTTAGCCAATATTCTAGCTTCGAAACCGCATCCTATTCGACATGTACCATCCAGGTTTCTTCGGGAAAGTGGGTATGCGATACTTTCACAAGCTTCGCAATAAGTTCTATTGCGCCATTGTTAACATTGATAAGCTCTGGTCTCCGGTTCCTGAAAACATGAAAGACAAGGCTTCCAAATCGAAGGACACTGTTCCTTTGGTCGATGTCACACAACTTAACCACCCTTTAGTTGTTAAGGCTAAGCTTATTTCCAAGATTGCTGAGAAGAAGATTAAGGAAGCTGGTGGTGCTGTTGTTGTTACCGCTTAGGTTTTTAAGTTTTGTTCCTTTCTTTCGATTTTCAAGTTATTTGTTTCCATACATTATTCCAAGGGGGGGTGGGGTGGGGTTGGGTTATGTTATATTTTGGTTACAAAAAAAAGGGAGATCTTTGTTCACCTCTCAACACAATAAGCTAGGGGTTAATGACTTAACTTGCAAGAATATTGTTAGGAATGCACGACTCCCATTCCAAAAGGCTTTAATGCTCAGATACACTGCATTTGCTCCCACTCTCACGCATTACTACATACATACATGGTTATTTTGCATAGGAAAATGATTGATAAGGGTCTTATTGATGTTCCTTTGGTTTTACTCAAATGGAAGACTTCACTTCCTTGAGGGTATTGTGATAGGAAACAAATATTGGAATCAATTATGCTATTTGCTAGTAGGTTTATTTCTATTTTTGGATGAATTAAATGTTTACTCCTTGCAAATATGTGTTTGATCCAGTTTAGTTCCCGTAAAAAGTAATATTTTGTGTTTCGTCCTTGCAAATATTTGTTTTATCCAGTTTATTCTTTGTAAAAATAAAATTTTATTTTTTGTCCCTGCAAATACACGTTTAACAAGTTTGGTCCTTGTGATATGTAAATTATTTGAGTTTAATCCCCTTTCCCACTCGTATTGTAGGGACTAAAATAAAGTATTTTACATATTAGAATGATCAAACTAGATAAAACACACATTTGTAATAGTAAAAATAAAAATTTTAATTTTACAGGGACAAAACTAGGTAAGACATATATTTGCAAGGATAAAACAACTTTATTTTTATCGAGACTAAACTGGATCAAACACATATATTATAGGAACAAAACATATAAATCTTTATACTTTTAGTTATCATTCACTTTTGGTGAGGTGTTAATTGTGATAGGGATCTAGAATACTCTCATGAATCTTAATAATTGCTCATGCATGCATGCTTATATATTAGCCATGTGGTTCAATGAAGGAAGCAACTAACATATTATATCAATATTCTCTCTGAAAACTCTCTCATATATATCTCTCTATTAGGGTCCGGTTGGTAGAAGAGAGAGAAAAGGAGAGTGACTTTCTATTGTTTGGTTTAGAAGTGAAATGAGATAAAGATAGAGTGAATTAGCTTAGTACTATTTTACCACTAAATGTGTGTTTGATAAAAGAGAAAGAAATGAGAGAGAGGAAGCGAAGAGAGAAAGAGATAAGAGAGTCTGCCAGTATTTTACCAAAACGCCTCTATCATACCAAAACGCCTCTGATTTGTTTCTGCCAGTATTTTACTTAAAAATCATTATGTACTTAAAGTTTAATTCACGTAGTAGCGTTCCGAAACTCGGGGTGTTACATTATGTACCAAGTGATATTAGAGATTTAAATACAACAACAGAAAATACAAAAATAAACAAGAATAATTTTGAATTGAATTACACTAGAATAATTAACAGCCAAAGAAAAAAAAATGTATAATTTACCCAATTATCCATGTCAACAAGAAAGCAACAGAGAGACCCTCAGCAGATTTTTCTCTATAGTTTGTTATAAGTTGAGGTATATCAGCAACCATCCAAACAATGACACTAATTACACCTAATGTCACAGAAGTTGTCTCTGTCACATTATTGCTCATTAGATTTTGAACCAACTTCAAACAATGTTGATTGCCAAGACACAATGAAGTGGAGTTAGCATTTACTTCCATTGTAACAAAGAACTTCTATCTGCAATATAATTTATAATTCAAGACTGCAAAAAAATGAAAACAAATCAGTTGTAAAATCACTTCAAGTCTCAATAACACACATTAAGAATAGTCAAAAAAAATATAAAAAACTAAATACAAAAATAAAACCCAAAAAGTATTGTAGATAAATAGGGTTTACTAAGTTCAACGATTGAGGCGAGAAGCATGTGAGTTTTTTTTACCAAAGTATGTGA
This sequence comes from Astragalus glycyphyllos, assembly GCA_963573325.1. Lineage (NCBI taxonomy): Eukaryota > Viridiplantae > Streptophyta > Magnoliopsida > Fabales > Fabaceae > Astragalus > Astragalus glycyphyllos. The sequence continues at coordinate 46,309,147 of OY754313.1, read as the reverse complement.
TTTTTGGTCGTTGAAAGAAATGAAAAGACATTAATTTAACAAAAAAGTATGGTGAGTGAAATGCATGCAAAAAAAGATAAGAAATTATACCTTAGACAGAAAATGAGTGTGAAAGTGAAACTCAACGGTTTACTTACGTTTGATGCTGGAGAGAAAAAGAGTGACACACTGAAATGTTGATTCTTTTTGCGACTTGTGAGTATATATTCTACTACTTTCGACTTATTTATAAACAAAAATAAATTTCTTAGATTCATTAAATAACCGATGTATTTAGACTATAATATAGACCAGATACATGAGTTATTCAATGAATCTAAAAAATGCTTTTTTGTTTATAATATGCACCTATGTAAATAAGTTTGACGCCGATTCTCAATCACAATTTACCATTTTGATATAATCTTTATATGAATATTGATTAATTAGTATTTTTTTAACACTATATAAAGAGCATAGCCTAACATAATTAATTTCTGAGTCTTAATTTGCTTTCCTTAATAACTCTTTAATATTTGTAAATTTAGAAATTTAAATATTTAGAGATTCCCTTCGATCTTCCCTTAAAAGAATTCATTTATTTGAAATTTAAATTTGAATATAAATTACTCCTTTTTTGGCTCACTTTTAATTTAAATTATTCTTACCTAATTTAAAAGTTTAAATTAAACTTATCTATTAACACTATTAGTTTTTCTTTGGTATAAATCGGGTATCTTCTGCACGCAACTGTAGATACTAATCCTTTGAGTTGCGTAGGACCACGATGGGCGGCAAAGCTCTCCCTCAAGAGAATTAACACTACTGAATGCCCAAGACTGGATTCGAACCCAGGAGGACCTTGGTTAAGCTGGAAGAGACCATTGTCAACTTAACCAAGGTCCTTGTGAAATTTTATTCAAGTTAGAGTCCAGTTTCGTTTAGTTTGGTCACGTATTGAATGAGTTATTCAAGAAACAAGAAATTGAGGTGTTCTAAAAGACATTCATAGTGTTCTTCAGTTTTTTTGTGTTTTTGTTTTGAATGACCAAACTCAAACATATCATACCAATTGAACGACTAAATTGAAACATATCAAACATAAAGGACCACTTTGACACAGATTTGAAACATAAGTGACCAAAATGAAAAAAATATAAATGACTAAATTGAAACTTTGGTCAAAGATAAATGATCAAAAATACAATTTAGTCTATTTTTTAATGGTGTAAATATTGGTTGTAATGATGTTCAATTGAGGGAGTACAATATGCTGAAAAATCTTTTTTTTTCTAGAAAAAGTGAATTTGTAGCACATTTTAAAAAATGCCAATGGTATAGGTAGCGCTTCCCTAAAAAGCGCTAGTGATTCTCGACCATTAGTAGCGCTTTTTACGCGCTATTATTGTTGGACATCCTTTAACAGTGGGATAATCAGTAGCGCTTGTAAACACTACTAAAGACAAAAAAAAAACGCTACTGATTCACTCTTATGATGTAGTGAATATTAGATGTATCTCATTCTTTCATCCCATGCATATGTTCTTGTACCTTGACTTTCTTGTAATCCTTCTATGTCCAATGTTTCAGGTTTTTACCACCTACCATCATGCAAGTTATCGACATATGAGTTAATATAATTCTCCAGTTTCATACATTTTGTATTCCCATGAAAACATTGGATCTGGACGTATGATTCAATGGTGTGCTTCCAGTGGCGTATTTAAGACTCTCAGTTAGGGCGTGCAAAATAATTTAAACACACACATTGCTATAAATATAATAAAAGAGGAAGAGAAGAAAGAAGAACTTACTCGAGAAGGAGGAAGCGCACGGATAGAGAAAATTAGAAATGTATAAGAATGTACATAATTGTGTGAATATGGTGTATTAGATAGGTGCAAAACTAGGAATTGTGATGCAAACAAATATTTTCTGGGTGTGCAAAATATTTTTTAATAGGATATTAGTACTAATATTATTTTTTAATAGGAGTATTAGTACTAATACTATTTTTTCAGGGTGGTCGGTTGACCACCCTGAATTACAAGTAGATCCGCCCCTGTGTACTTCTAACTGGTTTTTATACTACTTCAACCTCAATTTGCTAATTTATCAATAATGATATTCAGACAAAAAAACTAGACAAAACCAGCCAAAAATACGGTGGGACCCACATTTTGTTATTTTTTAAAAAAACTAAAACAATAAACAACTCTCTCTCAGCTCACGTGTGGTTTTGAAAAGTGAAATGATATTTTAGAACTATTAAAAGAAACAATCAGGCAAAAGTGAAAAGAAAATGAAATTGGCCAAAAAGTAAAACACGAGCTCCCTCCCTCCCACAGTCTCTCCTCCGTCCCTCAACCTTTGCTGTCACCCTGACTCTTCCCGACCGCCGCCGTAAATACCACTATAAAAAACGCGGATCTTCTTTTGTCACGCCGTTCCAGCGAAAAAGAAAAACACTTTCCTCCGTCAGTCTCTCCTCCGTCGACGACCAGTCTACTCTACTCCGACGAACTCCACCGTTTTCTCCACCGCAACCAGAAGCTTCTCCTAGTCAGGTAATTTATAATATTTTCCTTAATTTATCCCTATCGCTAATTGTAGAAACCCTAATGCTATGTTTGGTTGATGAGAAAGTGGAAGGAAAGATTGGAAAGGAAGAGAAAGTTTTTCAGAATGCGTGCTTTCCATTGTTTGGTTAACACAAGAAAGTGGAGGGAGTGATTAAAATTTGTGGGCTCCACCACAAAAAATAATCCACTTTCAACTCTATTTTCACTCAAATCAAACAACTAAAAAATTATCTCACTTTCCACTTACTTTCTACCCACTTTCATTCCTTCAACAATCTTTCCTTTCACTTTCTTTCCTCTCAACATCCAAACACACCCTAAATGTCCCCAGCTTGGTTGGGGAAGATTAAGTTGGTTTTGCTTTATTTTACTAAGATAGTTTCAGATATTTCATAGCCATATGCTTGATTTTGCAAAAGTTGGTTAGTTGGTGTTGACATTTGGCTATCTGATTAAAAGTGACGAAGTAGATGTCACAGTAGAAAACATTGACTTGGCCTAACTTCAACTATCCTATTTAGCACTGAAATAGTGCCCCCTTGTTCTTTTACAGTTAGATTGAAAGAAATAAATGTGAAATAGCAGATTGGTTTATGGCTTTGAAAAATTGGTTAATTGGGGTAGTAATGTGGCTATCTGGTTCAAATGGATTATGTACATGTCACACCAGAAGCATTTTAGTTATACTTAAATTTATTGTCCTGTTTAGCAGTTAAATGGATCCCTCATGCTGTTTGACAGTGAGTTAACATAATTTTATAAAGTTGACATAAGAGACTACCTATTATTGATATTCTGCATATTTCGGCATACACATTTCGATTTTCATATAAGACATACATAATTGGATTTTATTGTGCAGTATTGTTGTGACGCGGACATCTAAAAGTTCATGGAAGGTGGTGATACATTCTTTGAGGGTGGTAGTGCTGATGCTGAAGGTATAACAGTTGACAACTCCAACGATGACTATGCACGTTGGGTGCCTGCAATCGGGATGTGTTTTGCTTCATTAGATGAGGGGATATCATATTATGGTGAGTATGCTTTAAAAAAATGTTTTGGATGGAAAATTAGAACATCAGTAAAGGGAAAGGATGGGGCAATCAACTACAGAATTCTTTCATGCTCAAGAGAGGGGTCTAGTGCGCAAATGTCAAAAATTCCATGTTCATTGAAGACACTTCCGACTAGGGTTAGCAATTGTCCTGCCAAGATATGTTTCAAGTTAGAAACAGATGGAGTATGGTATATCAGAAAATTTGTAGATGAGCATTGTCACCAGTTGAGCCCTACAAAGTCAATGATGTTTAGAGCAAACAAGAAAATAAATCTGCATGTGAAGAGAACAATCCAAATCAACGATGAAGCGGGCGTGAGGATCAACAAAACTTTCCAATCTTTTGGTAAACATGGAAATAGACTTCCCGGGATTGTCACAATTGACTACAAATCCGTGACTTTAGCTTCAAGGATACTCCCTGCATATTAATGCTCATGAGCAATTTTTGTTGTAATTAAAGATATATGTACTTATTTGGTGCTCATGAGTACTTTTTGTTGTAATTAGACATATATGTATATTTTGATTAGTATTGCTATAAATGCTGTAAATGACATCAGGTTCATGTTTTGATACACTTTGTATAGACAAAGTGTAACCTTTTGGGTCTAACTATATTATTACATTTTGTATGATCACAATATTTATTGTTCTAAGACACTCATATAGTGACTCTCTTGAAGTTAACAGGTTTCTTAATGTTCTTTCACAAGTGAGTACCACAATAAAAGCATCACCATTGTTATTTGTTGGTTTATGTCCTAGAAAAAGTGGTTAATATGTATTGTAACTTGGATATTACATTCAAACCGACCAAAATATGCGCTGCTTAACAAACCTTTGAGTTGGCTTTACATTAATAATGTCGTACAACACTCATATAGTGCCCTCATGCTGTTTCAAATTGAGTACCAAATAAAAGCATCTCAAAAACCAGGTCGGTTTATTGCTTACAAATTGTGGTGAATTGACGTTGTATTGTGGCTATCTGTTTCAAAGTTAGCATTTCAAAAACCAGGTTAGTTTATTGCTTACAAATTTTGGTGAATTGACGTAGTATTGTGGCTATCTGTTTCAAAGTTATCATCTCAAAAACCAGCTTGGTTTATTGCTTAAAAATTGTGGTGAATTGACGTTGTATTCTGGCTATCTATTTCAAAGTTATCGTCTTAAAAACCAAGTTGGTTTATTGCTTACAAATTGTGGTGAATTGACGTTGTATTGTGGCTATCTGTTTCAAAGTTAGCATCTCAAAAACCAGGTTGGTTTATTGCTTACAAATTGTGGTGAATTGACGTAGTATTGTGGCTATCTGTTTTAAAGTTATCATCTTAAAAACCAGTTTGGTTTATTGCTTACAAATTGTGGTGAATAGACGTTGTATTGTGGCTATCTGTTTCAAAGTTAGCATCTCAAAACCCAGGTTGGTTTATTGCTTAAAAATTGTGGTGAATTGACGTTGTATTGTGGCTATCTGTTTCAAAATTAGCATTTCGAAAACCAGGTTGGTTTATTGCTTACAAATTGTGGTGAATTGACGTAGTATTATGGCTATCTGTTTCAAAGTTATCATCTCAAAAACCAGCTTGGTTTATTGCTTAAAATTGTGGTGAATTGACGTTGTATTCTGGCTATCTGTTTCAAAGTTATCATCTTAAAAACCAGCTTGGTTTATTTCTTACAAATTGTGGTGAATTGACGTTGTATTGTGGACTGTTATTTGTATGGATATTTAGTAGTCAGTAAAATATATTTGGAAAACAACAAGTTTATTATTACAAAATCGTAGATCAAACATGAAAGACATCAAAATGATAAAAAACGTATTGGCAACATCAAATGAAAAGAAATGGGCAAGTTTATAATGTATTTCCGACTATCGAGGGTTGGTTATTTTGTTAAAAATTGTGGTGAATTTGTGAGGGATCTTGGTAAAATGTCTTGGCTATTTCAAATGAAAAGAAATGAGCTTTCCCTATGTTGAATTCACATGGATCAGGGTTCAGAGTGCCTTTATTTGGTGTCCCATGTGAACACACAGTTATATTCTCTAATGTTTTTGGATTTTTCTAGATTGGTTATTTTGTTAAATATTGTGGTGAATTAGTGAGGGATGTTGGTAAAACGTCTTGGCTACATTAAATGAAAGGAAATGAGTTTTCCCTATGCCAACTTCAGATGGATCAGGGTTCAGAGTGCCTTTATTTGGTGTCCCATGTGAACACACAGTTATATTCTCTAATGTTTTTGGACTTTTCTAAATTGGTTATTTTGTTAAAAATTGTGGTGAATTTGTGAGGGATCTTGGTAAAACGTCTTGGCTATCTCAAATGAAAAGAAATGAGCTTTCCCTATGCTGAATTCACATGGATCAGGGTTCAGAGTGCCTTTATTGGTGTCCCATGTGAACACACGGTTATATTCTCTAATGTTTGAGTATTAAGTGTGCCTTTACATATGACACTAAATGAGGTTGTTGGGACCCTCATATATTAAAAACATTTTGTGCATTACTACCTATTAACCAAGTATCTAACACCTTAGACCAAATGAGGTAAGCAATTAACCATTTTTTTTTATGGTTTAACCAAGCCGCGTGAATACAAAATCGGTTTGAGTATTAAGTGTGCCTTTACATATGCCACTAAATGAGGTTATTAGGACCCTCATATATCAAAAACATTCTGTGCATTACTACCTAATACCCAACATAATCAAATTGGACATCATCTAAACAACTAAAATTAAATTTATATTACATTGCGATAAAATTAGCTAAATCCAAGGTGACACCCTAACATTTTACAATCTGCTACTAGTTTTGGATATCAATTCTTTTGTTGTTTTTTCCTTCAATGTCCTGAAAAGCATATGCTGAGGCTACACTATTCCTTATGTTCCTGTAAACCAAAAGTAAAGTGAGGAGCAGTCAAAAAATTACTAAAAGGTTACACAAGACTCTCGTATTTGCTCTAGCAATCATAGCACCTACGCACTAACTCTCTGAGTAACACACCAGAAATTTTGATTTTTTTTCTTAAGATCAATCAACGATTTGAAAGGTGTCATGAGAAGACATTTCTTTTGTATTGGACTCAAAGATGCATTAAACTTCACTAAATCTTCCGTGTTGACAACATGCCTCAATCGTTTCTGTAAATAAATCAATTAATATTCAATAACAACACGTGTTAATACAGAATAATATAACACTTTCACTAACTTATGGGAAATTCAACCAAATTCGCAAATATGGTAAAACGAACTTACTTCTGTTTCATTAATCTTATCACCCTTATTCTTCTCCCCTTTCAACCTTCCCATGATGTAGCTTTACTATATGTCCTATTGAAATAAATAAGTTTCCTTTTAAAAATTGACCGTATAAGAACAACAACCATAATTTACTAACATAGCTTGTCAAACTATATTTTATACTAAAGTAATTCACTATTATTAAACCAATAAGACCAAAGAGCAAACCATAATTCATTTCTTACAAAAGTAACACAAATTATACATTACAATATACACTAAAGCATGTTAATCTAAATTAAAAAAACTTTCTTAGGCTACACACAACATCATCCAAATACCTTACCATTGTGCAGGAGAGTAACTAGTGTACATTGCTAGAAAACATTCTATCAAATGCCTAAAAAATGTGCTACTTTTACAAAACCTTTAGGAATTAAACCAGTTTCATGCAAACAAGAATTCTAATAAAACCACTAACCCTAGTGAAATGATTCCAAACTTTGACATAAGGAATTAAACCTGAGCACATACATTCTTCTTCATAAGGAAAACAAGAATTTCCAAACTTTGACATAAATGCAAACAAAATTCTAATAAAAAAGATCTCATGATTAAGCATGCAAGGGAAGCAACATAAAACTACTAACACTCGTGAAATGATTCCCAACTTGCATCCTCAACAGAATAGCATAAAAACAGTTTCATTAACAAAATCAATGATTGATGGCCAAAAATCATGGTAACAAATAATCTACACTCAGCGTGAATAAGAAGCAAGTTCTCACATCAAAATCATTAACAGAAATTCCAAAAACAATCTCCTATGTCAGCCAGTCAGAGAAAATAACCAAACCTAATAAAAAACAAACCTAAAGATAACAATAATAATAAGATTAACAAGAACCTCAAAAAAAAAATAGAATGCAAAAAAGCAAGGAAATTTAGAGAAACAAAATAACATACACTGAGAACCTAATTTAGCTATAAGGGTAAAGGGGATAAACTCACTTCGTTGGTGTTCTAAGGGTAAGGGTAAAGGTGCTCAACCTCAACGTCAACTAGCTCCAACTCCAAAAGCCCAAATCAACAATGTCAGCTACAACAAACATATTTGGTGGAACTTTACCCCTATCCAACTCTCCAATACTCCATTTAAATCATCAATCATCACATGCGATGAGATACTGATTCTGTGTAAATGTGTTTTGATTTTAAACCCTAACGCTTGTGCGACATTGACGGCGAGACTGACGGAGAAGATGAACAGTGATTTTGAACAGTAATGCTTGTGAGGGATGAATAGAGGAGAGTGACAGAGAGAGTCGCGGTGGTGCGTCCGTGCCTGCGGCGAGAACAGAGGAGAGTCACAGCGAGAGTGACGGTGGTGCGTGCGTGCGGCGAGAACGGATGAGTATTGATGGCGAAACTCATGGTGGTGCGGCGGTGGAGAAGAAAATGCGTGAGAGTTGAGAGAGAGAGAGAGAGTTGTGCGTGGTGAGGTGAGAGAGTTTATTTTTTATTAAAACCTAATCATTTGTTTTTTATTTAATTTTGATTTAATCAGCAACCGAATCCAACCAGCGTATTTTGATTTAAACACACACATTCCTATAAATATGATAAAAGAGGATGAGAAGACAGAAGAACTTACTCGAGAAGGAGGAAGCGCACGGAGAGAGAAAATTAGAAATGTATAAGAATGTACATAATTGTGTGAATATGGTGTATTAGATAGGTGCAAAACTAGGAATTGTGATGCAAACAAATATTTTCTGGGTGTGCAAAATATTTTTTGATAGGATATTAATACTAATATTATTTTTTTAATAGGAGTATTAGTACTGATACTATTTTTTCCGCCGCTGTGTACTTCTAACTGGTTTTTATACTACTTCAACCTCAGTTTGCTAATTTATTCAATAGTTAACTGCATAATGATTTAGAAATTTTAAATGGATATTAGCCAAATCATACCAGCAACGTAACAACAATAGTATAATAAGAAATGTCATAAGGGTCATGCAGAGTTATTGATGTTATATTTTGTATGAAGCTTATACCAGCTATGTGTCCAGTAGGAATAGGCCAGACCGATTAATAGGGGCCTACGGCCCAGCTTATGACAGACTCGAGCTAGGTCAAACTTTTTTTTTAAATAGAGAAGTTCAAGGCTTTTTAAAAAGCCTATTTAGCTAAAAAGATCTGGTCACCAGCCATCAAAAAACCCTTTTAGGCCTACCAAACCGGTCTATTTAAAATAATATAAATAATATTTTAATAACTATTATTAAGTACTGAAGTAAAAAAATATTCCCTCCGTGTGCTCTGCTAGGGCTTACGTGAGGTCCTTACCCTAAGTGGTTGTTGCCGTCGTTACTTGGCCGTTTGCGCCCGTTTTTTTCGCTGGTATTCTCAGCGTCGTCCTGATTCTCTCACGGTTTCTCTCTGCGTTCCTCTTCTTGATTTTCTTGCTGACTTCTCAGTGGTTTCCTGGTTCTCGTTTGGTTGCTGTTATTTTCGTTGGGTTCTCGTTTGGTTGCTGCTATTTTCGACGATGTCTTGGCATGATATGGAGCGTTTGGTTATTGATGATGATGATGATTCTGATGTGGTTATCCAAAACGAAGAGGGTGGAGAGGAGGCCGAGAACTTGAGTCTTTGCTTGGTGGGACGTTTCTTAACGGATAGGCCAATCTGTCTTCACGTCATGAAGGACCGTATGGCCGGAGTTTGGCGCCCTCTAGGCGGTGTTGCTATAAGGGAGTTGGAGGCTGGCCTGTTTCTCTTTCAGTTCTTTCATCAGGTTGATGTTCAGCGCGTCTTGAAGGGTGGTCTGTGGTCTTTTGACAAACACCTTCTCATATTGAGCACGGTGCAAGAAGGTGTGATGCCTAATGCGATGCCTCTATTTGCAGTTCCTTTTTGGATACAGGTACACAATCTTCCCCCAGGTTTCATGTCTGAAGTTGTTGGTCGTAGTCTTGCAACGTGTTTGGGAGAGTTACTGGAGTATGATCCTAAGAACTCAGGAGGTTTCTGGAGGTCTTTTATGAGGTTACGAATCCTTGTTGATGTTAGGAAGCCTCTCCTACGTACCATGAGGATCCGAAAGGAGGGTGGAGTTCTGGTGGTGGTTAACTTTAAATATGAGAAACTTGGTTCTTTTTGCTATCTTTGTGGTTTACTTGGCCATAATGATGATCTTTGTCCTCTTCTGCTGTCTATGACGGTTGATAATGGTGAGCGTAAGTGGGGACCGGAGTTGCAGGCTGATACAAGGATGATGGGAGGTGGCGGTGGTTCTAGGTGGTTGAGGGAGGACTCGGTGGAGGGAGCGTCAACCATAGGGTGTGATTCAAGCCGGAATCAGTGGGATGGAGTTACTCAACGTAACGTCCATCATGGAGGCGCAAGTGGTGCTGAAACGGTTACAAGTGAGGCGAAAATTCCGCAACAAATGATTGAGGCTTTTAAGAATCCACAATCTCTTTTTATTGTTGTTCCTTCGGCCACATCAACTTCTAGTAGTGGGGATGACGTGTCCATCAGTGGGGACCATCATATGGCAGAACGAGAGAATGATGTGTGTGATGTGGAGGGTGAGAAAAAGCGACGTAGAAATGAGGAAGAGCCCCATGTGGGGGTTGTTTCTAGCTCTCAAAGTATTCTTTTGTCTGGTGGTGCTATTGGCGTTACTGTTGGTTCTATTGCTGGTTCTTTTTTAGAGGCTCATGCCGTCCGACCAAAGACCCAGTGACCCAGTGTCTTGACCGGCTCGATGACCGGTCAGGTTATGATAACATTGCTTATTAGTTTTTTAATCTATTTACAAAATTTTACATCATTAAAAATGTTTAGATTTTCGTATAAAAAATAATAGTGAAACCCGCTTTTAAAAGGGTCACCTTGCCCTTTAGAAGGAGTAAAACTTTACAGAGCATCTCCATTCCAGAGCACTTGCATAGAGGGTAAAGAGATGAAATGCCAAATTAGTTTAATGATGTTGCTAGAAAAACCAATGTTTTCAAATAGTTAATAAAATCCCAATTAAGTTTGTCATAAGCCTTTTCTTTCTGTAAAGTAAAAGGCACCTTAGTTGTTATTGTTATTAGGGGTGGACACCGGTCGGATTCGGTCCCAAAAACAACCATCCGATGAAAACCGACCAATGTAAATAGCCACCCACATCCGACCATTTGAAGCTTTGGTTTGGGCGGGTTTCGGTTTGGCGGTTTCCCAGTTCTGTCGGGTGGTTCCTGGCGGGTTAATAAGAAGAGAAGAAAGAAGAGAAACTCAAATGGTGATTTTACGGTTAGTTCTCCATTGTTACATAAAATTTTCTTCAGAGGTTGAAGAAAGAGATGATGGCAATTTTTGTTTTTGTTTTGACATATTCTCTCTCATTGCTACATAAAATTAACTAATGGGAGGGTTGGGTTTCGTGTACTCCACTGATGGGTTACTTTTTCTAGGAGTACTATAGAATAGGTTGGGTTCCGTGTATTGCTGTGTCAAAATGTCAAATCTCTTTCTTTTTCTCTATATATAAAATGAATAAAGACTAGGTGTAGGCATATAGGCTGCACTCTGCAGAATGCGAAAATATTAGTACAGTGAGGGAAGATATCTATCGGTTGGGTTCGGGATCCGTTGGATTTTACAAACAAATCCGCTTCCGACCGGTATAACCATTTGAAACCGACTGTTACCACCCGAAAGACCACCAAACCGACTAAGCCTGTCCGACTGAACTTATTTTTCCTCGGGTTTCTCGGATTTCGGACGGGTAGGATTAATCTGTCCACCCCTAATTGTTATACTAGTACTATCTAAAAATGAAAAAAGAAATGGCAATTCTGCGAATTGGATAAAGACAAAAATGAAACATGCACGGACAAAGAGGCGGAAGAAAAAGAAACTAAATGGAAAAAAACTGAACGTTAAAGAGAAAAGCAGAACCAGACAACGTTCTTATTCTTACAGTAACGCGTTGAAGTTGAAAAAGAACGATGAAAGCAAAAATCGATTGAAGGGAACAAAATGAGACAAAGGAGGTTGGTTGTTTCTGATTTTACTACTCTGCATTATTTTCATTTTTCAATTTTGTTCTAAAAAATAATTATGATTTTCTTTGCTCATTTGCAAATAATTTACCTCACTTACATACATTTTAAAAATTGAAAAATGATCGTTTGTTATATGGAACAACATTTTAATTTTTAACCTGTTTGTTGTCTTTGATCACTGTTACATTACATCTGATGCTACTGTTATTTTGTGGTGTGTAATCTATTGTTGTTGATTTTGCTCTTTTGATTTTTTATATGAACTATTTATGTATCGTTAGGGCTTCAACTTACTTCCAAGTTGATGGTTCATGTGTCCATTGAGTTTTTTTTTGTTGATAGGCAATGTTAATTGTTAGTCGGTGGGGGAAGGGTCCGTTTGTAGAAGAGAGAGAGAAAGGAAAGAGAGAAGAAAGAAGAGAGAAGAGAGAGAAAGAGTTTAGTACTATTTTACACTAAGAGTGTTTGGTAGAAGAGAAAAATCTTTCTCTTCTACCAAACACACCAGAAATGTTAGTTTCCAGGGTTTAAATCATGTACCTCCTTCTCATACTCCTTCGGTATCCTTTAGCACGCCAACTGAGCTAGAGTTAGTTGCCTTAGTGTAATTATTAATGAGTTTTATAGGAGTTATCTCAATTAGTATGTAGTACAAATAGAGCTGGAAAATGGGCTACCCAACCTGCGCCGAGGTTGGGTTTTTTTGGGTCGGGCTAAAAAACCTATTTATGAAAATGGACTCAGTTTTTATGGCCCTAGACCTATGTTTTTTTGGGACCGTACCAATTGGCTCGACCTATTTTGCGAGCTCTATTTACAATATGTAGTTGAGCTTACAGTAGCTTATCCAATTCTATGGTTTTGTAAAAATCAAATGAACGTGTCTTCCAATTCCAAGTACAGAAAACTCAAGTCTTGTCTTGTGGTAGTTTTGAAGTAGATCACACTTCACTCCTTCCAAGTTTATTTTACGGTTGATTTTAGTATGACTAGAATTTCTACTATACATATGTCTAACATCCACTACTTCTTTCTTGAATTGACTTTGACTCTTGTGATTGAAATTCTCTGTAGCACCGACATCCAGTTGAAGACATGTCCGGTCGTGTCGGAGACCGATATAGACACTTAAATTACTTGTACTTTTCAAATTAAAATCGGTGTCCGCATGCCCGTGTCTGTGTTGTGTCCGGTGTCGGTGTCAGTGTTGGTACTTCATAGGAATTTACTTGTCCGTATGCTAATTCAACCTTAAAATAAACTTGTAAGGAGTGAAGTGTTATCTACTTCAAAACTACCACAAGAATTGAGATTTCTGTACACTACTACTCCTTCCTAGTATGACTTAGAATTTGTACTATGCATATGTCTAACATCCACTACTCCTTTCTTGAATTGACTTTGACTTTTTTGTAGTGTTAGGCCTCATTAAGGATTTTGTGTTAGTTCAGAATCTAATGTACAATGTTTTACTTTGTCAGAACAAAAAAGGACTCGAGAGACTTCTGTGGAAGAGAGGTGGGTGGACATTTTCCTAAGTATGGCGCGATCTTCATGTCAAATAAAAGTACTTTGAAAGAATGTTTTGAGAAGAGTTTGTTTGGGCTACCAGAGACTTTTTCTGGTTTTGTTAGAAATGTTAAGGAAGGAATGATTTTATTCCTTTTTGAATTTCAAGAAAGAAAACTCTGGAGTTTTTAAAGCAATATCAGATGGTGCCATGAACATTGTTCCCCGTGCTTATATTTCATCTGGAAAACAGTTCCCTGCACAGGTTGTAATCTAATCTGTGTTCATATTTTATACTTGTGCTGTTTATTTTCTGAAATTTGAGTTAGTTTGTTTGTTTTTGGTAGTGAGCAGGTTAAATTCACCAGAGTATGGCATTGTGAGCCACTTTATGAAGATGAGTTTTGTGATGCTATTAAAGATAATTACTTTAGCACCTACAAATTCAACTTTGGTTTGTCTAAACATCAGGTTTGCTCCTTTTCAACTTTTTGTTACAATTTTTTTCACCATTTTACTTTATCTACAAGTTTACACACGAGCTATGAAACACCGACACAGATACTAGAGACGACACTGACACAGACGTGGACACGTAGACACCGTTTTTAATTTGAAAAATACAAGTAATTGAAGTGTCTGTGTCTGTGTCGGTATCAGTGTCTGACATGATACGTGTCTGACACCGGACACGTCTTCAACCAAAAGTTTCGGTGCTACATAGCACAAGAGTTAGTTTGCATGAATAACCTGCATGATATTATGGTTTCGAATTTTTTACTGTCTATCAGGTTCAGAGTCTTATGCGGTTGTTCAAAACACGAAAGTGTGAAGTCGAAGTCCCACACTCTCTTCATTACAACAAAAGGAAAGAAAGAGAGTGGGATTTTCAGTCTATAAAAGAGCCAGAGGGGGAAAGGCTTTCTTTATCTCCTGATTCATGCTGCAGAAAACGTGAAAGCATCCATTTCCATCATGAATCTCATGAGCTTCTTACATTGCAGCAACAGAAGAAAGGAAACATTGATCTATCTTCTTCCGCCGAAGAGACTGAAGTTTATATACCGTTGTGTTCACCCGATGATGATGATTCAGACGACCCTGAACCAGAGGAGATTGATCATTTTGGTATGTTTGTTGGCAGCAACAGAGTTTCTTCTATCCCTATACCAAAATTTCTACAAAGTGATTTACAGTCCAAAGATGGAATTAACAATTCAAAATCACAGACACCACTCAAGGTCAAGGGTATGTATGCTGATAAAGTCGAAAAACGAATCAGTGTGTTTTCTCGCTTAAATTTTTCCTCAAAAAATCAAAATGATGTCACTAGAAACATGGTAAATGTCAGACAACAGAAGCATGGGATTGAAGATTGTAGACGAACTACGTGTAGTAGACGACGAACTCGAACTAGTGGTGCATCACATGCTCATACTTCACAACTCCATTGCATCACAGATGACAGAACTGCTAGTGAGTGTGAAAGACTCAAAAGGAGAAAGAAAGGATATTCTTAAGAATGAAAAATTGAAGTCGAATGTTAGGATTGAGGTTATTGCTAACATCTATATTGTGCAAAAACTTTTTTTTGAATGTTCTTAAGCTTATCTATCTATAGTATATTTGCATGCTAACAATCAATTTGGTTTCTTAATTCATTTTGCTTTAACATTTTTGAGAAAGATTAACCAAGTTGCCAGGTTTAAGAACTTCCAAAGAGTTATGGAGCTGTAATTCAATCTTGTCATGCATTGTTTTGCTATGTTATATTAACCAGAACCGTCTCAAACAATTTGGAGACCTGTTCAAATGTTAATAACTAGACCCCTAATTATATTTTTATCAAATGGATATACTAATTTAATTAAGGCCCTAAAAAATGGTATTCGGTTGGGGCCATGTGCGATAGCACTAACCAGCACATGACCGCCCGCGCACCATGTTAGACGACCTTGATATTAGAAAGGTTAATGAGCTTGTGTCTCCTCAAATTATCTCAATCAATGAGATGTTGAAACTGGTCCTTACATTCCAAAGACTACAAGTACATCAAGAATTGAAGCTAACAAACCATTTGTCAAAATGGATAGACAAAGAAAACCAAGTATATCAACTAAGGTTGGATTTGTCCTAGGAAGGTAAAAAAAAAAAATTCCTACCATGAGAAGGTAAGGTAATAGCCATGGATACAATGATAAGTATATGATTGTGTATTCTTTCACATGACCTTGGTGTATCTAATCTTTGGCATGTTGGCCACTATCCAAATAAATCACCATTTTAGATGTATTGGATTAAAACATTTTCACCTATCTCCAGCAAAAGTTTTCCTTTGTACTTATGAGATTCTAAAACATAATCCATAAAAACCGCCATTTTGGGATTTATATGATCGAAAACAGCTCACACGTTAACATGACATATAGCAATGTTATAGAAACATCTAAAGCATTAAGAATTTGAATGCAAACCTTTTTTTTTGTTACAAAAGAGAAAAGAAAAAATAAGCTAAGGCCTAACAAAAGCTAGCCCCTGAGCATCGGCTTTAAGAAGCTGGAACATAGCAGATGGGGGATAAGCCAATGACACAAAAGAAGACAACTCTGTTGTACCAAGCTTAGCCAAAAAATCTGCACAAAAATTAGTTTCCCGAAACACATGCTGAATCTGCACCTCCCAAGAACGAGACAATAAATTCCAGATCAATGCAATCTCATTTCCATGCTTATGATAAACAACATCAGCATTCTCCAGGAGTTTCAAGGTGTTTAAAAGAATTCAGTTGAAAAATGAAACTGAACTTGTTATTCAATCGATTAAGAAATTGTGTTATATACAAATTACTCTACCAAACTTAACAGAAAATTAAACTAATTGATGTATGGTTAACTAACTAATGTGTGGTTCTCATTCAATACCACGGTTAACAGTAATACAAGATATTCCAATTATTATTCTAATACCCCCCTCAAGTTGGAGGGTGTATATTATGCACTCCAAGCTTAGACAGTAATGTATTGAATGGTTGAGGATCCAATGCCTTTGTTAGTATATCAGCCAACTGAGAAGTAGAAGCAACAGGTAGTAAGTGAAAGAGTTTTGCTTGAAGTATTTCACGAACTACATGACAATCAATGTCAATGTGTTTTGTTCGTTCATGGAAGCTAGAGTTGGCAGCAATGTATCTAGCTGATTGGCTATCACAATATAAAAGGGCTGGTGTGATGAAAGGCAGAGAAAGATCTTGCAGAATGTAGATGAGCCACTGAATCTCACAGACTGTTGATGCAAGGGCCCTGTATTCAGCTTCAGTGGAGGATCTAGATACCGTAGTTTGCTTCTTTGACTTCCAGGAAATGAGGGATTCCCCAAGGAATATGTAGAAGCCAGTTACTGATCTTCTGGTCACCACACAGGTGGCCCAATCCAAATCACTAAAACCCTTCAATTGTAAGCTGGATGTGGCAGGAAAGAAGAGTCCTTGAGCAGGTGAATTTTTGATATATTTGAGCACACGATGTGCAGCTTGAAGGTGCTTTTCTTTAGGATTAGCCATGTATTGACTGAGTTGTTGTGTGGCAAAACTTAAGTCTGGTCTTGTGGTGTTTAGGTAGCAGTTTTCTAATCAAACGTCTGTATGCACTAGGGTCAGTGCCAGGGGATTCTTCTGCAGAATCAAGAGTGGCAGACTTGTTGATAGGTGTGCTAGCAGGTTTTGATCCTAGTAATCCAGCTTCATTGAGTAGATCCAATGCATACTTGCGTTGACAAATGGAGATTCCATCAGAAGACCTAGCAATCTCAATGCCAAGAAAATATCTTAGAGGTCCTAAGTCCTTGATCTTGAAAGTGGCATCCAAGTGACTCTTGACAGAGTTGATTTCATCAATATTGTTTCCAGCTAGTATTAGATCATCAACATATATAAGAAGAATAGTGTATGATGTCTTGTGGCATTTGGTGAAAAGGGAATGATCAGATTGTGACTGAGCATATCCAAGTGAAAGAAGAAAAGTGGACAATTTGGCAAACCATTGCCTACTTGCTTGCTTCAAGCCATATAGGGACTTTAATAATCTGCAGACTTTGTTTGAAGAAGATGAATTGTAACCTTGAGGAACATCTATGTACACTTCTTCATCTAAATCTCCATGAAGGAAAGCATTGTTTACATCTAGTTGTTGGAGATGCCAGCATTGGCTGGAAGCAATGGCTAGCAACAGTCTCACTGTTGTCATCTTGGCAACAGGAGAGAACGTATCTAGATAATCAATGCCTTCGGTTT
Organism: Astragalus glycyphyllos; assembly: GCA_963573325.1. Classification (NCBI taxonomy): domain Eukaryota; kingdom Viridiplantae; phylum Streptophyta; class Magnoliopsida; order Fabales; family Fabaceae; genus Astragalus; species Astragalus glycyphyllos. The sequence goes on along the minus strand of OY754313.1, from coordinate 46,291,402 downwards.
GAGTGTACCCTTTTGCCACCAATCGTGCCTTGTACCTCTCTATGGATCCATCTGCCTTGTATTTGATCCTGTAGACCCATTTGCATCCTATGGTATTTTTGCCAGGAGGTAGAGAACTCAATTCCCAAGTTTGATTGTGTTCAAGAGCATCCAACTCTGACTGCATTGCCTTTCTCCAGCATTCAAATTTGGATGCTTGGTTATAAGTAGTAGGCTCATAGGAGGATGATATTGAGAGTGCAAAAGTTTTGTAGTGTTGTTTGAGTTTCTCATACCCAATAACAGAATGTATGGGATACAAAATCTTTGGATTGGTGCTGGCAAAGTTGCAAATGAAGTCATTACAACGTGCAGGAGGTTTAATGGTTCTGACTGGTCTTTGTAAGGTCACTGTGGTTGTGTTTTCTGGTGCACTAGTATCTGTGTTATCAGGTAGGGGGTCTGGCACAGCATTAGGTTGTATAGCAGCAGAGTTGTCTGGTGTATCAAGTGGTGTATCTGTGGGATTGGTTTCTGTGTGGGCATTTTCAAGGTCAAAAGTGCAAAGACCATATGTATTTGGAGTAATGGTGTTGCTGGGTGTTTGTTGTTGATTACTAATGTAAGGGAAGTTGTCTTCATAGAATATAACATTCCTTGAAATGAAAATCTCCCTTGTCTTCAATTCCATTTGAATATATCCCTTGGTGCCTGGCTTGTATCCAAGAAAGATACACTTCCTTGCTCTAGAATCAAACTTGTTCCTGGCTTGTTGTAGAGTGGATGCAAAACTGAGGCATCCAAAAACCCTGAGATGTCTCAAGTCAGGAATTTGATTATACAGCTTCTCATAAGGGGACTTGTTCTTCAATACAATAGATGGCAGCCTGTTGATCAGATGTGTGGCATGAGTAACTGCATAGCACCAGAAGGCCTTTGGTAGATGAGATTGGAACATCAAGGCACGAGCAACATTCAGGATATGCCTGTGCTTCCTCTCTGCAATGGCATTCTGCTGGGGTGTCTCAACACAGGTTCTCTGGTGTACAATACCTTTCTCTTGGTAGTATTCCTCCATCAAAAATTCCTGTCCATTGTCACTACGAATACTTTTCACAGAAACATTAAATTGCACATGCACCATGGTGATAAATTTTTTGATTAAACCTCTAGTTTCAGCTTTGCTTTTCATAATAAACAACCAAGTATGTCTTGTATAATCATCAACAACAGTTAAGAAATATAAATGGCCATGGACAGATGGAGTTGAAAAGGCAAACCCCCCCCCCCCCATATGTCCATGTGTATCAAATCAAAGGCACATTTAGTTTTAGTATTGCTAATAGGAAATGGCAACTTGTGTTGTTTAGCTAAATGGAAAGAGTCACAGATTTTATTTGAAATGTCATGTACATATGATGAATGACTACAAATCTGTTTGGTAACAATATCAGATGGATGCCCTAGTCTATGATGCCACAGGGCAAAATTTTCAGAGACAGTGTGATTGCAAAACAATTGATCAACTAAATTCTCTTTACAATCAGAAATGGAACCAGAACTATCTATTTTGAATGCAGACAGACATTTTGATCCCTGATCAAGAACATAGAGTGAATGGAACGCCCTAGCGTGCCCAATCGTCCTCAATGAGGGCTTTTCCTGTATAATGCAGTCATCATCATCAATAACAATTTTGCATTTTAAGAAATGAGATAGTTTATATCCAGATATTAGGTTAAAACCAAACTCAGGGACATACAAAACATTGTGCAAAGTTAAGTCAGAGTTAAACATGATAGTGCCTGCATACTTAGCAAAGGTGTGTGTTCCATTGGGCATCCTAATTCTAATAGGATTTATTTCATGATATGAATAAAATAGTGACAGATTATTGCATATGTGATCAGTTGCTCCTATATCAATTATCCAAATGGTGTAGTATATATTACCTGATGAGTCTTGTGCTATGTTGGAGGCAATGATATGGTGTACCTGAGAGCCTGCTCCATCTCCATTGTTGTTGAGAAGTGCCATCAATTTCTGATAAACCTCAGGGGTAATGCTCACAGAAGATTCATTGGTTTGACGAGCTGCATTTTCGTTTTGTGTGTTGTTTCCCTCAGTTGTTGTGTTGCTTGCCAATCCTTCTTTGTCACGGAATCTGAACCCTGGTGGAAATCCATGCTTAAAAGAGCATGATTCCACTGTGTGTCCTTGCTTACCACAATATGTGCAAGTCTTGGCTGAATTGTTGTTGTTGCCTCTTCCTGGGATCCTTCCACGCCCCCTTCCACGTGAATTGGAACCTCCTCTTCCTTGAAAACTTTGATTATTCGTTGTATTCGCCATTAATGTCAATTTAAGGTTCTCTGTCAAGACATTACCATTGAGTTGCCTCTCTTGTTGTAAGGTGAGAGAGAATACCTTGTTGATGTCCGGTATAGGCTCCATCATCATGATTTGAGTCTTTACCGTGTTGTATTGATCGTTTAGACCTTTCAAGAAGCAAATCACATATTCTTGTTCACGTTGTTTCTTGATGTTAACATCCACTATCCCACATGCACACGCATTGATGGGTCTTAGGGTTTCAAGACCCTCCCAAATTACCTTCAAATCAGTGTAGTAAGCACTGATACTCCTTTCTCCTTGTTTAATTGAGTGAATTTCCTGCATCAAATCAGACATTCTGAAGGCATCTCCTTTAGAGAATCGGTTCTTCAGTTCATTCCATAGATCGAAGGCATTTTCCACGTTCTCAATGCTCTGCGCTATCTCCGGCGTGAGAGAACCAGCAATCCACACGACCACGGTTCCATTGCATCGCTCCCATGCTTCATAGAGATTATCGTTCTCATCTGGTGCAGTGATTTTCCCATTGATGAATTTGATTTTGTTCTTCGTCAGGAGATCTCTTTTTATCTTCTTACTCCAAGTGTCGTAATTGTTTCCGTTCATCGCCGGAGTTACGAGAACGACACCGGGATTCTCTGCCGGATGAAGGTAATAGGGACTAGTTAGGGTGAGAGCTGGATCTTGAGTTTTCTTTGTGTGTTCAGATCGATTTGGATCATCGATTTCAATTTCGATACCCGCCATTGTTATGGGGATTTAGGGTTCTGCAGGTATGGAATTGATGAAGAGGACGATTGGCACCCAGAGCAGATTTCTCTGCTCTGATACCATAAAAGAATTCAGATGAAAAATGAAACTGAACTTGTTATTCAATCGATTAAGAAATTGTGTTATATACAAAGTACTTCAGTTATGGTAGTTACAAGCCGTTGAGGCTCTACCAAACTTAACAGAAAATTAAACTAATTGATGTATGGTTAACTAACTAATGTGTGGTTCTCATTGAATACCACGGTTAACAGTAATACAAGATATTCCAATTATTATTCTAATAGTGTTCAAAGAGTCTGAATAACAAATGATCCTCTTGAACCCCAACTCCCAACAAAGGGATAATCCATGCAGCACTGCCATAAGCTCTGCATGCATGATTGTAGAGCTTCCTAGAGAGCCATAAAAACCTCTGATAAAATTTCCATTTGCATCTCGGATCAGCCCACTAAAACTAGCTAGCTTAGGATTATGCATGGCGCTTCCATCAACGTTGAGGGCAACCCAACCTGTAGAAGGACTTTTCCAGGAGACCTGCAGACCAGAACTTATTCTATGCTTAGGGACACTTTGACCGTAAGCTTGAATAACATCTGCCAGCAGCCCATGGGATTGAGCAATAACATCATAAGGTTTAGTCTTTTTACCTTAAAAAATAAGCAAATTCCTAGCACACCATATTTTCCAAAGCACTATAGCACAAAGAATTCCATGATGTTGTACACTCTCATTCAGCCAAGTTAAAGGATTGAAATCATCAAATTGCTCATCAAGAATATTACTGAGAATGATGTTCCATACAGCTAGCGCAAATTCACAATGAAAGAAACAATGAGCTTGTTTCATCATGTAAATGGCAATGAGAACAAGCTGCACTACGTAACACATTACGTTTGAAAAGAGTCTCCTTTGTTGGCAACGAATCATGACAGAACTGCCAAAGGAAGAATTGAATGTTGGCTGGGATCTTCATCTTCCAAAGCCATGCCCAGGTCGTTGAAGCCTTGTAACTGATGCAAACCTGAAAGAAGAAATTGAGATGCTGATTTTGTTGAGTACACACCTGAAAAATTCAAGGACCAAGTCCAAGCATCATCAACCCCAGGAACTAAAATAGGTGGTGTCAGAGATGTAATCATATCACGTAGCTCATCAGGAATTGGAGTGTACAAATTATTCAAACTCCACACACCATCTACCAATATATCTTTGAGTTGCAATTGGGTGTCATGAATAGCAATATATGGTAATTGGGGGCCTATAGGAGATGGCATGAGCCAACTATCATTCCAAATACTTGAAAGACCATCACCAAATTTAAATTGGAATCCACTAAGTAATTTCTCCCGAGCTTTCAACAAGGACTTCCATGTGCTAGAACCATTGGACTTAGCCACACCAAGAAAGTTATAATTGGAAGTATTTGTTCTTTAATATATTGACCCAGCCCTCTTTTAGGAGAAAAACTATTCATTCTACCGCCATTCCATAGTAAAGAGATACTAGAGGTCGTAATACCATGCAAAATGAGATTAATGATGCCATCTGGAAAACCAAACATGAGGAGAGTTTCCCTTAAGAAGAGCCAATCAACTCTATCATAGGCCTTTTCCAAGTCAAGTTTCAGAATCATGTCCCCATTCTTACTCTTCTTTTTGCCCATATGATGCACAAATTCTTGTAAAATAATGGCATTTTCCTTAGTACCTCTACCCGGAATGAAGCTACTCTGGAGAGGGCTAACAATAGAATCCAAATGAGGTCTCAGCCGATTCACTAGAACCTTAGAAATCAACTTGTGAATGACATTGCACAGGGTGATTGGCCGAAACTCTTTGAAAGAGGTTGGACGATCACCTTTAGGAATGAGCACAAGAAGAGTTTCCGCCACTTTGACATCAAAAGTACCTGTTTCAAAAGCATTTTTGATAAAACACCAAACATCATCACCAACAAACTCCCAATACATTTTAAAGAAAATGGGTTGGAAACCATCTGGTCCTGGAGCTTTGTATGATTTCATAGACATAAGAGCTTGATAGACCTCCTTTTTAGTAACTGGTTCTACTAAAGACAATCTCACAGATTCACCTAGAGAATTACGGATCAAACCGTGTTGAATGCAAACCTTATCCTTTTTAAAAAATATAAATATATATTGGGGAGTGGGGAAATTCTATTAATCAAAGTGACACTAATGATATTGCACCTTGAAACTTATGAAGGGAATAAAGTATCCTTTTAAATGATTATCAACTATTTGTAACAAAGTTTTAAGTTTTAAATAAAACCACACTATACTGAAGGGGTTAAAGTATCCTTTTTTCACTTGGGGCTCATCCTCCCTTAACCAAGTGTCGAGGGTTCGATCCTCGCCTTGGGTACGAAGCAGCTTTAAATCCCCGGGTCAGCTGTCCCACCCTTCGAGGTGCCTCCAATCCAGCGAGGGGATTAGTCACTGCGTTCGGTGGTGGATACTCTAGCCTCGACCAAAAAAAAGTATCCTTTTAAATGATTATCCATGTCCATAATATGTAAATTATTATTTTTAATATATTAATGGGAATATTGTTTACACAGAGAGCTTCATTGTAGTAGGCAACAACATGATATATATATGTGTATATAAAAGCGGCGGAAGAGGATCGTCAATTGAGGAGAGAAGAGGTTGTCCGAAAAGAGCATAAAATACAAAGGCTAAAATTTTATATATTTTCAAAGCTTATGTTACAACTGAGGCAGATGAGCCTTATATAGAGAAAGTAAAGGCTTACTATTTAAGCCGGTAAAAAGCTACTGTTACATTCGGTAGCCGGTAAACAAAACGACAAAAACCATTATCAATGTCGGGTACGCTTTTGTGGGCCCCATAGGCACATTCATAATGACAAACGACAAAACTTAAAAAGGAAACAGTAAAAGCAGAAATTATTGCTTTCTTTTGACTAAGAAAGATTCTTTCTTTGGCCGGATATGTATTATTGATTTTGTGACGTCATGGCTGACGATTGATTTATTGTCCTTATCCTTTTTTGTTTTGCTGAGTCATTGATTGAATCATGGCGTCCCAAAAGTCTTCGGGGGTAGGGTCTTCCTCAGCTTGGGATTCTCCAGCTAGGCAATCAAAGGCACCTGAGTCCATTGAATTTTGCGATGAACTGGTCTTCATCGATACTGCCTCACTTTTGAATTGAAAAGTTTTAAAGAACTGATTCTTCATATGATCAAGAGTTCTGACCATAATTTGTTCTTCTGTCTCATTTGGATGAATTTTTTGGAAGTAATTTTTTAAATTAGCTATTAAAAGTTCTTGAGAACTCTGTTCTTTTGTCTTACATTGATCATCAGCTATGGCTGTCTCAATTTTGGCTTCCATATATTGAAGGTCTTCAGTGGCCATTCTAGTCCACCATTTGTAGAAGAAATTTCTTCTAAGGATGGATTTATCTTGGGCTATGGTGATAGTCCATCTCCATATCCACGGGATTTGGAATTTGATAAAAAACAAACATGGACCTTGTCCTGTTATTAATTTTGAAGCATTCTTCAGAATTAAAGGGATATGATTGCACCATGAATCATATAAGTCCAGAATATTTTCTGGTAGAATTTCTAAGGAAGGACCAAACTTTATCCACCAGTTGTAAAACCAATTTGGTAAAGGTTTCTCCGGTATTTCTGGATTAATGCTAAAAAACCAAGAATGCTTATTCTTCGGGTTTTGATAGTAAAAGGCTAGAGAAAATGCCTGGACGTAATCCCAATAGTTAAAATACACATATTTTCCTTCGGCAATTTTTATTGCCTTTTCTCCATTAGGATTTAATCCCCATTCTCTGGGTGACAATACCTTATTGATATGGCATTTGCTGAAGTTTATAAATGTCTGGATTGTTGTTTTGGTAATGATGTGTAACTGTTACTGATTCAGTAACTATTAGTAATATTTCTAAATTTGGTCTGGTCTTGCCATAGAGACCGGGATATCCTCTTGATTCGAGGTATCTTGTTTTAATTGACCACCCATCATTGGGAGTCATGATGATGTCTTCATCTTCGATATACATTATATCTTCAGTAACAGGGTTTTCAAAATATTCTGCTACTTCTTGAGGGGGGTCATTGACTGCTGCCTCTTTGTAAGATGCTGTCTTACTTGATGAGGAAGAAGGTATATCTTCTTTCCTTGGAGGTGCAGGCAATTGCTGCATATTTCTAGTTCTGTTATAATGGACCGTAGTCCAATCCCCTATTAGAGGAATATTTGTTTCCTGGTAAGGCAGCATATTGTTGCCTCCACGACCACCACGGCCACGGCTATTGTAGCCGCGCCCTCTTCCCCTGTTGGGGGTTGTCATCTTCCCTAGGGTTCTCCCTAGGAGGACTATTATTCTCCCTGCAAAAATTCACGTGTCAAATAGTCAGCAAGAGAATTATTTTCTCTTTTAATATACTGTATATCAAATTCGAAAGCAGACAATTGTGCTTGCCAACTGGCAAAGATTTGTTTTGCCACTAAATTTTTCACATCTTTTTCGATAATTGATTTGGCAGAACTGCAATCAATTCTGAGTAAAAATTTATGATTTAATAAATCATCTTGGAATTTTGAAATGCATTTTATAATGGAGAGCATTTCTTTTTTAATAGTCGAGTATTTCGACTGGGTTGGATTCAATTTTCCTGATGTAAATCTTACAAGATCTTCTTTTGAATTATTAGGATTCACCTGTTTTAGGATACCACCATATCCTAAATCTGAAGCATCTGTTTCAACAATCTTAAAAAATTTAGGACTTGCTAAATTTAAACAAGGTAAACATTTCACTTTGGCCTTAATTCTCTGGACAGCCTGAGAATGTTTTTCTGTCCAAGGTCCTGGATTTTTTCTAAGCCTATTATATAAAATAGCTGTATCTTGTGATAAATTTTCGTAATAGTCTGAGATATAATTCAGACTTCCTAGAAATCTTTGTAATTGTTTTTTCTCAGAAATAACATTGGGAAATTTAGAAGCAAATTCTATGCTCCTGCTGATAGGAATAATAGTTCCTTGGTCTATTTCGTGACCTAGAAATCTAACCTTTGTTTGAAAAAGTTTCATCTTTGGGGCAGAGATAACCAAACCATTATGTTTGACCAAACCTTTGAAAACCTTCAAATGTTTTATGTGTTGGTCAATATCTTTAGAAAAGATTAAAACATCATCTATGTAGACAATCATGAATTCATAATAAGGATTAAAAATATCATTCATGATATTTTGAAACTCAGAAGGGGCGTTTTTTAAGTCAAAGGGGAGAACATTCCATTCGAAATGTCCAAAGGGTACAGTAAAAGCTGTTTTATATTTATCAACTTCATTTATTTGGATTTGCCAATAACCTGATTTCATGTCAAATTTTGAAAAGATTAAAGCATCGTTTAATCTGTCTAAAAGATCCTTTTTATTAGGGATAGGATACCTGATCCATTTTAGCACCTTATTAAGGGGTTTATCTATACCTATATATAAAGGGAATTCATTTTTTTGGTGTCAGATTTTTCTGACCAAAATACCCTTATAACTACCCACTAACACTATTTCATTATATTATTATTATTTATTATTTATCCATCAACTCACCAACACATGAAAGACGGGCCTGAAGGGCCCGTCTTTCCCCCTAGTAATTAATAACTAGTCTAGGAACTCCTCGTTCCTGTTCAGCGTTTTTATTAACATAGAACGCTGTGCAGCTCCAGGGTGATTTAGAATTTCTAATCAATCCCTTTTCTAAAAGAGAGTTAATCTCTTTTTTACACGGATCAATGTATTCCTTGTTCATTTGAGCTGGCCTAGCTTTAGTAGGGATTTGACTTTCAATAAAGCCATCTTCATAGGGCAGGCATATAATATGTTGCTTTCTATTCCAGAAAGCATTAGGAAGATCATTGCAAACTTCTGCAACAAATTGTTGCTCAATAATTTTGATTTGTTTCTTAATATTATCTTTATTAAGTTGCTCACTTATATTAAGTAAGTCTACTTCTTCTTTAAGAAAGCATAATTGCTTCTCTTTATTAAGGAGAATATCTTTTACCTCGTTTAACATTCTGACATGAGGGTCAGTAATGAATTTGAAAATGATTTTTTTACTATCTATAATAGTAGTAATTCCACTTTGATCAATATTTATAATAGGCATAATATTGTGCAAAAAAGGGGTGCCTAGTATAATTCTATGAGTCAAATTTTTGACTAAAATAAAAGGTGTTGGTAAACAAATATTTTGATTACAAATATAGGCATTTGAAAGTTTATATTTAACTTGCAGTTTGTCGCCTCCAGCCTGTGTGAGGGCTTGAGATGTTTTCGAAAAGTACTTAGTAGGGATAATCCCTTCCTGTATACAATTTAAATCTGCTCCACTATCTATAAGGGCAACTTCATTTTCTAAAATAAATTTTTTATTAATCATCAAAGTAACTTTGACAAACCATTTTTGTGATGTCACTCTATCTAAAAGAGACAAATAATTATTATCACTAGAAGGAATTCCTTCTATTTTTTCTGGATTCTCTAAAAGAGTTATCCTTTGATATAAAATATCATTATCTTTCTTAATCTGAGAAATTTCAGATTTTAAGAGATTTATTTCTCTTTTCAAGTCTATTATAGAGACAGGCGTTTCTCTAATATTGGACTGTCTAAGTCTAGACATCACCTCACTAATTTGATACGGTGCTTCTATGATTAAAGGAGATTCCCTTTTAACATTTTCTTTTATTAGAAAATTGATCATTTTTCTTTTCAGATTATTGTCTGAAATAGTCTCTAAAATTCTTGTGTTAAATGGTTTATAGCCTATTTTATTAATAAAATTAACCAAGAAATTCTTGTTTTACAATCAAATTCCTGGACAACTGTTAATGGAGAGGAAATAATTTCTCCTTTTCCTCCTAAACAAGCCATAACTCTTGGCAAAGATGCTGAAGCCAAAGCTCTTTTTACTCTTCAAATGGTCGAGCATAATCAAGTCACTATTAGAGAATTAAACTCTATAATAAAATCCCAGAATTATACAAATACTTTCCTTTTATGTTTTGGAGAACAATTTATCTCCCTAGAAAAAGATTTATTGTCTTTAAAGGATTTGATGGAAAAACAAATTGCTCAGCAAAAAATTATTATAGATCAATTGAGCAAAGAAAAATCTACAGAGGTCATCCCTGTTATAAAGGATGTTCCTCTGGTCCAACCTCCTATTTCCATAGAAGGTTTTAAAATGGACAACGATAACACTGAGTTCACTCGTATCCTCGAACAAAAGTTGAAGGATTTACGTTTAAATGTTTTGTCTCAGAAGGATACTTCTGAAAGTAGTTCAGAAACTTCTGAAGATAATGGAGAGATTGGTAATATTGATGAATTAACTAGGATGTTTAATAGCCAAGACATCAATAGAGATGTTGAGATTAGTCCCATCTATGAGAATAAGTCCTTAGAAAAATATTACTATAAAAGGCCCTCACCTCAAGATTTACTCTTTGAGGAGACTGAACCATAGAATTCGTATTCTGGAAAATCCATCTATGAATGGAATATTGATGGTTTAAATGATAAACAAATTATAGACACTGTACATAGAATGATTATGTATTCTACCGACTGCAAACAACATGGTAATCTTGATAGCTCTATAGCTTCCTTTATAGCTACTGGCTTTGTCGGCCAACTAAGGGGTTGGTGGGACCATTACCTCACAGATGTCCAAAAAAAGGAAATTCTATCTCATAAAAAAGAGGTTAAGCTAGAAACTAGCAGTAGTACCAATACCACAACCACAGGCGAAGAAGACGCCGTATATACTTTATGTCTTTCTATTCTACAACACTTTGTAGGAACCAATGTCCCAATAGGAGAAAAATTACAAACTCTCCTTCAAAACCTAAGGTGTCCTTCCGTAACCCATCGTGGAAGGTTAAAAGTCAAAAGAAAATCTAGCTATGTAAGTTTTTCCTATAAAATTATTATCCGAACAACACGTCTTTTGTGTTTTCAAAACTAAAAGTGTTTTTAGTGTTTTCTTAGAAAATCTCATCTTTTGCCCAAAGGAAGGGAGTATTATGATGATATGAATTTTCGAAAAAGAAAATTTTTGCTAAAAACATTTGACATCTTTGATTTAGGAGGAATCCTTCTATCCCCAAGAGGTTGATAGTTAAACGATTAACGTCGTTTGCAAAGATGACAAGTGAAGTGTTGTTTCGCATAACAATTCTATAAGTCTAACTTACATGAGACAGATATGATCTTGACATTTAACCAACCACAACAACCTTAGCCGATTCTCATGGAGATAGATGATTATGATCATCAAAATAATTTGATAAAAAATGAGGAACTAGTTGAATATCCGAAAAATTTGGATAAATTGAATAAATGGACTATTCCTACTGTGCCTTCAAAACAAATTTATAAATTTGGCATGTTTGACGTTATATCTCGTTTTGCTGTTAAGCAAATAGAACAAACTATCCAAGTTTCTGAGAATACTCAGACAATCAGACTTTTAAGTAAAAAAGATTTACTTCCTTTCAAAGATTACAATTTTATCCATATCGGATTAATTCAAATTGCTTTTAAGCCCTTAACTTTATTATGTTTAAATTCAAGTATTATGGCTTATGTTAGAGATGGAAGGTGTAAGGATTTTAAGCCTTCTTTAGCTGCTTTATTAGAGACCAGTCTGTGTTATGGACCAGTCTATTTTGATGTCTCTCCAAATTTAAGTTTATCTTTATCTGACAAAAATCTTTCAGATGCTGTTCAATTAACTATCCATACCAATGGTAATAATTTTAAACCGGGAAGTGAAATAATAGCAATATGCTATAGAATATATTATAAAGTTCTGAACACGCTTAACCCTAAGGCTAAGCAAATATCTTTTCCAGGAACTACAACTTTAGTTCAAACTAACTTATTAACCTCTAACGTAGCAACAAATAGGTTAATAAGATGGGATGAAATAGACTTCCCTACAACATGGTCTCTACCCCAGGAAATAGACCCTGAACCTATCTTAAATAAAGAGGTAGACCAAATCATCCAGAATACTGAAGGAGACATAGAGATAAAATTCAATTCTAAAATGATTACTAGAATACCTAGAACCCTGTCTTCTAGACATTCTGTTAGTAATTTCTACACTACACCCAGTGAGCTTACTAGAAATCCTAGTGGGACAAACAGAGCTTCTACTTCTCAAATAGGAGAAGAGATAGAGTCTGTGGAACACATAAAAATTAGTGAGAATAAAATTCCACATGGTATTTACCAAAAACCCAATTCCCAGAGTAGACAATCACCTACTCAATCTAAAATGAGTTTTGGTATATGATGGCTTTTATACCAAAAGCGAACAAGAAGGCGGCGGAAGAGGATCGTCAATTGAGGAGAGAAGAGGTTGTCCGAAAAGAGCATAAAATACAAAGACTAAAATTTTATATATTTTCAGAGCTTATGTTACAACTGAGGCAGATGTGCCTTATATTGAGAAAGTAAAGGCTTACTATTTAAGCCGGTAAAAAGCTACTATTACATTCGGTAGCCGGTAAACAAAACGACAAAAACCATTATCAATGTCGGGTACGCTTTTGTGGGTCCCATAGGCACATTCATAATGACAAACGACAAAACTTAAAAAGGAAACAGTAAAAGCAGAAATTATTGCTTTCTTTTGACTAAGAAAGATTCTTTCTTTGGCCGAATATGTATTATTGATTTTGTGACGTCATGGCTGACGATTGATTTATTGTCCTTATCCTTTTTTGTTTTGCTGAGTCATTGATTGAATCCTTAATAAAATTAAAATAAGTTAAAACACAAGTCCTCATATTTTAGAAATTGGACCAAGATCCATAAGAATTTCTTCAAACCAATAGAAAGTCTTGGAAGGAGAATAGTTTTTATTCATCAGTTTTAGCACATCATGACTTTTAATAGTGCTTTCTTGAACCTTTTTTAGCACTTTTAAAAGTCATGAGACGCTAATAAAAGTCACGCGGGACTAAAACTAAGGAAAAAAAACTTGAACGATCAAAAGTAGGTAAAAATTTTTAGAGAGACCAATATTTATAGGAACTAAAAATATATTTGATTCTTCAAATTACTAATAAAATGTGCCAGCAAAAGAGGCAACATAGATAAAAGTGAATAACCATGAGTTTAACATTACAAAGACATAGAAGGTGGTTCATTTATTGTCAAAAAAAGAAAGACATAGAAGGTGGTTCATTTAATAATAGTCTCAACTCTCAACAAAGACAATAAACTATTAGTTGAAATGGCCATTCTCTTAATCTACTTCATCTACTGCGTCAAATGGTCCTCCATTCTACTGAAACCTCAACTTAACTTTGTCATTCTTCCCATGCTAGTTAATAAGAATTTGTCTAGTTTTCCCTAAAACAAATATACTAATAAATTAGCACATATACTACATGAAAACTTTGTTGGTTCTAATTCGTCAAGTTCAATCACATACAGAAAAAAAAATCTACTACTCCTTGGTCATTCTATTGCATATAGAGCATACCATGATTACATTTTTCAATAAACAAAAAGACAATATCCATGAGAAAGCAATGAGAAAGTATTGCATATATAACATAATACTATTTTTTTTGTTTGAAACACTGCGGGCTACTGGATGACAATTTAACCCATGGCCATAGGGTACTCACAAAACTTACCTGCAACAAATACAACACTATCAACAAAACCATCTTTCATGGATATGATTACAATAGTCAAACTAGTTATGTATTCACACACAACTGAAAGAAATAAACCCATTTAACCAATGCAATGAAATCACAGATATTACATTGTAGAAGAATATATAACAAAACTTCAGCTCAAAATACTTACTCATTGCCAACTATACGATGTTTGGCAAATTGCTGTAGCATATCATTTTCTCAATCATGGCTTCTTCTGGATACTTCTTCAATGCATAGACATTTTTTTATGGCAACCATTTCGTTCCTTTCTCCGTCCTAGCTAGCACTCAAGGACCTGTTAAAGTTCCTTTGACCATTTTGCTGAGGATCTTATCTTCAATCACGTAAATGGAGAGCAAACAACGCAAATAAAGAAAGATAATAGTGTGACATCCACTTGCACACCGTCGTTGCTGCTGCTGCTGCCGTTGCTAGCTACTTCCATGTGCACGCAGAAACTCTTGGCCCTCGCCAGTGCGCGAGATCTCCCTCCCTTTGCCTACTAAATATCCCGCAAACCAAGCATGAGTATTTGAAAGGATGTCTTTGATGGTGTTAGAGGCAGACGAATGTTTCATCATCCACCAATTACAAAAAAGAAGGGTTCATGGAAGATGAAAGATGCTCATAAGTTAGAAGGGCAAAATACATTTCAAAGAAAGGAACAATGTTGACATGCTTGACTACCCAAAATAAATTCAACCTGCAGAAGTGCCCTAATATCTTCCAAATTCCAAGATTTCAATTATCTTACTAATATTTGATATTTTCATCCAAAAAAGGCAGCTTTGATTGTGAAAGTGACCATTACCGGGCTAGTTTGCTCAGCAACATCCTAGTGCCTATGAGAGAATCATGTTAAAGAGAACTACATAAAATTAGGACCTCGATATGGTTCTATTCTGTCCATCGTATCAGAGGTTATGTTCCATTTTGCTTTTTTTACGGGCTTCTTCTCATTCTTCTTAGGCATCTACGGTAGAGATCGGGGGTATTTGTCCCCCAAAAGGGATTGGGGTTTTAAATCTTCGGGAAATCCCTTTTCTTTGTTTTTCATACAATAAGATCCAATTTATTTGGCCCATTACCTTGAGTGAGGTTTTATTATGAAGATGTGATCTTATTATCCATCGATGGGTCTTTTTCTAAGCCCATATAGAGTTGACCTAGCCTAGCGACATCCATCCCTTGTCTCCGACCGGGAGATAGAGACTACTTCATGGGCTACTTCAACATCTCCTGCCAAGCTAAGCCAATCTCACGTCGAAACAGTGAAATTCTAACCCTTGAAAGCAGCCCACTTCAGAGTCTCTCATAGGAGAAGGACTGACCTTTTCTCACTATATGTCACCTTCTTCACTTGAAAAATCCATATGAAATCACGCAAACCATGTCAGGTTCAAAACCTAAGACAGAAAGGCTAAGGGAGGGTATGGGACTAATGGTTAAGGGTATTCCTCTAGTCACTTCCAGTGGGCTATTCACATCAAACCATTTGAAATTCGGATGAAGATCCCTTCCTCTACTGGGACGCGGGTCCCATTCTTTTGTTGATCCGAAAAGAAAGGTATTGGGTCAATAATGCTAATCCCTAAGGCTAGGGCGGGAAGAAGATAAGAAAATGCGAAGCGTTCTATTGGTTTCCCAACAAATAAGAAAGGAAAGAAAGACATATCAACCAATAAGAAGACAGATAAGGTGGAATCAATCGTTTAGTATAGTTGATCACGACTATGGGATATGAGCGATCTTTTCATCCAACTATTACATACATAAGAGAAGAATGTTGTTAGCTTAGGGCAGAGGTATGCCCTAAGCCTACCCGAGTTCATAGATGTCGTTGTTTATCCCTTTCTTTATTCATGAAAATTGGGTGAGTCTTAAGTCACCCATCTTCTCTCTCTATCGGTCCTAATCTCTCTCCCCACCATACTCTTTGTCACTCCACTATGCTCCATCACCCCTCACCGCCCGTCTCCCATTCTTCTCCCTCATTTCTCACGAAACCTCCATCTCATTCTCCATTCTTTCTTTTGATCTGCACTCTCTATGAAATGACATAAATGCCCCTGCTTAGAGTGGGATATGCGACCAACTATTAGAGGGATATACGGCGGAATACCTAATTAGGCTATATATATATATATATATATATAGACACACACACACAACGGTCCATTTTACATCCTTTTAGCAGCTAAAGCATAACTTCACGCCAAACCTGAAATCCCACACAAATGAGTCCCCTTGTTCTAAATGAACATGCTAGAAGTTTTGGTTAGAATTAAGTTTTTTATTATTCACATTTGGTTGGAATAAAGTTTTCTATTATTCACATCTGGTTGGATAAAAGTTTTCCGTTATGGTAATAAACATATCAAAAACCAAAGTCAAAACCAATGGATATAATAAAACATGGCATAAACCAGTAAGAGAAACAGAAAAGTTGAGGGGAAATTCGAAATTGGAGCTTCAAACAAATACCTTAAGATTGGTGGTCCTTCGTCAAAGATCATTTTCCTGCCCTTTCTGCTCCTTTATGCTCAAAAGGACATCTCAGGATTCTCAGCTAATATCATTCACCAGAGTCCATTTCAGCTTTTTATGCTCGTGTACATGTCTGCATCAGCATGGCTGCAAAGAACATTCATTATTAACCAAGGATTACAATGTTTTTCTGCATGTCTGATACGGTTTTCTTTTACAATGTAAAATGTAGCAAAACCCCATGTCATAAAAAAAAGCTTTTGATAGACATATCAGCATGAGTAACACTAGTGTTGAAGAGTTGCATGAAATGCAGCAATTAGTTTTCTTCATAGACAAAAATGCATTCATTTAAGGAACTCAAACCACATGAAACTTCTACAAACTACCGGATGACTTATTTGTTTTCACATCAATAGTATGGAGAGGCTTTCACTTATTTGAAATTGATGAAGTTACATATCGACTAGAGCTATGGCGTAAGTAATCCTAACTCAACGCAACAAAACTGGCTTGTGAATCAAACCTCTACAAACCATTGGATGCCTTATTGGTTTTGACATGAATAGTCTATAGAGGCTTGCATTTATTTGAAATTGTTAAAGTTTGACATCGACTAGAGATATAGTCTAAATAGTTCTAACTCAACCCTACATAACAGATTTGTAAGATGATACTATTGTCTCAACAAAGGACTCAAACCATGTGAAACCTCTACAAACCATTGGATGACTTATTGGTTTCCACATAAATAGTTTGTAGAGGCTTGCATTTATTTGAAATTGTTGAAGTCCCACACAACTAGAGATATGGACTAATGAGGCCATATCTCTTGTCAATACGGGACTTAAGTAGAAATTAATGATCAAAATAAGTGATGGAATTTTTCTGAAACATGGTACTTTCAAGCTTATTCAGGTTTAGCCTTTTTGTAGCTAAAACTTACAAACCATACTTTTAGTGCATACTACCTTTCAACTAATAGAAAAAGTTTTAATCAGTTATTCAAGGCCAAATTCTACAATAATGCAACTTTGTTTAGGTGGCAATATCATAGTCGTTGTATTTCTTTCCTTTTTAATAAACCAACACTTCTGCAATAGTTAGATTATTGCAGAATTTGAACATTATTAGCCCAAGCTGAGTATGAGGCTATATCATTCGTGACCATATACTATCCATGGACACCTTTTCACTCTCTAACACTAAATTTTCTCCCACTTTTTTTGCAGATACATGAAATTCAGAATATCTTGACTCATTTAGGGCAGCAAGACATCCATATACTCACAGACAGCACATGACTCTGATTAACAAACTAGTTAACCAGAGAAAGTACTTTTCTTAACTAGTTGTTGATTGATTTTGTGGCTCATGTTCCTAGCCAAAAGAGACAAGGTCCAATTGTTCATTTCTCTTTTTACTAAAACTATGGCGTGTTGTGTCACGACCCAAAAACTAAAACCGTGATCAGCACACAGACTTAGACTCTTAGCCCGATATGCCTAAGGAAAACAACTCTTGATCGACAGATTGTTTAAATAAATAATATTTACTTTCATAAATCTACCAAAATTTCGACAAAATCTCATTTGTATTTTGGAACGTTCCCAAAGTACCAATCATTCAATTTACAACAATAAATGAACTGCCAAGTTTTGAAAAAAAACATACTACCACTCTGATGAGATCAAAGACGATATACATTCCTAAAAGAAAAATCTCACTAAACTTTCCTATAGCTTAGCTGCAGAATGTATCAAAAAAAAACAAAAGATCAGATTATAGTGCCGCCATTCAAGGAGGTTTACCAAAACATCAACATTGAATACTCTAGAAATGCTAGCAGCATCAGATGCTTAGGAATCTGAAAAAAATAAAGATAAAGATAAAGAAAGGTAAGTGACAAAGACTTAGTGAGAGAATAACAACCACTATCAAGGAAAACACGCAAGACACGAGTGTTTTGATAAAATTCATAGAGCGATGCTTAGGTCATAATCATAGCAATCTAAAAAAACATATAAAAAATCAAAATATCAATCAAAACGACACGAGAGAATCAAAAGACAGCTCCATCTCATTGATAGCTCTATCCATCTATGGGTGGCCTCTCCTTAGGGGGGGCTTCATCTACCGGATAGCCTTTTCCTGTTTCAACTCCATCGCATCACGATTACAGGGGCGACTGCATCTCGCTGATAGCCCTCTCCTCTAAGGGTGGCATCCCCTGAAGGGTGGCTCCATCTGGTTAGCATTCTCCACTCGAGGTCATATAACTAGGTGCACCTAGACCGTTACATCCACTTACAGCTACAAGGTTTTAACATTAATTCTCACAAAACATCTCTAAATCATTATGTCATTTGCACCAACCAACTTATGAAAAATAATCGAGTAAAATTTTATAACGACATCAATAGTCTTAAAAAGATCATTTCAAAGAAGCTAAAATAATTTTTCAGGGGTGTGTTTCCTATTTATAAATAGCTAATAACTTTAAAATAGCGAAAGCAATAAAATAACGACATAAAAAGTGATTTAAATATGTGACGATGATTGTCATCCACTCACAGTTATGAAGAGTAAATTATTTCGTTCTCCAACACCTCCCGGAGAAGTAGATGAAGTAACAACTTGCAAATCTGAACATCAATAATATTTCAAGGTTTCAGAATACTGTTCTAGAGCTTTACTAATCATTTAGAACCATATAAATCCCTAAATACCTACCCTAAACCTTGAGAATACCTAGGATGGAGCCGTGGAGATTCTGTTTACTTTTTCATACTGCAAATGATAGAGAATGCCTAGGGTGCCAACATAATTAGGATGCCTTGCATTATTGGGATGATGATTTTGCCATTTTTGCTTTAAAAAAAAGACAGGGTCCAATTCTTTCTTGCTTTTATGAATAATAACTTGTCTATCTTAAACATTTAAGCTGGCAATCATTGAAATTTGACAGAAGACATGCAGAAACATATAGGGGTGTACACAAGCATGCACATGTACAAAGAATGAGAGAGAGAGAGAAAGAGAGACCTGAGAATCATTTCTTCAAATCATCATCTAAGAAAGACTTTGATCTTTGTACTTACTCTCCAAGCTTTTCGACGTCCAATAGCGAAAATATAGATATTGCATCATAATCTAAAACTGGTAAAGGTAAACATATTTCTTCCACCCCCTTTCTACTATGACTCAACAAAAATCACATTTTGTGTCCTCCTTTTTTTCTTTTGGTCAAAAATTGAAAATTTTGGGGTTATCTTATGTATGTCCAATTTTTTCCAGTCAAAATGGTCCTTAAATATTTCTTCATTGGTGTTTATCACAAGAATTCTTATTAATTAAATAATGGGAAGATATGCATGACCATCTAAGAATATTCTATATACAATCTGTATGAAGAAAAGGATACAAAAGAATCAAGAAGAGTGCATCCTCCTGATTCTACAAGCCATGGTAGATTTGGACCAATTCTTGACCAATCCAAGCTTCTCACTAGTATGCTACATAAAAATAAAATTTATGTTATTTGAATATTGTTGAAGTTGTGCATTTTAGACAATGTAAAATTGGCATTATACCTTGCTACATAAGTGGAATTCCCAACTACAGCAAAGAGAAACATCAGAGGATTGACGCCCTACATGTCATAAAAGAGATTTAAAACTCTACCTTAATCCTAAATTTTTCACTTGGTAGATAATTAATATGAAAAAAGATATAAATAATCATAGCTGTAATGGTTGGGAGCTCTAACCTCAAAGTTACCCTTTCTCATCTGCAAAATGATGAAAAATACTAAGTCAATATCAACTATATAAAGAAAGCAAGACAAATCAATCCTGCTTAACATGTATGATCTACAAGTATGCTACATATTCCCCCCAAGTAAATACTAAACAATGAATGTTTTTGTTATTTGTATTGTCGTTTACAAATGAAAAGTGCTAGCAACAAACTCTATAACACTCTTACAACACTTTCCCCATGATTGGTTGAAATCCACGTGAGTCTCATTACTTTGGAAATGGTCACAAAAAAACAGAAAATGGGACCCACACAATTAAGTTGAATCCAGATCAATTTGAACCAATAACAGAGAGGGAGTGTTAGAGAGCGTGTTGCTAGAACTTATCTTGTCAATAGTCGAGAACTTTGTTTCCTGTATCGATTTCCAAAATGATTTTGAAGTCTGAAATAATGCAGGTATGTGAGTGATGTGATGAACAAATCTATATCAGTTTAAAACTTTAAATAAGTGTGCATGCATGCACGCGGGCTTGTGTGTATTCTTATCTCATGTAACAGAATTTATTAGAAGAAATTCTGGCATATGTTTCAAGAAAATACAATTCTCATTTAAACAAATTAGTGTTTCAACAAAATCTGACTCACATTTAAATAAATTTGAGGAAGTCTTCCACCCATGTATATAAATGCCATTGCCCAGCCAAGATAAGCCCCAATGTCACTGTGCCCTTCAACATCATTTTCTTGCAACTGATAGCCACTAACCTAAAAATCACAAAATATGACATGATGGTTAAAGTTGAATCATTAGTCATCGGATATGTAGTCAATAACAAATAGCGTAGAGTAGCGTACCTTAAAATTGAGCATAGGATATAGTATAAAATATTATGAATGGTTGTCAACTTGTCATTTCATTATGGTTGATATAATCTCAATCATTCATAACATTTTATATTATATCTTACGGTCAATTTAACTGGTAGGCACACAAGTGAGGGACTTAATTAATCCCCAACCTTAGAAGGCACCTAGGAAAATATATAAATTTGCATCTAATTACGTTATGTCTAACTTATGGGATGCATTACCTGAAAAAGCTTTCGACCAACATAAATCACAAAATCTTGTCTTGGCTTTGAGACCAAAGAATTATAGCTTGTATCCGGTGATTGGAGCAGATTTAAGGCACCAAGAAAAGTTAATGCTGACACCTGAAAAGGCTTAATATGATTAGATTTCAGTGCTAGGAGTGTCTTAGTTATATAAGACTAGAGTAGAAAACTTTACCAAACAAAGAGTATTCTTGATCTTTAAATGTGGTGCAGATTGTGTCAAGACAGATGAAGTAAGCAAGGGCTCTTGTAGAGGGCTCAAATTATGAGAAGAAGATGATCTTTGGGATAAGAGAGATTCTGTATGACTTGTAGATAGATATCTTGCTGGCCTAATGAATTCCAAAGAAGAGTAATTATAAGAATTTCTCTGTGCTTTGACATAAAATTTTCTGAAATCATATATGCTATACAAGACCATGAGAAGAAAGCTAAGTCTTGGTGAAATATAAAAAGGAAAGATAACAAAAGTGCACATATTTTCCCAGAAGGGTAGCTCACATTGTTGAGTGAAAGGGACATTGTTGGAGGAAACATAGGCATACGGGGTTCGAACCCCTCTAACAACTAACAAATTAATTACTAACCACTTTGCCTTTAAAAAAAGTGCACATGTTTGAGAGAAGCTGAAAAGCTAAATCAATAGAAACATTAGAGATTTTGGAGCTACTTGTACTTATTTTACTGCAAAAGCTCACTCCATTTCATTTAAAATCACATGCGACATACATGAAGGGATAGCAAAATAAAGTTGAGGACTAGCTTTCTAAATGACCGCGTTCGCTAACTTATGAGAAACCATATTAACATTGCTCCTAATAAACTCCACATGATAGTTCTTACAAAACAAAGAAGTTGCTCCTTACAATCAAATATTTGTACTTGATCATGCAATAAAATCAGATATTCAAAAAAATTGAAATCATCTTTTGGGTGTTGTTAGCGTACATAAAGAACCTAACTGAAAAAAAAAAACTGATTCAAAGAATTAAGTAGGGTTGACACCAGACACCAAACTCAAGTTTCCCGATAAGAGCATCTCCATCGCACGGAGATGCTCTAAGTGGAAAATCACTGTCTTCATTAACTTAGATTATTTGATGAAACCAATCCAAAGTTTTCAAATGGTTACTTACTGATAGTATGGTTGACTTCCAACAATATTATTGTCGGTAAGTGCCGGCAAAGGAATTGGAAGACTCAAATAATTTACTGTCCCCGGATTGGCATCTTTGGCACTTTCCACTCCACTCTTGTTTTGTCCAGCCTCTTTTAGTGAGTCAATCTGCACATGCTCAGAATGTTAGAACACAATCTGAATTAATGCATTAGATAATAAATAAGAGTGTATTAAAAGTATCTCACTTGCCTATAGTTGCATTTTTTTGGTATAAACCAGGTATCCTCTGCGTACAACTGCAGAGACTAATCCCTCGAGCTAAGTAGGACCACAATGGGCGGCAAAGCTCTCCCTCAAGAGTTTTAACGCTGCTGCATTCCCAAGGCTGGATTCGTACCCAGTACCTTAGTTAAGCTGGAAGAGACCCAAACCATCTCATCCAAGCGCTCTTGAGGTCTATAGTTGCATTCTGTATGCAACTAGATATTTACATAGAATAACTTAACAAATATATTCTATCATGAAATAGCAATACTCATCACCAAACATATAACAGTATGTCAAAAAAATTCACATACAACATCAAGTATAGGAGATTTCACCTTGAACTGTCTCTTGTATTTAAGTCGAGGATATATATGTCTGTAATAAATGGCTTGTGAACAAACTAAAAGAGAAATAATGGTATACAACTGCACATTAAACAACGAGAAATAGGTCACTCATCTAGCTAAGACTGGAAAAGTAAGAAAAAATTAAGGTATCAGAACACCTCAATCTTCAACTTGATTCTTACCACTGCTGTATAAAGTTGAGTTGGAAGCTGCATAAACAATTAATAAAATCAATCCAATAAGTTATGAATTTGAGTTATGAATTGATACATTTGAGTTATATGGCTAATGCTCAGTTGTCACGTGCCTTATATTTTGTTTAATAGTACTGTCATGTGAATGTTAATAATAAGGTAAAGAAAGAACAAATTTTACAGATTGGTCTTAGAAAACAAAGTTACTTAAAATCTTCAAGACAGAATAGAAACACTTACAATTGAAGGTTCCAGCAAACAGCCAAAGAGGTTGAACAGATCTCTGCAAATTATAATCAAATGAATCAAAATGTTGGATGTATGTGGTCAGAACTTCATGCAATTCACTTTCCAACAATCACAATCATAGTTGTTAGGAACTAATGAACACAATTACTATTAAACAGCTTTTCTATAAACCATGCAACTTGTGGTAGAATGTGATGATCCCCATTTGTATCATCAAATCCTATTATATTCCTATCCCCACTAAAATTTAATCCCTTGCTTCCCCTGACTTACAATGCTGTTCCACACTAACCCTCCTGCTCTACACTTTGACCCATATTTTGAATTCTATGTTCAGTTAATTTAAATTATAGCTCAATACATAGACCACATAGTTATATAGCCAACTAAATATTGAACCGATTCCATTATGTACCAAGTCATATTACTGTTAGAGATTCAAATAGAACAACAGAAAACACCCAAATAAATAAATAAACATCAATAAATATGGATTTTTAACTATAACTATTAAGGGTCCATATCGGATGTGATGTGGCCTGAAAAATAGTTTATAAATGGGAGGCATCCAACTCCAACTCAAGCCGGTATTGTAGGGTTGAGTTTGACCCAACTAAAATTCTAAGATAGTATTTGAGCCAATCCTAGATCCCTTGGGCCACTCGGGTCACGCTCTAGTTGTCTACTCCTCGACGTGAGGGGCAGGTGTTAAGAGTCTCACATCATATATGATATGACGTGACAAGTAAATAAATAGGAGGCATCACTCACTCAACAAGTCGATTTTGTAGGGCTGAGTTAGGCTTAATCCAAATTTTAAAAATAACATAGGAATGAATTATCCTAGAATAATTAACAGCCAAAGGAAAAAAATGTCTAATTTACCCGATTATCCCTGTCAACAAGAAAGCAACAGAAAGACCCTCAGCAGATTTTTGTCTGTAGTTTGTTATTAGTTGAGGTATCTCAGCAACCATTGAAACAATGTCACTAATTACACTTAATGTCACAGAAGTTGTTTCTGCCACATTGCTCATAAAATTTTGTACAAACTTCAAACAATGCTGATTGCCAAGAAACAATGAAGTAGTGGAGTTAGAAATGATTTCCATTGTGTCAAACAACTTCTCTATCTGCAATATAATCAAGAATTCAAGACTGCAAAAAATTGAAACAAAGCAGTTTCAGATAAACTGATACAATAACAAATTATGAATCAAGTTTTATATCCTTGCATAAAAACTAAAACTTCTGATTAAAATGCTATGTATTCAAGGTCTAAAACAAAAACCACATTAAGAATAGTAAAAAAAATGAAATACAAAAATAAAACCCAAAAGTACTGCAGATAAAGAGGGTTTACTATGTTCTAAGGATTGAGGCGAGAAGCATGTGATTTTTGATCGTTGAAAAAAATGAATAGAGATTAATTTAATAAAAGATTATGGTGGGTGTGAAATGCAAAATCAAAGGTTTACTTACGTTTGATGCTGGAGAGAAAAAGAGTGACCCAGAGAAAGAGAACACTGGAATGTTTGTTGGTTCTTTCTGCGACGACTCCTCAGTATATTGCATGTATATGCTATTTTTTTTACACGAGTGTATATATGCTATTGCAAACCTAACTTCCAATCATTGTCAAAAACAAAAATAAATTACTTATATCGAATAACTAATGTATCTGGTCTATAATATAGGTCAGATACATCGATATAATTTCATTTAAAGTGTAGGTCAGATACATCAATATGAAGGTTGACTCAGTTGGTGTGGGCGCGCTGTCGTTGTGATGACCTCTTTGGTGGGTGATCTATAAGCACATTCGTAATATCTCAAAGAGCCGTGAGGCACGTCACATGGCGGATCTTTGTATGTGCTGGGCTGGGCTGGGCCACGACCCGCCCTAAAAAATAATGTGAAATTACAGCGGCTTTGATGATTGTGTGGTCCTCCCCAGCCAAGGGCATTTTTGTCACACCAAATGTTTTAACTCGCGGCCTTGAAGTAGAATCCAAACTCAATTACCATTTGAACCAACTTTTGTTAGTTGCCAAAAAGAGTCATAATTGTACAATGTATTCTACAAAAAAAATTCAATTTTAGAGATAAACTCAAATAATTCTCTTAAAGGTAATACATAGTTCTCTTAATAAAAACACTATCTTTTGAAATTTAAGGAAAAGAATATATTTTAGAAATCTCATACCAATGCACCTATTAAAATACTACCTCCAGTCTACTTTATAAGAGAAAAAACACTTTTTAGGTTATAAAAGACGTATCTAGTCTAGATATATCAATTATTCCGTGAACCTAAAAAGCGTTTTTTCTCTTATAAAGTAGACTGGAGGTAGTATTTACATAGGTGCATTGGTATGAGATTTCTAAAATATATTCTTTTCACGTTATTACGCTGATTGTCCATCACAATTTACCTTTTTTTTATTGAACCTAAAAAGTTAGTTTTTCCTTATAAAATTTACCGAAGGTGATAAATTTTACGCTTTAATACTTGGATTCTCAATCACAATTTACCTTTTTTTTTGTTTTTCACAATTTACTATTTTTATAATCATTACATTAATACTGATTAATTAATAAAGAATTCCTTCATAGTGTGAAAAGAAATGTACGATAAGAGATTTACATCAACAATGGCGTAGCTAGCAAATTTTATGAAGTGGTGAAATATAAATAAAATAAAAAATAATTTTAAAATTAATATATTAATCTAGGTTGGGGGTGCAAAAAAATTCATTATAAAAAATGTTGGTTCATTGAATTGTTTAATTTTTTTTCAAATATCCTCATTTAATTAAGTAATCAATGTATCTTACTCCAAATTTATTGAAGAGTAAATCGTCAAATTAATCTCTAGGTTTACTTGTTATTACCTATTGAAGTCCTAAACTATAGGAAAATAAGAAGTAGTCCGTAAAAATATGTGATGCCGGTAAAATTACTTACTAAAGTTTTATAAATAGCTTCTTACGGAGATTAATAAGACAGATTTATTAAAAATTAAATGCAAATTTAAAAATACTAGAGCAAATTTAAAATTTCAAGAGATTCAAAATAATTTTACATAAGGGTAGCTAACATTTTTTTCTAGGGGGTCCAATTGAATTCGCTAGATACAAGGTAAGTCCGCCACTGAATATAAGAAACTCTAATTGATTAATAAAATGTATTATAATAATAATAATACTTGAGCGGGTACATAGTCGAAGAGAGGGAGTCATAAATGGAAAAGAATAAAGTTGTTGAGTACGAAATGAAAGTGACGAAGCCTTCCATATTTTCAATCACATGTTGCGTGATTAAGTCGTTGCATTATAACGCCTGTGCATTTCTTCGATTTCGTAGCAACTTCTCCCGCACTAAATAGCATCATTGAAAAACCAATCAAAATCTCTTATTTACTTTTCTTTACTTTCGTGTCGTACTAGAAAGCACTTTCCATTATTATTGTTTTTTTTTATATTACTTTCCATTATTATTCAAACCAACTCTATAGTTTTTTTTTATAAGCACCAACTCTATAGTTGTTCTCTTACTATTCGTAAGAAGTAATATTGTTGTAATTAATATTATCTTTAACACGTATAAAGAGAATAGTCTGGCATAATTACTTTTTTGTCTTAATTTGCTTTCCTTAATTACTCTTTTAAATTTGTTAACTTAGAAGTTTAAATTTTTAAGGTTTTTTCTATCTTTCCTTAAAAGAATTCATTTAATCGAAATATAAATTTGCATTTAAATCTATTCTTACATAACTTAAAATTTTAAATTTAAATTTATCTATTAACAACATTAATTAAGATTAAGATTATTATTTCCTCAATTTTTCTCAATATTAAACACAAAATGCTTTTTCCAAAATTAAATTTCTTAGAACAATAAAGTAAAAAATGCAGAAAGACAAGCATGATCATCTTTCTAATTTATATCTATATGAATTTGCGATGCACGGGGAGCAAATTCAGTTTAATATCTGAAATTAAATCAAATATGAAATATGATATTAACACGTGCGATGCACAGGGCAAATAGGTGTTTTTAGCATTCTAAAAAACTGATACATGTAACATAAATATTCAATAAGAAATTAAGCCATACAGATATGTAAATAAAGAATATAATTTTTATATCACATTTGTTATCAAAATATATCAGTTAAATATAAGTTATTTAATAATTAGGAGTGATCCTGTAAAAAAAGCTGAAAAAGATATGAGGATGGTAATTATATTTTTAACATTAAGCTGTTAATATTAGTATTAGTAACATGATGTAACTAATAATTTATGTTATCTTTTGGATTTATTAAAAGTAAACATGACAGCAGAACCTGAACCAGTAGATACTCATTCAACTGTGGTCTTTGATGGGGAAATTCGCTTTGACAGGGAGCGAGATGGGGATGTCGATAACCGCCCCGAACCCGCTCGACTAATCATTAATTCTAAACATATTTATTGTAAATCATTTTGAAAAATTCATCATTTTATTAACTTTTGCTAATTTTAATAATATATGTTATCAGGGGTGGCAATCTGTCCTTGTATGTGAGGATCCCTGCGGGGATTGCCCCATTCAGGGCCTCGTGGGCGGGGAATTTTTCCTTGTGGGGACAGGGGAGAAAATCTCCCTGCAATCAAAGCGGCAATGGGGACGGGGATCATACCACTGCACCGCGGGGACCCTGCCCTGAATATATTACATAAATATTTTTGTTATATATATATATATATATTAAGTATTAATTTTTTAGTCTTTTATACATGTTTTTAATTTTAAATATTAATTCTTCTTACTTTTATATATATTTTCAATTTTATTATATTTTAATTTATATTTTCTTCCAAATTTTTAACAAATTTTAAGGGATATATTTTTAATTTGAGTTCATAATAGATGTTTATTTGATATTTTTCATATTACCAATTTAAATTCACTATTATCATTTAACGTATGCACGTGAATTTCTTTTTTGTTTTTCAAAAAAGAAAAGTTCCATTTTTTTAATAATAATTTTAATTTGATTGAATTAAATTAGAAATTAGAAGATGGGTGAATTATTAATCTTGTTGTCTAATATATTTATGCATGTCATTATAATAATAATTGTATTTACTCTGTATACTTTTTAAGGTTAAAAGACATTTATTATTTTGTAACCGAATGATATTAATTAGTGTATTATTTGAAATAAGAATATTCAATGGGCTTAATTAGATGAGTAAAGTTTTTTATTCTTATTTTATATTCTTTTGACAGAGTTTTATTTTGTATTAATAGAGAATTATAATAATTATGTAATATAATTAAAATCTATCTTTAATCTTGTACTACGCAACTATTTTTTTATTGATATGCATCATATCTTAGAATAGGTGTTTCATATTAGCTAAAAAAAGAATTTGTGTTTTAGTTACAAAACAATAAACATCTTTTTAATTTTGTTGTCAAAAGAATAATCATTTTTAACCCAACAGTTATGTTTTTTTTTTTGGAAAACAGTTATGACTTAGATCATTTCAAATTAAGATATTAAATCCTAAATGATATTGATTTGAAAATGTCATAAAGTATTATTTTTGTTTGGTAACTGATAGGATATTTAATTGAGATGCCATGTATGATATTTATTTAATGATTTTTCCATAAAACACTCTCCTTGTGCCACATCAGCTTTTAGGCTTTGAGGAGCTAGCTACTTTGTATTATTAATAGACATGAAAAACGATTGAGAACGTGACAAAAATGAGCAATTGTGTCGGCCCCACGGCTTCGCAACCAGAGATATTCGAATGTTGACATGTAAAATGAGCAATTGTGTGGCACTTTCGCAGGGCATTAATTCAGTCTTAGTACATTTATTACCTTAATTCGTGAAGTGACTATTGGAGATAATAGTTGGACATTAGTTAACCACTGCAGTCAATCAGATACAAGCCCAAAGATCAAACCAACAGCCTGCCCAGGCAGTAGTTAATCCAAATGCACCAACCCCCAATGTAAGTGCTATTACTTTGAGATTTGAAAAGTCTGTTGAAACTCCAGAGGTATCTACATCAGTTGTTATGAAAAATAACACGGTTGCTGAACATGTTGATGATGAGCAATACACACCACCACTCCCTTTCTCTCAAAGACAATTGATGACTAAAAACCACCCAATGGAAGAGAATTCTCTTTGTAAAATGGAATTGTTTGATGGTTTGGTTGATTATACATGTTCTGATAATCTTTCTGTTTGTGCTAAGATTGAAAATACCTTTCAGGTTGATACACTTTACATAGCTGATGTTGTGGATGTAGTTGTTGCTGTCATTGAGCAGCCACATGTTGTAGAGCTTAAACAACTCCCTGAAAACTCTAAATGCGCATATTTAAAGGAAGTGAAAATTTGCCTGTGATTATTTCAGCTAATCTTGACTCTGAATAAGAAAAGCTACTGTCAATTCTAAGGGAACATAGGAAAGGTATCGGATGGACCTTGGCCGACATTCCTAGTAAGAACGTGTGGCAAACACAACAGCAACTCAGCCTCTTGATTCTGGATGAGCCTTCTTTGGAAAATATCAACCACACAGAATCTTCAAGTTCTCCACCTTCAAGAGGGAGTTTTCTTTCTTTATTCTTAAGTTATACTTGTTGCTTACATTGAGGACAATGTGTGATTTAAATGTGGCGGGGTATCTTTTTATTTTTAAGTTTTTAATTTTTAACTATAAGAATAGAAGAAAAAATTGTTATTTTTGCATTTTCCATGAGTTCTTGGTTTGTATAAGTTGTGAGTGATTTCACTAATCTAGGACCAAAGGTGTTATGACATGACTTGATTGATTTCTTGTTGCTCTTGATATAATAAGTTGGATATGAGCACTAAATTTTGCATCATTTGTGATAGTCATTGTCTGGTGAGAATTGAGTTTTTTATTGGATGAACTACATTTTGTCATTCTCTCCTTTCTTGTGTGTGACTCACTCATGTTTGTTAGTTACTCTAGAACTTGACATGATTCTTGTTGAAGCACTTGTTCACATGCATGTTTGAAATGATCTAGGCAATTTTGTTCTTTTTTAGCTACTACTCAAATAAGTCTACCCTGAATTTATCCCTTTGTATAACCCCCTTTGAGCTTTTTATCCCATTCGTTGTTTTATAGCTCATTACAAGCCCAAAAGTGAAAAACAATAATATTACCCAATCTTAGAGGGTGACTGAGCTTTGAATTGAAAATTGTCATATCCATAAGCGTGGGAAGTGTCCAAATTGTGCAAGTGTGGTTCTCACTTGGGTTAGTTCTTGGGTTCTCAATGGAAAGATTGGCAAGTACATTTGTATAGAAAAATATTCCCCAAAAAATAAAAATAAAAATAGAAAAAAAAAATGAAAGAAAAAAAAGCGAAAAAAAGAAGTCAAATGAAATGAAAAAGAAAAAATGCAAAGTGTATATATCTTTTTATCTTTGTATCAAGATGAGTGAAAGTTGTGTGGAGAGAGTTATGTGAAGGAGTATATCAAAATAGAGAAATTCATCATACATTGTTGAAGTTGGACCCTCTCATGCTCATTTTACAATTGATTTTTGATTGCTTCTTTATCCTTTTTGATTCTTTTTAGCCTAGTTCCCTCTTAGGATTATCCCACCTTGACCTTGGCCCCATTACAACCCTTATAAAGGCCTGTTGATCTTATGTGCATGTGTTCTTAAGTGTGGATGTTAGAAGCTTGTCAAGCATATGGTAGTGCTAACTTTCATTGATTTGCCTATTATATATATGAGAGTAAACACAAGCCTAGACACTTGAGTGATTGAGCGCAATACTTATACATATCCTGTGAGGACTCATCACATATGATTCACTCTTTGGTGCTCTATTCTCTTGTTTGCCATGATTGTAATTAAGTGTTATCTCTAATTGTCATTCTCCTTGAAGCCTAGAAAAAGCACCTCTCTTATGACTTTGCATTCTTTGGGTTTATTGGAAATTCATGTATTGTTTTTAGTGTTTTGATTTGCGTGTTTTGCCAGGAATGCAAAAGTTTAAGTGTGGGGAATTTGATCAGTGCATTTTAATGCACTCATTATAGCTTTTCACTTAGTGTTTTTAATTGTTCTTTGTACCCAATATTTAAGTCTTAGTGTGTTTCTAGACTTTAGGTCTTATTTGAGCATTATAACAATTTCTTGATTAATTCTTTGTTCCCAGTCGTCCGCCTAGATAGCCTCGGCTCTACCTCACCTTTAGGCCGACGCGACTGACTCACGAAGACTAGACAAAGCTAAACAAGACCTTGGTCCTCCCTCACAGCCGAGGGGCTCGTCGGCTACATAGAGTGAGGGGCTCCCCCTCCGCCTGGAATCCGGTTTCACTACCGCCTTCGGCCAAGAGCTAAGTAACGGCTCCCTCATAATTAATGTATCATTAATATGTCACATTTATTAGCATTGATTATGTCTCTGTAATAAATAGATGCCTGAAAGGCCAATAGAGGAGATCCAAAATCCAACTTATCACTTTATACTATACTCTTAATCTCTAATTCTCATAATCATCCCCTCCTAACTACGTCCGGCCTAAAGGAATAGTTAGGAACATTGGCACCCACTGTGGGACCCAGGTAAAACACTCCTACCCCACAAAATTCATCATCAGAATCAAATATGGTAGTTTCTACCAGGTCCAATGGGCCTTCTTCCAACGACACTGACCCCAGGTTGCTGGAACTCCTTGACGCAGTGAAAGTATTGTAAGATCAGAATGCGGAGCAGGCACGCAGAAATGAAGAACAGACCCTGCGTGCCCAGGCATTAGAGACTCGAGAAGCAAGGCTTCGAGAACAACTAGCAGCGCTGCAGAACAATAGGGAAGCAGAGAATCTCAGGCCTCCCCTGAGAGCATTCCAGCCTTTTGCGGATAACATTGCAACTACGGCCATTCCCCATAGGTTCCGAGAGCCTGTGATAGGGACCTATGATGGCACCGGCGATCCTCAAAGTCATGTGGATGCTTTCCAGACGCAGATGATGATCAGTGGTGGAACTGATCCTGTCAGCTGCAAGATGTTCGCAGGGACGCTCACCGACATCGCCCTCAAATGGTTCAAGGGATTAACTGCACGGTCCATTATCAGCTTTGATGACCTTGCTAGCCGATTCGTGTAGCAGTTTTCAGCCAATAAAAAGAAACTCATCTACTCCAAAGACCTATTCGACCTTAGGCAGGGTGCGGCAGAGCCCCTGAAGAAGTACTTGGACCGATTCAACAAAATCACCGTCTTGGTGGAGGACCCAGACAAAAGTTCTTCGTTAAAGCTTTCATGAAAGGACTGAGGAACGGGACTTTCAGCGAGGCCCTCTCTATTCGGCCTCCCAGAACCATAGACGAGGTCAGAGTGCGGGCGGATAAACACATAGAAGTTGAGGACACAACAGCTACCAAGGAAGCCAGAGATGGTAGGGGAGCAAGGAGACACTATTCGTAACCAGAAAGAGATACCCGAACCGAGCAACAACACCATCTGGTTAGGCGTGACAGAAATAATCGGCTGAGAAACTGGAAGCCTCGATCCGGTGTTGAAGTATCTTATACCCCGCTCAAAGCTAGGCCCTCAACTATCTTAGACGACGGACTCCGTGACGGGACCATGACACGGCCGGCTCCGTTCGTTGGTACCATGGGCAAGCATCCGGGAGCCTACTGCAGATTCCACAGGACAGATGGGCATACCACTGATGACTGTTGGACCCTAAAACAGCAGATCGAGCAGCTCATTCAGAGAGGACATTTGAAAAAGTATGTGACCGATGAAGAACCGAGGAAGAGAAGGGCCGAAAGCCCTCGGAGAAAGCAACCACCTAAGAAGGGGACCCGCAAGGAGCCGGCACAGAAGGAGAAGCACGAGGTAGCAGACCGTGGCAACGTAAATACTATCTCAGGAGGATTTTCAGGTGGAGGTTCCACCTCATCAGCGAGAAGGAGATATGCTCGGGCTGTCATGTCTGTGGCTGACAGTGACCGAGGCACCTTGCAGGAGTATCCTCCCATATCTTTTGATATCTCAGATTTCCAAGGAGTCCAACCCCACTCCGATGACCCCATTGTCATCAGTATTACGACAAGCGGTTACAGGGTGGCTCGGGTATTGGTTGATGGCGGCAGTTCAGCTAATGTTATGTACTGAAAATGTTTCCAAGACCTAAAACTATTTGAGGAGCTGTTAAAGAATTATCCCGGCACGTTGGTCGGCTTTACAGGCGAGCAAGTGGAAGTTCGCGGATACCTTGACCTAAGGACGACATTTGGGGAGGCAGAGTCGGCTAAGACAGTGGTGCTCAGGTATATGGTCGTTAATGCAGTTTCATCTTAAAATATCATCGTTGGCAGGCCCACCTTAAATGCGTTGATGGCTGCAATATCTTGCCCACACCTGTGTCTCAAATACCCACTTCCCGAGGGGGGTGTCGGTACTGTGAGGGGTGATCAAGCAATGGCTCGGAGATGCTACGCCAACAGTACCAGAGTCAAGACAATACAAAAACTGAGGCACCGAGGAGCTGTAATTGCAGTTTCCTAGACTTGGATCCCCGAATGTACGATGCCGCAAAGGAAGAAAAAAGGCCGAAGCCAACTGATGCTTTGAAGGAGGTGGTTATTGGACCTGCGCAGCACCAGAAAATGAAGATTGGTACAGGACTGTCTGCTGAGATTGAAGAGCAACTCATCAAGCTCCTAGCAGACAACATTCATATATTCATATGGTCTCCTCAAGACATGCCAGGTATCGATCCAAACTTTGTCTGTCATAGGTTATCACTAAATCCTTCTGTCCAGCCTGTGTCCCAGAGAAAGAGAAAACAGGGGTTTGAGAAGTCCCAAGCCATCAAAGAAGAAACCGAAAAGCTACTGGCAGCCAAGTTCATCCGGGAGGTAAAGTACCCTACATGGTTAGCTAACCCGGTGTTGGTGAAAAAGTCAAACGGAAAGTGGAGGATGTGCATTGACTACACCAACCTCAACAAAGCATGTCCGAAGGACACTTATCCTTTGCCCAACATAGATAGGCTCGTTGATGGAGCATCCGGTTACAAGCTACTCAGCTTCATGGACGCATACTCAGGTTACAATCAGATCAGAATGAGCCACGCTGATGCAGAGAAAACTGCCTTCATGACCAGCCGTTCCAACTATTGCTACGAAGTGATGCCCTTCGGGTTAAAGAACGTCGGTGCAACCTATCAGCGATTGATGGACCGAATATTTGAAGGAGAAATTGGGAAGACCATAGAAGTGTACGTGGATGACATGGTGGTGAAGTCTCACACAGACCCCGCCCACATCAACAACCTTGCAAAAATATTCAGGCTGCTAGAGAAACACAGTTTGCGCCTCAACCCAGAGAAGTGTTCCTTCGGAGTTCAAGCCGGAGAGTTCTTGGGTTACGTCTTAACCCATAGAGGTATAGAAGCAAATCCGTCCCAGTGCCGAGCCATCATTGAAGCTCGGAGCCCTACAAAAGCAGAGGAAGTCCAGGTCTTAGCTGGTCAGATTGGAGCACTCGCCCGCTTTCTAGGCCGATCGGCAGATAAGGTTCGGCCCTTCTTTCAATTGCTCCGGAAAAATGCAAGCTTCATGTGGTCCGAAGATTGCGAGAAAGCCCTCCAATCCATTCGCAACTACTTGGCAACTCCACTGATCCTAACTTCTCCAAAACAAGGTACCCCTCTTTTTCTATATCTGGCGGTTTCTAAGGATGCTTGCAGTGCAGCTTTGGTGCAAGAGCAGGATGACCGTCAACTCCCAGTGTACTATATCAGCCAGATGTGGAGAGGAGCAGAGCAAAGATACCAGAAAATTGAGAAGGTAGCCTATGTCGTTGTCTTGTCGGCCAGAAAACTCAGACATTACTTCCAAAGTCACTCGGTGGTGGTAAAAACAGATCTGCCAATTCGTAAAGTCTTAGCAAAGCCAGATCTTGCAGGGAGAATGGTAGCATGGTCGGTAGAATTATCAGAATTTGATATCAAATACGTTCATAGAGGGCCAGTCAAAGCACAAGCACTAGCCGATTTCATTGCCGAATTGGTTGAAGCAGATCCGGAAGCTACCCCACCGGAAGAGTTCGTTTGGACTTTATCTGTGGATGGGTCTTCAAACATGAGGGGCAGTGGCACAGGAATCATTCTAGAAGGACCGGACGGCGTTCTCTTAGAGCAATCTCTCCGCTTCAACTTCAGAGCCAGCAATAATCAAGCAGAGTATGAGGCACTCATTGCTGGAATAATACTCGCCATCGATCTGGGGGTGAAACGCCTGAGGGTAGGCAGTGACTCCCTCTTGTCACCGGGCAGGTCACTAATGCCTTCAGTACTAAGGACGAGCTCCTCGGCAAATACTGCGATAAGGTACAAAACCTTAAATCTAAATTCATTTCTTTTGAACTAACTCATGTCCCCAGAGAACAGAATGGCAGAGCGGACATCCTCGTCAAACTCGCCAGCACTAAAAAACCTGGAAACAATCACTCCATGATTCAAGAAACATTATTTGAATCCAGCATCAATAAAATTCAGGTTCTCTCAAACGAGATTGAGCCAAAAAGCTGGATGACCAATATAATTGCTTACCTGCAGGGAGATCAATTGCAAATGCAGGAAGCGGAGCTAAAAAAACTATCGAAGATGGCAGCAAAATATGTCCACATTGAGGCCGAGCTATACAAAAGGGGATTCTCTTTGCCTCTTCTCAAATGTGTATCAGAATCGAAAGCTACAGAGATCCTAAAAGAAATTCATGAGGGAGTTTGCAGCAGTCACGTGGGAGGACAAGCTCTCGCCGCTAAAATCCTCAGAGCAGGCTACTACTGGTCGTCCCTTAAGAGAGACTCGGTTGAATATGTCAAAAAGTGTGATAAGTACCAACGCCATTCGGCCATTCCCAGAGCCCCACCTACCAACCTCCAAGCAGTAGTCTCACCGTGACCGTTTGCTGTTTGGGGAGTTGACATCCTCGGCCCATTCATCCCAGCGGCCGGTCAAGTTAAATATCTACTGGTGGCAATCGATTACTTCACCAAATGGATAGAGGCAGAGCCCATCACTACAATTTCAGCACAGCAGGTGAAAAAGTTCTATTGGAAAAAATTAATCTGTCGCTTCGGCATCCCAGCAACAATAGTCACCGACAACGGCACCTAGTTCGCCTCTGACTTGGTGGCCCAATTATGCAAGAAGTGGAGTATCTATCAGGCATTCACCTCGGTTGAGCACCAGGAGACCAATGGGCAGGCCGAGGCTGCAAATAAAATAATCCTGAACGGTTTGCGAAGGAAGCTTGATGAGCACAGAGGGAGTTGGGCGGAGGAGCTTCTCCTAGTACTATGGTCCTACAATACCACTCCGCAGTCTTCCACAAGGGAAACCCCCTTCAAGCTAGTTTATGGAAGCGACGCCCTGATGCCGGTTGAAGTGCTAGAGCCTAGCCCAAGAAGAACTTTGACGGAGAATGTGCCTGATGGGAATGCCCTCAGAACCAACCTGGATCTACTAGATGAAGTAAGAGAGCTCGCTAAAGTCAGGGAATGTGCCGCAAAGCAGAGAGCCGCAAAGAGGTATGATTCAAAAAGAGTACCAAGAAGCTTCAAAGCTGGAGACTTAGTCCTCAGACAGTCTAGCCGAGTGGGAGCCACAGGAAAACTGTCTGCTAACTGGGAGGGTCCATTTAGAGTCAAAGATGTCATCGGCCAAGGGGCCTTCAAGTTAGAGAAGTTAGACGGCGGCAACATTGCAAGATCTTGGAACGCTGCCAATCTTTGATTCTACTACAGTTGAAAAGCAACTACAATCAGTTCGCACCGTCTTCTCAGCATTTATTCTATAATCATTTGTATGCGGCAATATATGCCCCAAATGTATTACATCATCATTATGAATAAAGAGAACTGATTTTTCAAAGAATGTGCCGCAATAACCAAGTCCTGATCAGACAAGGACCGAGCAACGACTCGATGTTGTCCTCGGGCATAACAACCAAGGACCTCCGTTAGGCACACCAGTTCAGTTCTAAGTGAAGGTACCATTCACTAAAACCGAAAGGGGGCTTGCATCGCATAGGCTAGGATATAACCGCCGACGATGCCAACGCGCTCGTTGCGGTGCAAGAAGCCTTTGACGTGTAGACGAAGCTAACGCGCTCGCCGACGGTGCCAACGAGTCCGACACTGATAAAGCTAAAACTAAAAGACCCAAAGTGGAGTAGACCGGCCAAAAGCCGACGTACGACCCCTGGGCGCCAACAAGGTCATTCAAACATAACCGGCGAAGATAAGCCGAAGTATTAATAAAACAGAAGCGCTAATGTAAAAACAGAAAAGACCAAGCTATTCACATCAATTAAACAAACAAAACAAGCCCACGCAGGGACGAAGGTAACATTGTCCAAAATGTTGTTTCAAAATATTGCACGAAAACTAAAGAAGCTACTCTGGATCCACTCTTGTCTCGGTCATTTCTTGATCAACACCACCGGCACTGTTGACATGCCCCACCAAATCTTCATCATCGAGCAAATTGTCAAGAGCGGACATGTCTATGGGGGTGGAGGCATCAACAACAGGAACTTCTTGATCAACAATCTGACCATCAACCACGACTTTGTCAATATCAAACATGCTAGCATCTGCATCCGGATAAAGTACTTTCAGTTATGCCAAGGCAGCTTCAAAACCCTTGTCGTACTCATGGGCAGCAGAAGCCTTCAGGTCATCAATAGCCTCAACCAAATCTGAACCAGCAGCCAAGTCTGGAAACAAAGTCGAAATCCTTTTGAGCTCATCATTCCTGCACTCCAACTCACTCCGAGCCTCCTCCAAGTCTTTAGCAGATTTCTCCAAAGCAGCCTCCAGCTTCTTTTTCTCCTCAGATAGTCCAAAAACGTGACCTTCCAACCTCTTCTTCTCTGCGTCCCACTTCTGCAAATCAAGAGTCAGTTGTGCATTCTCCTCCCGGCAAGATTTAAGTTCTTCCTCATTTTTCTTCATGCTATCTACCAGTCGAGCATGGTCAGCCATAGTCTTGTTAAAAGCATCCTCAGCCAAATGTGCAAGAACGGAAGTCCAATGACCGTAACTCTTTACAGCTACCAATGTTCGCTGCACTCCCAACGAAGCGACCTTTTCAACATCAGCTGTTCCGGCAGCAGAGTTTAAAACTCGGTTTAAAGGATACCGAGAGTCAAGAATGGACCGAACAGGAGCATCAGGAGTGGCATCGGCTCTCTTCTGACACTTCAGCACGTTCTTCCATGAAGGATCATTGGTAGCTGGTCCCACAGTAGGTAACCCAAGTTCCATGCTCGGCCCAACTTTCTGCTTCTTAGCCGAAGGAGCATTAGACATAGGAGGAGGCCGGGGATGACTTTTATCAGAGACATTGACTTGAACATTCTTTTCCGCAGTAGCAGGACTCATAATGGGTGGTGTCTGCCTCTCTTGAGGGGGATCAGCAATAACAACCGGGCTCGAAGAAGTGCCTGCAGCAATTCCTTGTTTCTGCTTCTGCCCTTCACGGTACTTCTTGTGATCGGCAGCACTAATCGGAGACATCCCAAAACCTCCTGAAAACATATATGTGATGTTAAAAAAAGGGGGGGAGGAGGCCGTTACTCAGATAATCAATCAACGTGTCAGCGTCATCTACTAAATTTATCAGATGGGAAGCCTTCGGCAGTGTTTCAAACTCCTCCATGTACTTATCCAACAAATCCACCTCCGCTCTCTCACTGGTATTCAGCGCCCTCCGCTCAACCGAATACTTGTTACGAGGGTTGCGCCTCCAGCACAAGGGAAATCTCTCCTCACCGATTTCATCAATCAACAGATGAGGAAACTTCGGCCCCGCTCGTAGTCGAAACCACATGTTTTTAAAGTCTTTATAACTGCTCTTATATGGCATCAAAAGGTTTTTGTTGTTCACCAAAGATACCCAGCGCCGCGGCTTCTTCACCGAAGTCTTGAAAAAACAGAGAAACTTCGAAGCCGAAACCTCCATTCCGAGACACTCAGAATTTCAAAGGCTCGCATGTGTGCCCAGCCGTTGGGATGCAGTTGCGAGGGAGCCACGTTGATCATCCTAGGGACTTGGCAATGAAAAGGAGAAAAGGGTACCCTCACGCCTAAATGCTCAAACCAAGTCTGGTACGCATAAACATACGGTTCTTGTTCCTCCTCCGTCGCGTCAGACACAGCCTCGTCCAGTGAAACCAGACATGCCTCGGCCGAACCCTCATCGACTGGATAGCAAAGCATGCGTCGAACCTTCGATAACGATTCTTCTATTCGCATCTCCAAATATGAATCTAAAACCTCTTGGTCCACCCAAGAATCCTCATCGCTAGTATGACTGCTATCAGAATGCTCCCTCTCGGCCATGTGTACAGACTGAGCCGACCCTGCGAAACTGGAAGGGGATTCACTGTCAAATTCCTCTCTCAAAGCATCTATCGTACGTTTGGATGAATGCATTAAACAATACACACAGCGCGAGGGGTTGCAAGCCGAACTATGTTTGGGGCAACGAAACTCAAGTTATTTCTTTCTCACTTTCACTACTTATTT
The DNA here is from genome assembly GCA_963573325.1 of Astragalus glycyphyllos. Lineage (NCBI taxonomy): Eukaryota > Viridiplantae > Streptophyta > Magnoliopsida > Fabales > Fabaceae > Astragalus > Astragalus glycyphyllos. The sequence continues at coordinate 46,251,356 of OY754313.1, read as the reverse complement.
CCACTATAGGTACCATTTCTATTTCAGGTAATAACAGGAAAGGCAACAAGGATGCGCGCAGCGTAGAATGCAGCAAGAATAAACCCAAAATGGAAGGGAAAGCAAAACGACAATGAAACTCAATAAAGAAAACATAGAGAAAAGCAATGAAGCAATGAAAGAATTAACACAACATCAGTCAGAAGGTTAAGGCACGAGCAGGGAGTTCGTACCTGTGAAATGATCCTGAAGTAGAAATGTGAAATCCTTGATTAAGTGACGGAAGCAAAGGTACAAAGAAGAGGACAAAATGAAAGTGTGCGGAGTAGTAACACAAACGGAGTAAAAAAGCCAAATGAAGAGTTGCGCGAAAATTTAAACCTCAAAAAATCCAACGGTCTTAAACGAAGCTCAATAATCAACGGTGTACATCACACCGGTTCAAATTCAACGCAATAGGGGCATGACACGTGGTGCTCTCTCAATGGTGTGTCAGGAAGCGCGACGGTTCCCAATGACGTCATAATGACGTTTCCCGCCAAATCTGTCAGAAGTCTTGTCAAACGTCAACTGTCTCATCAATAGCCGACAGTCACGCTCGGTGTGAAGAAAGCGGAAAAGGCACGAAACCGACAATAACACCGAGAAGAATCGTTCATCAAATATATAACATTAATTTATTTATTTATTTATGTCAAGCATTACATTGCATTTGAACGTCTAATAGTTAACTTACATATGAAACGTCTTTATAATCAAATAGAGTACTAAACCTACAGTCGGCTCTAAGAGCCGAGTCCTATCTCTATTGTTTATGCAGGAAAAACACCAGGTTTCTTTGAAGGCAAGGAGATTTTCTTGACGAGCTACTCGGCTTGATGAGCGACGAAGGAGATTTTCTTGACGAGCTTCCCGGCCTGGATAGCAGCTGTTTTGCTATATCCGATGTTCTGAGCTGCACCGGCCAGGGATGCAATATAAGGAGGTGGCGCGACCGAGCATAGGGCAATTGCACCTCAAGCTTCCGTCGGCACCTCCTCAACCAAGCCGGAAGTGACACAAAGCAATTTGAGGATTGCCTGCTGATTATCAATAGAACTCCCCCCAAGCGACTTTGAAGCCGCCTCCTGTTAGTGGCAACCTAAACCTTCAGGCAGGTTGCGTTTTGAGTCTTCTGCACAACCCTAAAGCTACGAACAAGGATTCCTGCAACAGAAAAAGCCATAACTCCCAAAGATCAATAACCCCTACTTTGAGCCTCTTGGCAATCCCAACGCAGTCGAATTTGATGGGGTTGCGCAGAAGACTTAAGGCGAGGGAGGTAATCTCAATTCCAAAAAGCGATAGAAAGGAAACAAATGCCATGGGAGATGGAGTACAAGAATCTTGAAAACTTTCCACTTATATAAGAAAGGAAGGCCTAACTCCAAGAAAATAGTAATTATTGTAGTAAAGGAATTAACGCCAGTCAAAGTTTGAAACTGACTGGTCAAAGCTGAAACTTCCAAGGCGTCAAAACATTGAATGCGAGCCGATCGGAAACGCCAACAAACATGCAGCCGAAGAGTCAAACACTTCATAACAAGCCGAAGTCATCTTTGAGCGCCTTCATGCAAAACACTTGCCGCTCGAGGGGCTGTGTTCCCAATCGTCCGCCCAGATAGGCTCGGCTCTACCTCACCTTTAGGCCGACGCGACTGACTCACGAAGACTAGACAAAGCTAAACAAGACCTTGGTCCTCCCTCACAGTCGAGGGGCTCGTCGGCTACATAGAGTGAGGGGCTCCCCCTCCGCCTTCGGCCAAGAGCTGAGTAACGGCTCCCTCATAATTAATGTATCATTAATATGTCGCATTTATTAGCATTGATTATGTCTCTGTAATAAATAGATGCCTGAAAGGCCAATAGAGGAGATCCAGAATCCAACTTATCACTTTATACTATACTCTTATACTCTTAATCTCTAATTCTCATAATCATCCCCTCCTAACTACGTCCGGCGTAAAGGAATAGTTAGGAACATTCTTATTTTTATTGCACATTGACCGCTGTTTATTCTGTAGGCCATAACTTTGGCTGTGATTATCTGATTAAGGCATGCGAGCATGCGTTACAAAGCTAAGGAACAAAGTTACAAATCTTATGTTGAGCTCAAAACGCAGTTCGGAATTTTTGAAGGCCAAAACTGCGAAATACTGAAGCAGTTTAATGTAAAACAGGTTTACGGGCCAAATCGGGCTTTTATCATAGAACCCGTTTAGGGATTTAGGTATTCCGTTTTCTTTAAGACTAAATACATTTTTCAGAGCCGTCTTTCGTCTCTTACACATTCCCACTTTTAATTTTACGTTTTGTGCCCTAACCTCCATGGAAGCTTAAGGCTCTAGATCAATCTATTGGTGAAGGGTGTTGCTGTAAGGATTTTATCGTTTAATGTCTATTGGTCCAATGCTTAAGATTTATTTCGTTTTTATTGTTTTAATTCTTTCCCTATCAATTTCATCTCCGTAGTTCTTGCTGCAAATTCGGTTTGTGTTTTGTTTAATTACTCAAACTCTGTGATTTGCTTATGTGATTCGTTTGATGATTCAGTTTTGCTTAATCACTTAATCATGATTCTGTTTCGCAACTTCTATTTTATCACTTGTTTAGTTTAGTTTGGATAGGAATTGATAGAGTCTATGCCGCTTGTTTATAGGATCGATAGTATTCAGTTATGACGTTAATTGTGTTACTGGCGCTTGTTCACTATCACGGTTGACTGAACACACTGTTTTGATGCTTGCTTTAAAACGGTGCCAATTGGCATAAACTGACTGACCCTTGTTCGCTTAGTTTTTGATCAAGCAAGAATTATCAAACCTTTCACGAATCTTTATTTTAGAACCGATGATAAATCCAAGATGCGCACCTGAAACCAATGGATTGATTGTCAATCTCTAAATTGTTGAACTCCCTTAAACACAAACTGTTTTCTTCAAACACCCCCCCCCCCCCCCCCCCTATTGTTTATTTCGGTTCTTGATTCTAGTTTTCTTTATTTCAGAGGTCCTTGTGAGACGACCAAAGTTAACTTCCTTGTACTATATTTTATATCTTTATAATTATTTTGACCTACGTACAACCGCTGATCAGAAGGCAAGTGTTGGCTCGGATAGTGGCCGACGGGGGCCTATGTATATAAATAGGAAGAGGATAATTCTAAAAAGATACACATCAATACAACAACTCTACTTTTTTTATTAGTTTATCTTCCCTTTTATCGCACTTTATGCTTACCTTTACCTTTATGCATTAGGCGCATTAAGCCAGTAGAATAATTCAACCCTCGTGTCGCATTCACTCAACCTGACCCTTTTTAGAGGAGTTAGGAAACTCACAGTCGAGGAGTAGAGTTCCCTCCTTGGCGCAATTACTTGAAGAACAAAGGAATCAAAAACTGTCCAAACCCCGACGACAATACCTAAATAGATATAATAAATGGATGACTTTATATCTATTTATTATATCCATTTATATCATGGATGAAAGTGAAAGTGGGAGAACCACCATAGTCATGTAATGTAAAGCATATGCCATGGGAATGGTTGGATGTTGGGATGTTGTGAAAAAGCCACACTTTCATCTCAACTTATAACGTCCCCTCAACTATAAAAGAAGAATAAATGACAAGAAAGAGTACCGATACTCATAGCAAAAATCACATGCACAATAGTAACTTCCTTTTTATAAATCGGGTATCCTCTGTATGCAATTGCAGAGTAATTCGAGCTGGGTAGAACTACAATGGGCCGCAAAGCTCTCCCTCAAGAGATTTAACACTGCTGCATGCTCATGGCTGGATTCGAACCCAGGACTTTGGTTAAGCTAGAAGAAACCCCTATCATCTTATCTAAATGCTCTTGGTATAGTAATTTTATTTATAAATAGGCTAACACACCCATTAATTTATATATATTGTGACGTGATTTTAATTTAATTCAGTAACTGAGAGCATATTCTTCTATTAAAAAGAGGGAATATTAAAATTGAGTATAGATTCCACTTCCTATGAGCCCTTTTAATTTGGGTCAATCACTACCTACAAGTACTATCTCCTTGATTACGTGTTCCTGATCTTATTCCAAACCTTTCATGTGTTCCTGATCTTATTCCTCTATATATATATATATATATATATATATATATATATATATATATATATGGGGGGAGAAGAATTTGTAGTGACCTCAACGAAACAATTTGGAACAACATTATAATATGTTTGGGTTGCGACCTTGGAAAACCAGCCTTCCAAATGCTTTGTCCGTAAGTGCAACCTCTTTCTTGGCTTAGTTTATCCTTCAATTTCTGTTGGGAATAATTAAATACACTTATAGATCCTACTCCTTCCATTGCAGAATATAAGCAAAAATTGGTCAACGAAAGTTGATGTATCTGATCTAAATTTTGGGCTAGATACATTAACTTTCGTTGATTTATTTTTGCTTATATTGTGTAACAGAGTAAGTATTATTCCCTTAAAAAATGTCTTTTTTCAAAAATGTATTTTGAATAGCATAATGTATTTGGAAATAATTTTTCAGATTTAATAATTTATATTTTTGTTTGATGGTTGTAGATTGTGGAACTTAAGGTGCATATGGATTGCCAAGGGTGTGAAGAAAGGATAAGAAGGGCAATCTCCAAATTAAATGGTAAGACCTCAACCATCCTTCAATTGCCCTACCATTTTTATTTAATTAATTTTGGCTATGAAACACACAATGAAGAATAAACTTTTATTTTATCAGTCCTCGCATCACAACATTATGTTCAAAATAAATAAATTAAAGAATAAACTTTTGTTCCTTATTCTTATTTAATTTTTAAATTGGTCATTTTTTATTATTTTAAATTAGTTCCTTGTTTTGCAAACTTTTACAAATGTGGTCCTTTCTATTTAATTTTTTTATAGAGATGACCATATTGACATAACTTTTACAAAATAAGACATCATATTATTGGAATTAAAAAACCCTATTTTGTGATAACTTTAACAAAATAGGAAACCATTTTGAAACAAAAAAATTACATTGCTATACTTTGCAACATATTAGACCATTTCAAAACAAAAATAAAAGGCTAACTTTGTTCTTTATCTTTACATTAGTTTTTAAGTTTGTCATTTTATAATATTAAAATCAACGTAATCAAAACCTGACCGGACATTGAACCGGAAGATGCGGTTCAGGAGTTCTTGGGTTCAACCGGTTGAATCGGGGGTTCAACCGGAATTAATTAAATAGATTATTTAATATATTTTTTACAATATATAAAGGATAAAAAACAAAAAAGAATCATAATATGACATAATAAAACTATAATATTCAACAATCATAGATAATTAGATACTATAATGTAAATACTCTCATAGTAATATTAGTGTACACATTTGTTTTTTAATTATTTATTTATTTATTTATTACATCAATTTAATTATAAAAAATGATAAAAAAATATCTCATATACCAAAAATCAACATCATTTATCATTTTTTTCCCAAAAATCAACTTGGTATATCATTTTTTAAGGAAAATAAACCAAATCCGGTTTTCTGCACGGTTCCCCGGTTTTTGGCCGGTTTCCTGTCCGGTTCCCGGTTTTCAGCCGGTTATCCGGTTCAATTCCCGGTTTTCACCCCAGGCGGTTCTGGGGTTCATTTGGACCGGATGGGGGTCCGGTTCCCGGTTGAACCGGCCGGTCCGGTCCGGTTTTGACAACCTTGATTAAAATGCCTTAATTATTATTTTGCAATGTACTACCAACGTGTTCCTTTATGTTTGACTTTTTATAGAGAGGACCACATTGACATAACTTCTACGAAATAAGATATCATATTGGAATAAAAAAAATAGGACCATTTTGAAGCAACTAATAAACAAAGGACAACATTGCAATAGCTTTGCAACATAAGAGACCATTTGGAAAAACAAAAAATAAAAAGAGACTAAATTGATACCTAAAATAACGATAAGTAGCCAAAAGGATACTTTAGCCTTATATTAAATTAACTTGATTGGCAAATTTAGTGCAAAATAAAAAGTTCCAATTTGGTCTCTCTTTTAGCTTAAAAGTGAGAATGACAACTTTTTCAATTAGTAAAAAGTGACAAATTAGTACCAACTAAGTACTAATTAGTACTGCAAATGAGGGTTGACTCAGTTGGTAAGGAGTTGGCTCATTCCCCACAAAGGCGTGGTTCAACTCCCACTGCCAGCGTGAGGGCCCCTTTGATGGGTGATCTGTAAGTACCTCTGTAAGCTCTCAAAGAGTCTTGAGGCCTGCCCTAACCCTAATGAGCCTCCGGAGCCCAACTCACCTAAACTTTTCTAAATTGGTTTCTCTTTTAGCTAAAAAGTGACAATGACAACATTTTCAATTACGGAAAAGTGGCAATTTAGTAACAACTTAGTACTAATTGACTATGTTAATGAAGTATGAAATCTTTCGTGCAGGTGTTGATAGCTTAGAGATAGACATGGATAACCAAAAGGTAACAGTAACAGGGTATGTTGACAAAAGGAAGGTATTGCAAAGAGTGAGAAGAACAGGAAGAAAAGCTGAGTATTGGCCATTCCCTTATGATAGTGAATATTATCCATATGCTTCTCAATATTTGGATGAGTCTACATATACATCTTCATATAACTACTACAAGCATGGTTATAATGAAAGTGTTCATGGCTATTTTCCTGATCAAGCATACTCAACAATTCCAGATGAAACAATATTTCTCTTTAGTGATGATAATGTTCATGCACTTTGTACCATCATGTGAATGGTTATTTATTTTTACATTCTTATACCCTTGTGAGGTTTATATATTTGCAAGTTTGTGATACAAAATGTATTCAAATAATAGCAATTTCTGGAGTGCTAGCTAAACGCTAGAGCATATTAGCCAAAACATTTAAATAATTGTAGCTTGTTTTGAACTATATCACTTCATAGTCCTTTAAATGAACGAGTTTAGGTAGTACTCGAGTTGCCAAGTTGTAGTTAGACTTTACTAACTTCTCAGTCAAACTCTGAATTAGTTTTTTCCCTGAACAATAGAGCAGGGTCGAAGACGTCTAGAGCAAAAAATATCACTCTATTGTCTGCATTGGCATCATCATTTTTATTTGAAATATTACTAATATTGTGGTCATTGACCCGTACCAAGAGAACAACTTCTTGACCAAGATAAATTTTGATTGGTGGAGCGTCCACATCCACTACTGCAGACTATCCCAATGTTTGGACCACATTGTCGGTGGGAGTTACTACCTATGATGTGCCGGAGGTACCTGTTTCACTGCTTGAGTTTCCCTCCTTTTTGTTTCATGGTTCTTCGTATTACATATACCTATTACAACTTAGATGGGAGGCCGCAGCTGATAACCTATTACACTAGCTCTTGCAAAAACAGTATCTAAATTATGTATTGAGAAAAATGAAATGAAAGGAAGATGCCATATGAGCTCAAGGAAGGTCTTTTAGGGTGTGTTTGGATTAGAAGAAAAAGAGGGAAGAGAGAAAGATGAAAGAAATAAAGTAGATTAGGAGGGTTGTTTGATTTAAGGGAAAGAGAAGAGAAATAGGGAAAAGAAAGTTGTGTCTCTTGATTTGGTTGGAGCGAAAGCGAGAAGAGAGAAAGAATTTTTAAAGGACAAAAACACACCTGTGTATTTAATTTAATTTTTTTAATTTAATTAACTTAGTATTTATTTTAATTTTTTTGACAAGTAGTACTTATTTTAATTATTTAAGTAAATTAACTAAATAATTAATTTAATCATTTAACTTAATTAGTTATATATTTAGCCGAGGACAAAATGGTAAAAGTAAAATTTAAGAGCCATTTCTCTCCACTTGTGAAGAGATTACAAAAACCACTAATTTAATCATTCCTCACTCTCTCTCTCTCTTTCCTATTTCTCTCCTTAACCAAACACATCCTTAATTTACATAGGAAAGGAGGAAGTGGTTTGAGACATTATATTAACCAGTGCTACCAGATAAATCGCCAGAAAATGCACTTCCATATGAAACTGATCCTGTTTGTGAAGTGCTGCTGGCTCGAGCTTTTTGGTGTTGTCGTATCCGAAACGCATCTCGAGGAAGTGGTTGGCTTTGAACAGTTGTAGTATCATCATCTCCTTGCCCTAAACATTATAAATATCAAACAGGGCGAAATTCCACTCTCATGTCAAAACACATAAGAAAAAAAAGGCGAAACGTACATGCATGTTAGATCACTTGTGTCTAATGTGAAAAATGTAATTTCATGTGCGAGTCAACTCGTTTTGGCTATGTAGACTCGTAAAGTCGAACGATTCTACGAGTTGACTTGCGAGTTTGACAACTATGCTATTCATGTAGAAATTGTACAAGGTAAGTTAATTTTAAATTATTCCTATACATACCAAAAGTGCCATGATTAAGCATAAATACACAGAATTATAATCAAGAACGATTGCATTGGACAAATGTAAATCAAAAAGGAAAAGGCAAAAGAAAATATAGGCAGAAGTCTTGTAAAAATGGATGATGCACATACTGTCTAACTCTTTTCTCTTCCCAAATTGCCTACTATTGGTTGGTTTCGAAGATAAGCCACTTCGAACAGGATGAGACTTGCTTGAACCAGAAAGTTCACTTGTAGCAGGAGCAGGACCTGCTGGCAATTGTGTTGGATTACCAGTCTTCCCACTTTGTCCTGTTAATAGGTCGCTCTGCAAACAAATTGATAGCACGATATCCACATTCGGTGTCGGACCTGAAAATTTCAAAACACGGTTGTCAACAGCGTCTTGATATAATTAATCAGCGAGGAACAATGCCTACATGTAAAATGATACTTAAGGTTGTGTTTGGATGTTGTATTTTTCTAGGAGTAATGTAATTTTTTGGGGGGAATCGAAATATTTTAACTGACAAAGGAACAAAGAAGAAAAAGGAGAGTTAATGTAAGCTGTCTCGTGATGCTGCAAGAGAAGAAGTAAAAAATTCTAGCTGCATTTCAATACACTCTTACAGATTGCATATAAAATAGAAGAAAAATTCTACGGCAGATAGGAAATTATTAGTTGAAAGAAACACTGAAAATTACCTTCAACTATAGGTAGGTTTGCTAAAAAAGCTACCAAAGAAGGTGGTGTAGCTTTAAGAATTTCATCAAATGCGTTTGTTCCAGCACCTGTCACTGGCAATGTGATCAAACAAGGTTCTTGACCCAACTGTAGTTGCACGTAGGAAAACTAACAAGCTATCAATTTTCATAGTTTAGTGACAAAAATAAAATAATAATTCACTTTAATAAATAAATAAATAAATAACTCCTTTCCTAAACCTTCCCATTCAAAACCTTCCTATTTGGCAATTTAGGCCTACAAAAAGTAACTTAAACAACCGATTTAGTTGTCCCCATTAAAGATGCTCTTACAAGCCAGTTTTGTGGGAATGACTTACACCTTCAGGCCCAAATATAAGTCATTATTACAGGATTTCTCAAAGATTGAAGAATTTGGAACATCATCAATATGAACATGAAAGATTCAATAATCGTATTTGCTATAGTAAACCATCTCTGCTAGAGCAATCATATTGTATTTTTCAATGAGCATGAGAATAAAAAAAGTTAATCACCAAAACATTCAAATTTCAAAAAGTATGGGTCACATACCAGGATTATGCTTTGGATCATATATCACCATCTTTGAAGTATCGGGATAAACAACCTTCGCTGACGTAGTCGAAATGCTTGTAATAGATCCCTTATCTGCACTAATTGTGTAACATTTTAACCACATAATAAGAAATAGTGAGAAAACAAGATCAAGAACAAATATAATATCAGTACCTATAAGACTCCTTCCATTAAGCACAATCGACTTCACTTTCTTATTGGCGTTTTTGGCAAGCCACTAAACATGAAGAAATGAAAATTGAATTACTATTAAGACAAATATAAACACAGAAGAATCCAAGATAGCCAGGCTAATTCCGGTCTAAGTATAGTTATTACATCAGTTCGATAAACTAAAGCCTGTCAAACATAAACTACCTAACTCAATATAATATAGAGAATTTGCATGATAGACGTGTTTTTGGAAACTAAATCAGTAACTAGACTACTAAAGGAGGATAGGAAATGTTAATTTGATTACAACCAATATAATCATGTGAATTGTTAATATAGGGACACGAGACCAGTGACGGTTGGCTCATTTTTCAAGGATTAACATGTGAAAAGACTAGGTATCGTGTCGTGTGTATTAGTTAGATACAAGTTGATGAGCCTTCACCTATCAACTTATGCTTTCAAGAGAGTTAGTTCAAGACAACAAGCAACATCTTATTCATCTGTTTAAAAATATATACAAATGACAGGTACCTCTTGCCGAGCTAAATGATCAAGATCATTAGAAGAACACGGCCATAGATCCATGAAACTATACCGTGATACAACATCTTGCAGAGAACTCTCATTTGCTGCTGCTGGATCTTCACCTGCTCCATAAAGTGCTTCTTTCCTTCTTTGCTCAACCTATATGTGATTCAGAGGATAGATGAACAAAGCGGGTTACTGCTCATCTGTGTGCAGTCTATTCTACTGTCATAAACAACTACAAGATTGCAATATACGAATTTACTTTAAAATTATTACATATTATAACTTACATTATTTTAATAGAATTGTTAGAATATTTAGAAAATATTTTAAAATGTCTTAATTGTATCTTGAAGTAAAACAGATTATCTCTTAAGAATGGTTACCGTATGCCCTTAAATTGAATCTATACTTTTATTGTATTACTCACAAAGAACTGAACAGATATAGACAAGGGAAGCAATATGGAAATCCCTAGGCTTTAGGAAATTAACTCAATGACAGCCTAGGACTATCTATGGAAACTATGAAATGCTATAAAAATAATAATAATAATAATAATAATAATAATAATCAACAATAATTATAAATTTAAAGTAACAATTAATAATTTAATCCTCTTTATATCTCCCTCAAGTTGGAGCATATATGTCGGATGCATTTATCTCGTTACATATGTATGCATTCCAACGACCCTACCAACATACAAGATGAAGTGACAATCAACTTGTGTTAATGTGTTTAGTCCTTTCATACAAGATTGGATTTGAAGAGACATGCAAAGTTGAGTGGTTATCATAAGCAAGTTCTGTAGAACTTATCTCCCAAAACTTCAACTCATGATTACGAATAAGTAACAATTTGACAAGCCTAATTAACAGTATGTTGCAAAAGATACAATCATACATATGATGGAAAATGTCGGATAGAAAGAAAAAAAAAAGTGAAGGTATTACCTTCAGCATGCTGGCAAGATCACCATAAGTTTGCTCAAACTGAGTGAACCTTTTCCAGATCTACAAATTAGATTAGTTACAACCAAATTGTATATCAGCAAACAACAACTAAACATTCTCCAACAGAATAATGCAATTTTAATACAGCTTCAAACTTACTACATATGACGGAGAAACCATCGTGCATTTTTTAAATAAAGATGTATGTAGCACAATATTCATTGGTTTGTTTTCTTTGGGTTTCAGCTGGAGGATGTCATAAGAGAGGCTTGTTGTCCGATATGCAAAAGGTGAATTTACGCTTTTGAACTGATGTTCTTTTTGCAAAGGTTGTCTTTACTTTCTTTTCTCAATTATCCAAATAAAAAAAACACAGGTTTTGAAGAGTAACAAAACAAAAACGATTATGCATTCAGATGCCTAATGCTTTATAGTTTCTACCAATGAGGAGACATTCGACACTTTGCCTCAAAAAGGTCCAACATAAAGTTCTATCCATAACTTCTAAATACCTATCGAATCTGGAGAAAGCGAGAAAAGATTCTGTGACCGAGAATCCGAAAAATGTTCCTGTTGTTGAATCCTAATCTACTGAGTACACTAGATAGATACGGAGGCTTGCAAAGCATGCTGTTCATAATTACAGAAACCATAATCATTAAATAACTGAACTGTTAAAAACCTATCTCATTGTTCTCAATCCTATGGCTACACTCTTATCATTCCCCCTACAAACTCAAGGTGGTTGAGAAAGATTCAACACCTTGATTTTGTCATAGGTTTTTGAATCTAAGTTTTGACAGGGGCTTAGTTAAGAATAAGAATGTTTGCAAATTGCAATCTGATCATGAAGGATTAAATGAAGTGAGGAACTGTCAATAACATCCAAACAATTATTTAATATAATGGTAACAAACATGACTTAAGTACCTAATTATATGAGGAAGAGTTTTTATCAAGTCCAACAAAATATTGGTGTGCACTGTGCATATTAGTTCACTATAATTATAGGAGACCGTTTGTTTCAGATCATTATATAAAAGAGTCACATTTTAAAAAAATTAAGCACTTTTTAGGATTTTTTTTTCCTTTTTTTTTAGCTTTTGAAAATAATCACAATCTAGAAAAAAATTTGAATTCTGATTATAATGAGAAGCTATTTGATGTAGCTTAAGGGTCTAGGAATTTCCTTTAAGAGAATCAGGAAATAGGAAGCATGGCCAACCTCAACGGATTCCTCAGGAGGAAGCGAACTCAATGCCCTCTCAAATAAAGCACGTATATTTTGGTCATCATTCAAACGTGTCAAGAAATCAGCATATCTGAAACATCATGAAAATATTCTTAATATTTAGCTAACATTTTACGGTAGGATAAGAATTATTAATAAGAGAAATGAAGAAAAGTACAACTAGTGAGAGGATAATATATCCTCCAAAACAAAGTTCAAAGCAACAGTAGTTTAAGATTAAAAGACTAATCCTGTATTTAGAATGAGTGATAAGACAACATAAGGCACTAACAGGCACAACGCACAATATCGTAGTCTCTCTTCTTTTCTTGTGTAGATAACAAAACTGATACTAGTGGATGTATGTCAACAAGATCAATTGCAATGTACTACTCTGGACCTATTTATAAGTAAAAAGTCACCTTTTAGGTTCATTGAATAACTAATGTATCTGGTCCTAAAAAGTGATTTTTTGCTTATAAATAGGTCTAGATGGAGTAATAGATACATCGAAAAGTGAATTCCGAGAACAGGTTTAGCAACTAAGTTGACCTCTTCATGGTGACTAAAACAAATATGTTCCTAACAGTTTGGCATGAAATGGTGAGTAACACAAACATGTCACACTATCAACCTAGTCATACTCCATTGGTAGCCACGGTAAATGAAAGCAAGGCAAAACAACAATAATCAGAGTTGGGAGAAAGTAGAACTCACTCAAGAATATAAACAGGCTCGTGCATGAAGCGTTTTAGTCCTGCCTCAAAAACATTATGGGCCATCTGCATGGATAATCCAATAAAGAATTCATATTTATTATTAGTTATTAAGTTTCCAGTGACAGTTTATTTGCTAGAATTAGAACCAAGTAAAGAACTCCAAGGACAATAATTATTTTATTAAATCCCAAAAAGAATTGAACAGGCAAGAAAGAAAGTCAATCATTGGCAATGTTTCCTTATAATTGTATATTTAATCAATTCTAAAACTCAAAATAACAACAAACAGCTTTGAGCCATTCATTCACAATTTAAAAAATATATATATAATCCTATCACCTAAGTAAAACACACACACACACAAATGGAGGAAATAGTAGGACCTTTGGATCCTTGTCGAGACAAAAGGCCACCGTAGCATAAGCGACATATACATGATATGTACAAGTTGGAGATTTGCGAGCATCCAGAAAGTACTTCCTAGCAGCTTCAACGCCTTCAGTCCTTCTTAGAAAACGAATGAACTGTAGCATGAAAATATAAAATAAACTGCATAAATTACTTAACATTCTCAATAAAGAAAATTATAGCAGAGAAAAAAATTGAAATTTATGTTTTTACACACATTCAACTTCCATTGAAGAACTTTTATGAGGATGAAATGAAAGCTATGTGTGTAGGATCAACCAGCAAATACAATACAATAGATAAAACATGCAGACAACATTAAAATTTTCGGAGAATTAACACCTTAAGTATACAGCAGCACTATTGAGCATATTAAACAAACAATTTCACGTACTTGAATGTGCGCAAGTGCAGTTGCATTGACACCATCTCCCAAAAGGCTTTCATATATTTTCTTTGCAGCCTGACAAGCAAATTGAAGCATACACTCAAAAAGTTCAGAAAGGTTTCTGTGAATTGTTAGAGATGTGACTGGTCAGCTATTAACCGATATCATGTTCTACCACACCAAATGGAAGAATCCAGATACTGAGAGCAGAAGCAGGGTGTTTTCTAAAGAATTAAACTATTTCCTATAACTTGATTAACTTGAATATTTCGAATGATACATTAACTTCTACATTTCCCGTGTCATTAATAACTATTGTTTCCATCAAATATGTCCAACCTATATCATACCTGGATTGCTCCACGAGATTCCTCTAGCTCTGCATAAGCATATCGTAGCATTTCCGAATCTGTTAGCCAGTGAAAGAAAGAGAGCAATGAAATTAATGGGGAAAAAATGAAGAGTCGAGTAGGACACATTCAGAAAAAGGGTAACAGTGGAGCACTAACAGAAATGAAGTGTACTACCCCAAAGATTCAGACAAGATAACACAAGAAAAAGGTTTTCACAGTCAGAGAATATTTATCAGAAAAATAGCTCAGAATGTTATACTCTAACGAAGTAACCATTATTTCTTACTTCAAATGTAATTTTTCTTTGTTATATCTACACCTAAGGTTACTTTTTTATATCTACCGAGAGACAAGAGACTCAAGAAAATGTTGTGAATAAAAAACTATGCAGCCACTAACAAAATCCAAAAATTATGCAGAATTAACAAAAGAAAGTCTCACAAACCAGGAAGAGCCTTCAGAGACCTTTGAAATACTTTGATTGCAGCATCTATTGAACCCCCTTTAGCATGCCATGTAGCATAGTCATACCATATATCAGGATAATGGTACATATACATCAGACACTGAATGCCAATAAGATGCAGTAAGAAAATCCATAAATAAATATCACCAAAGTAAAACACATGGGTCGACAATGTTATAATTTCACATCTAAAGAAAGAAGAGAGATATTTTTCTTTTTTATGGATAGACTACCTATCGATTCAAGGAAAATGAAGAAGCCTCTAGACATAGTAATAAGTAACAATTTAATATAATGTGATAGTACATCTAAACAGTATGGCAAGCAATTGTAAGTCATAAACAAACTAGGCTAACGATGAGGAATGTTGTCAAAATGTACTCAATTCAGTTAGTGACCATCACCATAAGGAATCTGTTGGAAACGAGCCTTAATTGCGATCACCCTAGCCGCCTTAAATCTTAATCGCAACAACTTTGGGCTGCCTTCATTGTGTTGGGTGTGAGGGGGCGTGTCCCACCACCTTGAGATATTCACCCTAACCATCCTACAAGTTAGTTTTGGGGGCTGACTTAAACCTGAATTTCTAGATGGTATTAGAGCTATCCTAGATCCATAGTTTTACTGACTGCATCGTCCATATTCGAGGTTCATAACCCTGAACAAGTGGGGAAGGGTTGGAAATAAAATACACCTTAGATGCAGTACTCTTAGCTTCCTTAATTGCAACAAATTGGGTTGTCTTCATGGCGCTGAGTGTGACGGGGGTGTGTTTAGTCCCATATCACCTAAAGTTAGGGTATAAGTAGGGCTTATAAAGTTTGGACAGTCCTCATTTTCAAGCAAATTTTGTAGGGTTGAGCTAGACCCTAAGCCCAAATTTCTAGAGAATCTGTATTAGGAATTATCATTATCAATTTAACAAATAAGCTTCACTATGAAAAATTGGTTTTTGTATAACTAAAATCAATGGAAGCGTCATAGGCTTATAGTAATCCTGTATAAGTAGGGGAAAAGATGAGAAATGAGTTTGGGAAGTCATGAGAAATATATCACAAGAACATTACTTCTTTCTCTATATTATTGAGAAAATGATACTATTAAATGGATAAAAAAAACAAGGAAAATATATTTCTTAGTACCTGCTCATAAGTAAATATAACTCGTTTGTTGGAGGAAGCAGTATCTATTCTCTGTGGGTTTCCTCTGAAATGCAGAATGATTGAAATTTTAATGTTTAACAAAAAATCATCACATATATCTATGAAGTCATTATCAGAGGCACTAACCCAGTTAACAAGCATTTCAAAATGAGAAGTTTGGTTAAAGATAACTCTCCCAAAAGCTTAAGTCGAGAATTGTTTTACATCTCTATTATATATCAATAAAGGTTTTCATGAAATACTTCTACTAAGACCATTTACAGCATAAAATTACAAACCAATTTCACCCAAGATGTAAAAACAAGAAAGGCCTCTAGAAAAACTGATTATTACTTGATTTATTTCACCCTAGATGTTAATTACATTCTTCAAAAGAAGTGAAAACTGCTGCTCATACATTCACATATAGGTATGGGCTGGTGAGAATGAGCATGCACACGCACGAAAACCGTGAATCGTTTAGAAATGAAAATTGGACAAAAATTCAAAAAAAAAACAGTTTCACACATAAATAGGTAATTAGATAAACACAAGACTTTGCCAAAATTTCTTCCTTAGTTTGATCAAATATAGCGCAACAAAGATCTACAGTAAAACTTAATAGAAAAGACAACATATAAGTAATTAGAAGAAATACAACCAGAAGTTTATATTGTTTATTCCTAAATGCATCAACAGTTAAAAAGTTAAATTTAAGAGAAAGAAAAAAGGATTCATGCTACTTACTTTTCAAATGATAGAAGTCTCTTCCATGCCATCCACTGCATTTCTTCCTGTCAGAAGTAACAAACAAATAAAACTTATCATGACATTAGAGACATAAAAAGTATTAAACCATTCATTTGACTTCAGCAAACAGATTAAGCTTTTAGGATAGTTGGCTCATAATATGATATCAGAGCTGCTGACTAGGTGGTCTAGAGTTCAATTATCAAGTCCAATGGGCTTTTACTTGAGGGACTGAGTTAGAGATATAGAAGTTTAAAATCATCCAGGTACTAACAGCTAATGTTTTTGGGATAGTTGGTGCATGTTTCTATTAGCTTATTACAAGGCCAAAAGAACTTCTTTTGGTAGCTTCCTTACAAATACTTTTGGGAAAAATGATTATCTTTAGAAAACAATTTGTTCACAGATATGAGCTTGCTCAATGAAACACGATAAGTAATTAAAGCATAAAGCTCCATCGTCCATACAAATGTGCTACCATCTCCATATAAGATGTGCAGATTATATCAAACGTATTTTCCAGATTCTGACAAACAAAATAGTTTAATCGCCCTAACAGCAAGCTATGTAGCACCGACACTTAAGATTGAAAACGTGTCTGGTGTCGTGTTGGACACCAAACGTGTCAAACACCGACACTTCAATTACTTCCATTTTCTCAAATTATAATTGGAGCCTACATGTCTGTGTCATGTCCAGTGTCAGTATCTGTGTCGTTGATTCATAGACAGCAAGTCTTCAAAACTAAACAACCATCCATCTAAATATCAAAATTTATGTCATATATTACATTCATACATAGCCAACTGCTGCCGACAAGCCCATGAAATCAATATCGGTAACACAAGAAACAATAACATCAAGTGGCAATTTGATTTGCATTTTAATTAATAGAGTCCTCTTTCAGATACTTTCATAAGCCCAATTACATTTTTTTAAAGATCCTTGATGGCATGCTTTAATGTCTGAAACTATCCACAAACAGCAATCACTGATAAGCAATATTCAGAAAAGAACAGAAATTTGCCTTGTAGGATCCAGTTGGTGGTACGGCAAGCACATTCAAATCAATTTCATCCACATACTTCTTCCGCTCCCTGTAAACTGCCCTCGCACTGGTATATTTGGGTTGATAGTCAGATATCAGTCCTTTAGCCTGCAAAACACCTTATCATCAAAATGCATGCCTTTGGAATATTCTTATATAATGCCACAGAAGAACAACTAAAGACTCAGGAATGCGTATTATCAGATCAAGCATGAAACCAAGACCAATATATTACCAACTGACGATTAACAGAATTTTCAAAATTCTCATAGTCCTTCCAAATTTGTTCAATTTGATGGGTAGGAGTAACAATCGCCTTTTGATAGACTTTTCTCACAACAGTCATCCGATTTGATTGTTCTTGTACGGTTGTAGTCTGCAATTAAATTTGACTAGAAAAATTGAAAACTGATACCAAAGTTGCACCATGAATTGCAGAAAACACATAAGATTAACTAGACAAACCGGCAATGATTTTAGAAAGGATATGTATTCCATCCACACAGGGCCAGATGCTATATCTGCTCCTGTTAGCACATAATCAGAAATAAGTGTCATTATATAATACATCTATAGATACATTTGTACATGCATATATATTATACACAAACATACACAATCTTCCACTCCCTTTCCCTCTAGTAAATTAATCTTAGAATATCTTCAAACAATAATATTAGAAACAAGGATGTTAGTTTTTAATGAATTCTTGCAACACAAATTATTGGGCACTGGAGACTAAACTGAAATCACGGGTATTAACTAAGACACAAAATTCATAAAAATAAGAGTTGACTTGTATTAGTCTGAAAATTTGAAAAATACTACTGAGTACTGACTAGATCCACCAAATGATGGATCATTAATCAAGTATCATATAAGGAATCTACAGTCAAATTATATGTCTCGTGAGAAAAAGTATAAAATTATCCCAACCTAAAACAAAATCAGTTTATGTCTTCATGTTAAACATACAAATTGCAAAGATAGTCCATCTAAACCTACTAGTAAAATTCAAACCTTTTGCAATTCCCTAGAGGTCCAATGCCTAATGACACTTGTTTGCATCAATTTATCTTTTTAAATTGCCATTTTTCATGTCAACTCCTCATAAAATAGGATCCCAAAAGGACTCTCCACTCAGTAAAAAGACGAGGCATCAAGAATTTTTCCAATACATTCAACAACAGCAATGAATTGAAGCATTCACACAAGGTGTAGTAGGCTACAAGGATCGGCCATTGCGATTGGGCTGCGTCATGGACCAACCCATCCAAAAAATTTACGTTGTTGGCGGAAGGCACATCAATAGGTTTATATTGATACTCTTCCTCAAACAAGAGCCTCTAGTGATGGAAGCTTGAAAATGCACAAGCTGACTCTACCTTGTGCTGAAATCTAACATTTATTTAGAAGAATGGAAGCAACAAGGATCTTACTCTGGACAATGTGGTCATAGAAGCTCCAATATTGTGCCCTGACCCAACTATCTAAAAGCTTAGAATATTGGGTGAATGCACATGAGTGGTTTTTTTACATCTAACAAGCTCCGTCAAAAATCAAATTTTCAGTAAAACCACTTAAAGCAAGGTGCCTTTTATCGGTGTCGCTGTCTCTTAGGGTATGGTTGGGAGGGGGATTTGAGAGAGTTTTGGAGGGAAGGGCTTTGGAGGGCATAGTCTATATTTTAATATACACTTGAGAAACATACCCTTAAAGTTTTCTTCAGTCCCTCCTCTACCCCTTTAATTGGCCTATCTTTTTATCCATTTTTCTCGCTGAGGCTTGTATCAATCTTCTTTTTACTAGAGAGTCTCCATTAGAATTCTTCTCACATGACCAAACCACCCAGGGTGATTTTCCATCATCATATCCTAAATAGGACAATAATCCAAAGACAGATGAAATGCAAAACAAATGGGACAAAGCGGAACAACTTACCAACATAGTTGAGCATAAAATCGAAAGCTTTTCTTGTCTCTTCTTGACCCTCTGCCCCCTTCTTGTCGTTGACCTTTCTAATAAAACGAATGTAACACCGCCTATAAAGAAAGGATAAAATATACAATGAAAGATTAAAACAGAAATGTTTGCATGTGCCAGACCTAATAAGCAGGCTATTTCATACACTATCACAAGAAAAACAATCTGATAAAGTTCCCAGATGAAATGTAACGTAGGATAGAGAAGATGGGATGGAATATAAGAAGCAACAGATCAGCTGCCAGAAAGAAAAAAAGAGTATCCTTCGAGATCTTTTGTGATTTAATTAATTCTCCTGTGGATTTGGATCCTCTAAAAGTGTAAAGTAAGTAATTTCAACCATTGAAGAGAAAATCAAGGGTTGGTATTACATGTATATGCAAAACAAACCAATCCTTGGTTTTCTCAATCATGGTTAGCTACCCTTCACTCACTTTAGCGGATTCCAATCCTTCTCCACTGTCGTTAAACAGACTAATCCTTTTAAAGTTGACATTTCAAGGCTATCTAGATCGATAACATTTTGGGCAGGCCCCTAAAGCAAGCATATCAACTAAACTTCAATTTTCCAAATTTAAGAAAAAAGTTTACTCATTTGGTCAATCAATAACATTTTGGACAGGCCTCTAGGTGCAGTTTGCATATTAGATCTACTAAGCCGACATTCTTGGTGACCAACCAACAGTAAAGTACAGAGTTCTCACATAATCAAAAGCTTTCGAGTTTAGAGCAATATATCAAAAAGCCAAAAGGGAGTAAAAAACTAATAAAACAACCATTTCATTTGCAGTAATCATAATAAACAGACAACACACCAGAGAGGAATCTGAAGACAATTCAACAAACACCGACTAAAAATCTGTTTGATAGCATCATCATTATTTACAGCCATATGTGCCTCCACATATTGCCTCCAAAACTTGGCCTGAATACAAGATCAAATAAGCATCATAAAAAAATAATCCCCATAATAGTAGAAGCTTCCAAAATCACTCCCAATCACAGCAGTAGTTCATTTTCATCATACATATTTCTAAACACAACCAAAGCACTCAACAAGAACACTCACAGCTGTTGGAAACAACTGAAGAAGTTGCTCGTATATCGGTATGGCTTCTGCAATAGGCAAATGCTGAACAAAAACAAAACCGAGAAATATGAACAAAAGGGTCAAAGAAATAGGAAAAATAAGTATCAATTTAGTAATCAATTTAGTCCCTAAAGTATCAATTTTCTCTTCTATTAAGTTTCAAACTATAAAAACTTATTAAATGGTATCTAAATTGTATCTTTGTCCATCAATCTAGTCCCTAAAACTTTCCACTTAGGAACCAAATTGAGGGACCAAGAAAAACTGTGAGAACTATTGAATTAGTTTTCAAAGTGTATGATTTAACGGGAAAGAGTGATACTTTAAGGACACTAAATTGAAGGTTCATTCCCCAAATGTCAAGTAACAACATGAATTAGCAATTGAAAACAAAAGGGTAAAAAAGATTTGAACTTGAAAACTGGGTCAAAACCTGAGCCTCATTTGCCAATGATTCAGCGGTTTCAACATTATACTTATCAGCAACAATTGTCTTATCACTGCCACTGGTTTTATCCTGCAAAAAAACAAAAAAGGTGAGATTTTTATGCAAATCAAGACACAAGAAAGGAGTTAAGAGGAGAAAGGTAAGTACCATGTTAGAGGTTAAGAGAGAAAAACGCAAGGGAAAGTTGCTTGTTCATATGGGTCGATTAGAAGGAAAGAGATGAAAACGGTGTGAGGAAGTGAGTGAGTGAGTGAGTGGGAGAAGCAGCGAATGAAAGTGTTTGTTTTGTCGCAAACTTGCAAAGGAAATTAAGACAATGATCGAGTTGAAGATCTATTGGGTAATACTCCCAACAAGACCGTGAGAAGAATTTTGCCAACTATCCAGAAAAACAATATTATGGATTTAATTGTACTTTGGCTTTTTTTTTACCCCCAAGTTCTCGCCCATACCCCCATTTTATGCAAATGAACCAAAATACCCCTCAAAAAACTTAAAAAACGTACAATTTTCCTCATTTACACATATATCTGGAAATCAGTGAGTTTCTTCCCTTAAATTTTCTGAATTTATACGTATTTCCGGAAAAAAAATTGTAAATTTTCCGGAAATATACACAAATTCGGAATGAAAATTCAATTTTTTAAAAAAAATTCCGAAAATACGCATAAATTCGGAATGTAAATCCGAAAATTACATTCCGAATTTACGTGTAAATTCGGAAATTTCAATGAAAAAATTTCCGAATTTACACGTAAATTCGGAAGGTTTTTGTTTTTTTTTTAAATTTCGTTTTAACTCATTTTTTTTGGTTTTTCAGTGGCAACCAGTCGAGGAGGAAACTTTGCGCCAGGCGAGGCATCTGGACCTACACTGCGAGATGATCCTGGTCCTAGTACGAGGGTCATATTGGTTAGACAGGCCGGTCGCGCTTCTGAGCGTCGGAGGCGTGTCCGACAGCGACAGGATCAGGAGCAGCCTGCTCAACAGCCAGAGATACAGCAGGCTGAGCAGCCAGAGATACCGCAGGCTGAGCAGCCAGAGATACAGGAGCCTGCTGAGTGTCAGGCTGAGGCTACTACTGAGCGGCCCTTGTTGCACCGCTTAGTGGATCACCGCGTCAGTCGGCTACTGGCCGGGGAGGTGATAATAAGAAATTTATTTATTTTTTACCAAGAATTATTTAATTAGTTTAAATTATTTTTTACCAAGGTACGCTGAAGGTTGCATCTCACGGGGGAAGATATTCACTATTCGACCTGAGGCGCACCACCCTGATATTGTAGCATGGTTGGAGCAGGCGAAGCTATTTCAGTTGGACGCCACACCTCTCAACAACATCAACCATGAGCTTGTATCTGCTTTTGTTGAGAGGCGGCATTCTGAGACTAGCTCCTTTCACATGCCTTGGGGGAGATGACCATCACATTGGACGACGTGGCTGCGTTGCTCCACTTGCCGCTCACCGGCAATCATTTGGCTGAGCCTCTACATCTTTCCACGGCTGAGGTCGTTCAGGCTGGGGTGAATTTTCTCAGAGTATATGGGACGGCGTGCTAGAACGAGTTTAATTCCTGCAGGACTCCGGCATTCCGATTCAGATTTTTAGAGGATGCCTACAGAGATAACATGCATCGGGGGCAGTTTTGTAACATCCCAAAATTTTAACTAGAAATAGTTAGACCTTGAAGCCTAGATGGCTTAGAATTGTGTACATCATTATTCTTCTACTAGTGTAAGAAAAGATAAATAATGAATAATTAGTTTTTGTTTTGCTTTTATTTTATTATATATGTTTTTAAATTATTTATTCTGTTTGTAGAAAGAAAATATATTATTTGTTATATGACATTATGTATATGTGGTCACCTGAAAAACTAGTTAAAAATGGAGTACATACGAATAAAGATAATATTAATAAATTGAAATGGGTGTTAGTCATGAAATAGGTAGTACATGAATATCAAAGGGGCTTGGTTGGGCCATGGAGCCCAAAGACATACTAGAAAACCTTTTAGGATACACATATATTGCTTCTAAATATAGTTAGAAAAGAAAAAGAGGTCAAAGAGGAATAGCCACCGAAACAAAAAGAAAGATATTAGCCTTGTTTTTTATGCTTACAGATCACCATAGTTAATATCAGTATTGGGGGCCCAACATAAGACATAATATTGTTATGATTAACCCTAAACCTAAAACCAATTGTTAGAAGGCAGCGCTAAACGAGAGGAAAAGAGAACACAACCGATAACGAAAGATTATTTTGGTCTATAAGGTGAGTAATCACACCCCTTAAATCCTTCCATGGTACATTAAAACTTGAGAATTTGATAAGGTTTTGATTTATAACTTACGAATTTACTACTGTTTAAAATTGTATCCAATGTCTGTGACATGGTACAATTATTTTAATTGTCTTCCTAGTTGGTGATCTCTTATTTAGTGACTACTAGTTATTATTCTTATATATGAATGATGATTGAATAAATCCCCCCCTGTGATTCGATTTTGATGGATTATATTATATTAATGTTTACTTGCCTTGTATTTATTCAGTGGATGCCAATGTATGTGGTGATCATGGATTCATGAGGACCACTTAATACACGTTACTAGATTAGCGATTACTAACTACTCCTCATAGTTTGTGTTCTTTCAAAAATGTATGTCGTTCGATTTATCAAAAAAAAAAAGAATTAAGTGCTTGCACTACTTGAGAATATTACCGACTCAATACTATTCAATCAGTTGTAAGAATTAAAATGATCACTGACTATATACTATTTTATGTTAGATTTCGATTATATATATTGTTATTGTGTGTGTTTGAGACGAGCTTCGAGCTCCACACGGATGGGTCTTGTATCCCATATTAGACGAGCTGGTGCTCCACACGGATGGGTCTGGGATCCCATATAGGACGAGCTTCGAGCTCCACATGGATGGGTCTGGGACCCCATATAGGAGGAGCTTCGAGCTCTACATGGATGGGTCTGGGACCCCACATTAGAAGAGCTGGTGCTCCATACAGATGGGTCTTGTAACCCAAATTAGACGAGCTTCGAGCTCCACATGGATGGGTCTTGTAACCCTTATTTGACGAGCCGGTGCTCCCTATTACAATGAGATGTGATTTATTTATTGAATTATTATTACTATTATGAAAGTGAGGTCATACTGATTTTTAGTGGATGGTCTCTTTTTGGGTATTCTAAATTATTATTTTATTGTGAGAAATCGTTGCAACTACTCGTTATTTTTAGAGATTGTTTTTAAAGAAAGCGGGTACCATGGTTGATTTTTCCGGTTACCGCACCGGCTGAGAACAATACTCATTTTAGAACCGTGTGTATTATTCACTGGGATTTCATATCTCATTAGTGTGTTGTTTTCAGGTATTAAGATTGAGACTATTGAGGACATGAAGAGTTTGCTGATGCTAGAGGGGTTTAGTTATTTTTGGGATATTTAGAAGACGCCTAATTTTGTAAAAACTTGTGTATATTAATGTAGTTTTTTTTAGATTGGATTCGTTATCTTTATTTAATTTTTATAAAGGTTATTATCAAACTACCAATTACAAATTGTGAAATATCTATTTTATTTAATAAAATTTTCTTCTAGTTTTATTGTTTTCGAATCGTAAAATTAGGGTGTTACATTTTTGGTATCAGAGCCGGTCGAACCTAGATCGGCTTGTGGTTTGGGTATATTTTAATATATTTTGTTTTCAAAAATAAA